>CM065817.1:133809730-134409730 GCA_033398695.1 Orobanche coerulescens
CAACGATGTGGTTTTATTGAGGTTAAGTTTCTTTACTTTTACTCGGCATGAATATTTCCTCTTTTTGATGGTTAAGTAAATTTTTATTGATCAAATACACAACTGCATACAAAGACGCTCTTTCTCGGCCATTTTGTCTTAAACAATCAGGTGGTGCACGCATACAACTACATTACATATGCATCTAATACCAAGTAGTAGTATATATTTAAATGAGGGTACAAGAAGGCATAATATAAGTAGTTAAAGAAGGGTGGTGCACGCACACAACTACATTACATATGCATCTAATACCCTCATTTAAATATATACTACTATTTGGTATTAGATGCATATGTAATGTAGTTGTGTGCGTGCACCACCCGCTTGTTTAAGACAAAATGGCCGAGAAAGAGTATCTTTGTATGCAGTTGTGTATTTGATCAATAAATATTTACTTAACCATCAAAAAGAGGAAATATTCATGCCACGAGTAAAAGTAAAGAAACTTAACCTCAATAAAACCACATCGTTGGTCTTCTGTTATTTCTTGTTCCCGTATATTCATAATCATCTCTTGTTCATTCGATTGTGATCCTACTCCATCCACAGATTCTATGTTGACAATTATTTGACTTGAATCACCAAATTGTTAAGTATGGTGAAAATCATAAAGATAAAATATCAAGATTTATTATTCGTTCACCTTCTGGTGGATCTTGTTGGTGAGGAACCAGGGCTGGTGGATTTTGTTGAGAAATGATCGGGGCTGGTGGATTTTGTTGAAGTGGGATCGAGACTTGTTGTGACCGAGTTACATAATATAATACCATTTGCATTATACCTAAAATAATTCCACAAACTTCTGGAGCCTGCCTAAATCAAAACGGAATAACAATTTTAGAATATAAAATCAAAAAATATTAGTTAAAGATAGATTTTTTATGATTAATTCACTTACATAAACAAGACAAATGCTTGTCCAACATTTTATAAGTGAATGCGACGGTCTAAGCTAACGATAGTGTTAAAGATAGCCAGAACGGCGTGATCATGTCCAATGTACGCATCCTAACCGCTGCTATCTAAATACAAAGATATTCGTCATTATTTTTATCCATAGTTTCAACATGGTATTTATTCATACGAATATCTTTGAAACTTGATAAATTTCTTTGGGACTTGGGAAAAAATTATACATTTCTTATTTTGAAGTTCGTGCCTCGTGGCATCAGAAAATTGGCACTTCGTGCACTACCAGATATGGTTTTAACACTTGCTTTGACAATTCTCAATTGCTGAAAATATTTCTTATCTTTCAGTATAGTATATGTAGTAGCAATGTCTGCAAGTCATCATCTTGAATTTTGGATTGAGACATATCTTTGATCTATGGAAAAAGAAAGTAATTAAATTGTTGAAAAAAGGATTATAAGATATGACATGAAATGCATATTTATATTATTTCAAACAAACTATTACACACATAGAACACTCGTACATAATGAAATTTCACAACACTTGCAAAAGAAAAACATAGAACTAGTTCATTTTTCTGGCAATTTGTTTTCACCTCCAGGATTGATTAATCATTTCCATGGTAGCAACATCAGCCATGTCCATCATATCATCGAGACCATAATTAGAATCATCTGAATCATTCGTAATGAGATTTGTTTCAACATTTTTTCTTTTATTTTTCTGTGATTCCTGATAAAGGTCAGCAAGATGTTTCGGCGTACGACATGTACGCGATCAATGGCATTTCATACCACAACGGTAAGAAATTTCTTCCCTTTTTCTTTTGTTCAAACCACCATTATCTTTTTCTTGTTTTTCCTCCTTATCTGCCTTATTGTAATAAGGTTGAAAACCTCTCCCCCTTCCTCGTCCACGACCACGACCACGAATATAACCACCGCCGCGATCGTGGTTGTGACCAGATGATGTTGCATTCACTTTAGGGAAATGGAACAGATCCAGTGGGACGAGATTGATGATTTCTCATTAACAACTTGTTATTTTGTTCGGCTAAAAGAGGACATGAAATCATTTCAGAATATTTTGTAAATCCTCTCTCACAATATTGCTGTTGAAGGATTATATTTGAAGCATGAAATTTGATGAATGTTCTTTCTAGCATATCACCATCAGTGATATTTTCGCCACATAATTTTAATTTTGAACTGATTCGGAACATCGCCGAATTATATTCGCTGATGGATTTAAAATTCTGTAAACGGAGTTTAGTCCAGTCATAACGATCTTTTGGGAGAATAATTATTTTCTCATAATCATATCTTTCTTTCAATGATTGCCAAAGATCTGCAGGATCTTTGATAGTGAGGTACTCAATTTTCAGTCCCTCATGGAGGTGGTGCCGAAGAAAAATCATAGCCTTTGCCTTTTCTTGTAATGATGCTTCTTTTGATTAATTATAGTATCACCGAGGCTTTTAACATCAAGGTGGATCTCAGCATCCATTATCCATGATAAGTAATTATTGCTAGTGATATCAAGTGCTTCAAATTCGAGCTTGACAAGATTTGACATGTTGAAGAATTATAAGAAAATGAAACATACATGTCATTAATTTCAATAAACATAAAAGATTTTATTCGGATATAAAGGGGGTATTAGTACATATTAAGATTTATCATGAGTCCAAGTATAGGATAAAAGAGAAAAAGACTTGTGATAAAGATCAAAAATTCCTCTTCCGTGTACACTTTACATAAACAACTAATACAGTATATGCTATGACCAACGTAGCGTAGAATGCCAAAAATAGTTGATGAATCATCTTGAAGAACCCTTTTGTTTTTGAAAATTTGTAAGAAGATGAGAGAAAGTGAGTGAATTGTTGAATGAAATGTGATGTATTTATAGAGTGTAAAATAGCCGTTAACTAGCCGTTGAGGAGGGGAGAGAAAATAAAATGTGATAATTATGAATGATTTAGTAAAACATTACTTTTATTTTATATGCAAGATTTGAAATAAGAATTTTATTAAAAATAATCAACCACAAGTAACTTACCCATTTTGGTGCTCAGTAAAAATTTCACACGATACAATATTCACAGTTTATAGCTTGGGTTATACCGCTTCAAGCATTAATAATAATATATATATATAACTTGAAGTCATACCACTCAAGCATAATAATAATATATATACAGCTTGGGGTCATACGACTCAAGCATAATATATATATATAGTTTGGGGTCATACCACTCAAGCATAATCGTAGTATATATATAGCTTGGCGTCATACCACTCAAGCATAACAATAATATATAATATATATAGCTTGGGGTAATCCACACAAGCATAATTATAGTATATAATATATATATAGCTTGAGGTCATACCACTCAAGCATAATAATAATATACATTAGAGCCCCTCTAAAGTGATACTCTCTAAAGTGATAACATCTCTAAATTAATAAAAAATATCGATCCCGACTTTGGACCAATATTAAAATTTAATAACCTCTCTATCGTGATAATTAATAATTTTTCAAAAAAAAAATTGTATTAAATATCGGTCCCAATTTTCGCATAAAGTGATAAATACAATAAAATACATATATTTCATGTACCCTATCAATTAGAAAAATATTTCATGATACTAGTTTGCTTTAGATATGATTGTCTAGTAACTTTTACATTATCTAATATCTTCTGAATCATCTTCACTTGGTCTTTGTGATCTCCATCTTGTTGTAGTAAGAAAATATCGATTGATTCTAGCATTTGGATAGCGCTAGATACTAGAATTTTTGGTATCTCATGTACATGAATGGTAATAAATGATATTAATATGTTTAGGAAATTTAAAGAACTATTAAATATTGGTGAATTGAATGTAGAAATGCATGAATGATCAATTTTGATTAGTTTTGGTTAGTTGAATGTAGACAATATTGTAACACCCCCGAGATATTCGGAGAGTATCACAGCGCCGTGAATCCCGACCTGGGACCCACTAGGCTTATCTTACTCACAACATATCAAATTTGACAAAATCCACTCGGGAATCAATAAATCCGATACAAACAAGGAAGTTCAACCATGGACATACAATACCATGAAGAAATACAAGAAGTTATACAACAACTGGAAAAGGACTTTCCTAAAGTACTCGAGTACCATTTATTATTACAAGGATAAAATGGACCGAAGAGAATAACGACCAAACAAAAGGGAACACAACTAGTCACAGTATCACGCCTCACCATCCTCATCGTATCGTCCCGGTGCTCGCTCGTATTGATCCTTAGGACCTGAAAAACACAAAAGTAATTTTCCCCAAACGAGAAGGGTTAGGGCAAGTATTACAAGTGAAATGTCAAGTCTTATACATAAAAGCATATGCACCAATTCAAAGCCATGATAATGATTTTCCGGAAAATACAATTATCCAAACATATTTAGAAATGATGATATCTCTGGATTAACCGTGGACTCGACAATGCGCGAATCCCTCCTCGACCCCGTCGGATCATCTCGGCGTGGCTAACCCAAATGTTCACGGAACCGACATAAGCGGAATCCTCCTCGACCCCGTCGGGCCCTCTTGGAGTGAACGAATATAACTCTCACAATCACATGCATTACTTTTCACATTTAAGAACATAACTTTCACAAGAATCACTTGTCTAGAATCGAGAGAAAAATGTATGATCGACAAGGTACCGAGATTGAAGGAATCGTCAACTCCGAACCTAGACAAGTTCGTATTCAACTGTCAAAAACCCGTCGATATGAAACTAAGTTGGAATCACTCAAATTTACTACCCCGATACATGTGTTCCGAGAATAATTCTCCTAGATGGTGAATCGCAAGTCAACCATCCCAAATACTCAAGAACCCCGTAAATATACCAATAAGTCCGTAGGAAAACATGTATCCAAGGTAGATAATTCATAATCGACATACTCTAACATAACAACAAGCTGGATCGAAGAGATCGGATGGAAAATCCCCAAGTCCCGAAAATCTAGGGTTGTGAGAAGTTTACCTTGATTTGGAACGGTGGAGAGGATTAAACGTTGATTAATCCGAACTAGTAACTCAAAGATGTTGCTACATAATTGCAGCTCGAAGAACTCCTCACAAATCGCTCGGAATCGCCCGAAATCATTCAAGGAAGTGAAGGAAGGAAGAAATGACGATTTGGGAACGGAAGTGTCCTATTTATACTAAATAGGAACTAGCGTGCGCTAGTTATGAAAAATAGCGCGCGCTATCGGACTCACCAGGCAGTCCAGTGGACTCTGCCAGCTTCGTTAGCGTACGCTAACACCTTCTAATAGCGTGCGCTAAAGCCTTCTAATAGTGTGCGCTAACTCCTTCTAATAGTGTGCGCTACCTGGTGGTCGGTGCCTACCCGTAACTCATCGTCCCCACTGCTCTCTTTAGCGCACGTTACTCGAGTAACGTAGCGTACACTACCACTAATGCGCTACCACTAAAATCTAGCGTACGCTACAGTCACACCTAGCGTCCGCTAGAATTCCTTTTCACCCAGATCCGATCAAGCTGTTTGCCTCCAATACATTAGTAGCGTTCGTTAATTATAACAGATAGCGTGCGCTACCCTCACTAAATTAGCGTGCGCTATAGGGTGTGCGTAGCGTGCGCTACCCTTCACACGAAGATAGTATAATCGCATCAAGGATCCGAAGACAGCGACGATCCGAACAAGAAAAGGGTAGACAAAGCAATTGAATAGAACAAGAAAAGGGTAAATCCAATTGACAAGAGTTCCAAGATTAATATAAGCTTACTAAACACTTACACGAGTGTCAAGATTACAAAGCACAAGAGTAGAAAATTTATAAAAAGTACGGGTATTACATCCTCCCCCTCTAAAAGGAAGTTTCGTCCCGAAACTTAAGAAATGAATAACTCTGAGTATCTAGTGCGCATGCTCTCTTCGGTTTCCCACGTTGCTTCCTCAACTTCGTGTCGTGACCACTGAACTTTAACCAACGAAATGGGGGTCAGATTAAGATGGGGGTCAGATTCCTTTATGTAAAGTTGATAGTAACCGGACCTCAAATCAATTTTCGAGAACACCGCGGCTCCCTGCAATTGATCAAACAAATCATCGATACGCGGCAAAGGGTATTTATTCTTAATGATCACTTTGTTCAGTTCCCGATAATCAATACACAAACGTAGTGAACCATCTTTCTTCCTTACGAACAAGACCGGTGCACCCCATGGCGAGGCACTGGGTCTAATATACCCTTTATCCAACAATTCTCCCAGTTGTTTCTTCAACTCTTGCCTTTCTGAAGGTGCCATACGATACGGTGCCTTAGAAATCGGGGTTGCACCCGACTCCAAATCAATTGTAAATTCAACTTCCCGCTCCGGTGGTAGTCCTTAATTCATCCGGGAAAACAACCAGAAAATCACGTACTAAAGGAATCTAGGGAAGTTCAATTTTCACATACTAGACATAAATGGCAAAACACCAATAACCAACACAGACAACTCTAATAAGTTTTGTCACCTTCAAGGCACTAATCAAAAATTTCTGACATGCCCTCTTGTACCCCGCAAAAGAATGTTCGGTACCGTCTTTGGCTAACATTGATATGATCTTCGTGCGATAATTCATTACCGCACCGTGTCTATCGAGCCAATCGTCACCGAGGATTAGATCTTCATCAACGATGTCTACGACTATCAAATTCGAAAACCACACTCTCTCAGCGATTAACACCGGACAATCTCTAACTTCCTTGTTCCCCACGATTCTATCACCGCTGGGCAACTTAACCACAAAGGACTCACAAGGAGACAAGCCCTCAATATTCAATCGACGCACACAATCCAAAGAGCTGAACGAATGAGAAGCACCGAAATCAAAAAGCACTCTAACTGGATGAGACGAAAGAGGAACGATACCTGTCGCCACGGTAGCCTCTAGATCTCCATCTCTCCTCATCTCATAGACACGAGGTTGCACCGAACCAGCACTGGGGCTCCCCCTCTAACAGGCTGACCACGGCCTCTGCCTCGACCGTAACTCTGGGATGGCTGACCCGTAGATGACTTCTGATTAACACTCGGTTCTCCAGGCGTAGGGCCGATGCCCGAGTTCAGTGGATTTTCTTCTTCCGTACAAGACGTGGCTCTATGGCCTTCTGCCGCAATTAAAACACTTCAATGGGGGTAGACCACAATCACGATTAAGATGGCCTGTTGGCCACAATTAAAACATGTCACAACCGGTTGGACACACTAGCACCTGACTACGAAATTTCGTTTACCTCCGGCCTTGCAGGAAGACCCTCTGGTTGGATAACTTGCCATTGTGATCCCATTGGTTGCCACCTCTACCGCTATAAAACTTTTCGGTGGTCTTGCTTCTTACTCTCACTTGTCGTTTCGGTAGTAGTGAAGGACATATCATAGACTAATGCCTGTCTTGATACTCCTTGATGTGGTGCAAGCTTGACATCTGATGCCGAACCTTCAACTTCATTCGCATGTCAAAGTGACGGATTCTATCTCTCTCTTCCTTCACTTGACTCTTCACATGGTTGAGTTGACGGTTGTATTCAATGATGGGACATCCTGGGGTTTAACTTCGTAAAAGGCTCGAATCCTGGCCTCCTGAACAGGCCACGGGCAGAACTCGGCCTCCATCAATTCCTTAAACTCGTCCCATGAAACCACACGATCCTGAGGTGCAACAACTTGCCACCAACTAGCCGCATCCCTCGATAGAAAGTACTGGGCAACTGGCACCTTACGTGCCTCTGGACAATTCACGGCCATGAAAACTTTATTCATGTCGTTAATCCAATCTTCCGAGCCGATCGGATACTTTGCACCAATAAATTGGGGAGGGCGCACACGGATAACATCTTGTAACCACTTCTTAGCCCCAATGTCGGTAACAGGAGGTGGTTGGTTAAACTGTACCGCCTGGGTTAAAAGAGCATTTGGTTCGCCATTTGCTACAATATGGTGGCAACACCCACATCCGGTTGGCTCCCTGCAGACTGTTGTGGGAAAATCCTTCACAATATGCCGCAAGTGCACGGTGTCAACAAGTAATAAAGTGATAAGTAGAGTATCGTTCCCTCGAGGACTGATTTAACTAAGTACCAAAATATAGTCAACTCACAATTTTATTTGAAGAACAATTATATGGAATTTATATCTAAACTAATTTCAGAAAAATAGATAATAATAGCAATAAGGATGTAGGATTATGATTTTCACCTCAAACAATCAGGAATGATTTTTATTCAATTCAATTCACTTTTATTCAATTGATTATAAGCCAGGAATTCCTAAATTATTCTAAAGACTTTCCCAAGGTCGATAGAAAATACTACGAATTATTAACTCGATATATCCCTATTCGAATTAGATAATTAATAGCTAAAACAGTTCAAGAATTCCCACAATAATAGGCTTCACAATTTGCATGAGTATATCCCTATCTCATGAAAATTATGATTATTCTCACAAGAACTATGCCTAAATTTCATCTCAGTGGCGTCTTTTTTTCCTCCTGTGCCGCGGCTCACTTGGTGTGTGCCGCGGCACACAGTACAGTGTGCACAGCGTTCGCTGGTTGTCTTCGTGTGCCGCGGTTCACTTGGTGTGTGCCGCGGCTCATGACCAAAAACTGCTATTTTTGCCCGTTTTTCATCGTTTTGGCTTAGGACTCGATTTCTGCAAAACATATAAGAATAATGCATTAAAAGCTCATTTATCTTGATTTAGGCTCAAGATGGATATAAAATAATGATATAAAAGCGCATAAAAATACGCCTAACACAGACGTTCCCAGGTGGCCGACGGCCATCGATGACTACGGTGCTAGGTTGAATAGAGTCCGACAAGCTAGGCGTAGCTGAGCCTTCTACCGAGCTGAGGGACATGGCCGCTCCACCGGCTGCGCCACGCCCTCGGCCACGACCACGGCCGCGTCCACGTCCTCTACTAGTTGACATTCTAAAGAAAAAATGGAAGTAAAATCATAAGCATAGCTCGAAGCATTCCCATCTTGAATATGGACTTCTCATGTCCCATAATCGAATAACAATGAGTGAATAAAGAGGGTAAAGAAGATAGGGAACTTACGAGTGCGGTCAAATGCGAGATGACAGTGGCGATGATACTCTTGTGTTCTCGGAAGAGTACATTTAGACCAGAATCGGCTGACCTAGGTATCCATAAACCTAAGCTCCGATACTAAATTCTGTAACACCCCCGAGATATTCGGAGAATATCACAGCGCCGTGAAATTGGCCATGTTCCATGATGTATGTGTTGATTTTACAATATCAATCACGTATTGTCACATGGCAATAACAATTATCTCAAACTCATCGCCGTCTCATGATATTTTCCATATAAATGGAAAAACCTATGATGTTGACGGTTTTGGAATTTCGTTCTATTTCTCCTTCATATGAAGGTTGCGGCAAGGAAGGTCATCTGGCGTAAAACTTTGCCACTTTGTTATTTGCATGAGTTATGGTGTTAAGTAATTTTAGACAATTAAACGACACTATAATCTTCATGCCACCGACCCCAACATAGTTGGGATTAAGGTGCAGTTGATGATGATGATGATGATATCACAGCGCCGTGAATCCCGACCTGGGACCCACCACGCTTATCTTACTCACAACGTATCAAATTTGACAAAATCCACTCGGGAATCAATAAATCCGATACAAACAAGGAAGTTCAACCACGGACATACAATACCATGAAGAAATACAAGAAGTTATACAACAACTGGAAAAGGACTTTCCTAAAGTACTCGAGTACCATTTATTATTACAAGGATAAAATGGACCGAAGAGAATAACGACCAAACAAAAGGGAACACAACTAGTCACAGTATCACGCCTCACCATCCTCATCGTATCGTCCCGGTGCTCGCTCGTATGGATCCTTAGGACCTGAAAAACACAAAAGTAATTTTCCCAAAACGAGAGGGGTTAGGGCAAGTATTACAAGTGAAACGTCAAAGTCTTATATATAAAAGCATATGCACCAATTCAAAGCCATGATAATGATTTTCCGGAAAATACAATTATCCAAACATATTTAGAAATGATGATATCTCTTGATTAACCGTGGACTCGACAACGCGCGAATCCCTCCTCGACCCCGTCGGATCATCTCGGAGTGGCTAACCCAAATGTTCACGGAACCGACATAAGCGGAATCCTCCTCGACCCGTCAGATCCTCTTGGAGTGAACGAATATAACTCTCACAATCACATGCATTACTTTTCACATTTAAGAACATAACTTTCACAAGAATCACTTGCACGGAATCGAGAAAAATGTATGATCGACAAGGTACCGAGATTGAAGGAATCGTCAACTCCGAACCTAGACAAGTTCGTATTCAACTATCAAAAACCCGTCGATATGAAACTAAGTTGGAATCACTCAAATTTACTACCCCGATACATGTGTTCCGAGAATAATTCTCTTAGATGGTGAATCGCAAGTCAACCATCCCAAATACTCAAGAACCCCGTAAATATACCAATAAGTCGGTAGGAAAACATGTATCCAAGGTAGATAATTCATAATCGACATACTCTAACATAACAACAAGCGGATCGAAGAGATCGGATGGAAAATCCCAAATCCGAAAATCTAGGGTTGTGAGAAGTTTACCTTGATTTGGAGCGGTGGAGAGGATTAAACGTTGATTAATCCGAACTAGTAACTCAAAGATGTTGCTAGATAATTGCAGCTCGAAGAACTCCTGACAAATCGCCCGAAATCGCTCGAAATCATCCAAGGAAGTGAAGGAAGGAAGAAATGACGATTTGGGAACGGAAGTGTCCTATTTATACTAAATAGGAACTAGCGTGCGCTAGTTATGAAAAATAGCGCGCGCTATCGGACTCACCAGGCAGTTCAGTGGACTCTGCCAGCTTCGTTAGCGTACGCTAACACCTTCTAATAGCGTGCGCTAAAGCCTTCTAATAGCGTGCGCTAACTCCTTCTAATAGTGTGCGCTACCTGGTGGTCGGTGCCCAGTCCAGAACCTACTGTCCCCAGCTCTGCTCTCTTTAGCGCACGTTACTCGAGTAACGTAGCGTACACTACCACTAATGCGCTACCAGTAAAATCTAGCGTACGCTACCAGTCACACCTAGCGTGCGCTAGGAATTCCCTTTTTCTGTTTGCCTCCAATACATTAGTAGCGTTCGTTAATTATAACAGATAGCGTGCGCTACCCTCACTAAATTAGCGTGCGCTATAAGGTGTGCGTAGCGTGCGCTACCCTTCACACGAAGATAGTATAATCGCATCAAGGATCCGAAGACAGCGACGATCCGAACAAGAAAAGGGGTAAATCCAATTGACAAGAGTTCCAAGATTAATATAAGCTTACTAAACACTTACACGAGTGTCAAGATTACAAAGCACAAGAGTAGAAAATTTATAAAAAGTACGGGTATTACATCCTCCCCCTCTAAAAGGAAGTTTCGTCCCGAAACTTAAGAAATGAATAACTCTGAGTATCTAGTGCGCATGCTCTCTTCGGTTTCCCACGTTGCTTCCTCAACTCCGTGTCGTGACCACTGAACTTTAACCAACGAAATGGTTTTGTGCTGGAGTTGTTTTACTCGATGCTCTAGCACTTTCACTGGTTTCTCTTCAAATGTGACATCATCTGCGATGTGCCCGTAATCAATGATGACTCGGGTCAGGGACATACCTCCTCAGTTGGGAAACATGAAACACATTGTGAACACCGCTAATGGCTGGAGGTAAAGCCAACCGATAGGCCAGTTCCCCAACTCTGTCGAGAATCTCAAATGGTCCAATATATCTCGGGTTAAGTTTGCCCCTTTTCCCGAACCTGAAGACTCCTCTAATCGGTGATACTTTGAGTAGGACATGATCTCCCACATCAAAGTCCAAGGGCCGACGACGAATGTCAGCGTAGGATTTTTGTCGACTCTGAGCGGTCAACAATCGGTCTCGGATGATGGAAATCTTCTCTTTGGTTTCCATCAACATATCGGGTTCCGTCCCAATTAAATCTGAAGCTTCGTCCCAATAAAGTGGGGATCTACACCGCCTACCATACAATGCCTCAAAAGGTGCCATCTTGATCGATGCGTGCCAGCTATTATTGTAAGTGAACTCGATCAAAGGTAGGTGTATTTCTTAATCGGTACTCCAGTCCAGGGCACACGCCCTCAGCATATCTTCGATATGCGGATCGTCGCTCGATCGGCGTCGGTGTGGGTGGAAAGAAGTACTCAACCTCAACTCGGTGCCCAAAGCTTGATGGACCGACTTCCAAAATGCGACACGAAGCGACCATCACGATCGGAAACAACAGGACTTTGGCGTCTGCGTGTAATCTCACGAACTCCGATATAAAAATCCGGGACAATCGCTCCGGTCCCCACGTGTCCTTAATGCCAAGAAAATATGCCGACTTAGTCAATCGGTCAACAATAACCCAAATCATATTCATCCCCGTCTTAGTCCTCGGCATCCCGGTGATGAAATCCATGGTAATATCCTCCCACTTCCATTCGGGAATAGGGAGAGGTTTCAACAGCCCGGCCGGCCGTTGATGCTCAATTTTGACTTGTTGACATGTCAAACACCTTGACACAAACTCGATGACATCTCTCTTCATATTATTCCACCAAAAACTTCTTTTAAGATCCTTGTACATCTTATTCGTCCCAGGATGGATCGAGTAAGGTGTAGCGTGGGCTTCTCGGAGTTTTCTCTGCCTCAGCTCCGGGTCATTCGGAACGCAAAGCCTACCTTGAAATTTCAAAATGCCATCCTCATGGATCATAAAACCAGGGGCTTTCCCTTTTTCCACATCCGCCTTCAGTTGGACAAGCATTGGGTCATTCCCCTGTTTCTCCCCGACGTCGTCGATCAAGGACGGAATAATCTCAAGAGGACACATCTGACCCTGAACCCGTTGGATCCATACTTCGACTCCCTGCTCAATTAACTCCCGTCTGATCTTAACTCGAGGCGTAAGGACCTCAAGCATTTGAAGAGATATCGACTTCCGGCTCAACGCATCACCTACAATGTTAGCCTTTCCTGGATGGTAAAGGATTTCCAAATCATAATCCTTTATCAGCTCTAACCAACGTCGTTGTCTCATATTCAGCTCCTTATGGCTAAAAATATACTTTAGGCTCTTGTGGTCCGTATAAATTCGACATGAAGAACCATACAAATAGTGACGCCTGATTTTCAATGCAAACACTACAGCAGCTAACTCCAAATCATGGGTAGGATAATTCAGCTCATACGGTTTAAGTTGCCGTGAAGCATAGGTGATAGTCTTATCATGCTACAAGAGTACGCATCCAAGTCCTTGTCCTGATGCGTCACAATAAACTGAATACCCACCGATTCCCTGGGGTAGGGCTAAAACCGGCGCGGTAGTCAGACGCCTTTTCAGCTCTTCGAAACTCCGTTGTCTCTCTTCGTTCCATTCCAACTTTTCGGACTTCTGGAGTAATTGAGCAAGTGATCGAGCAAGTTTGGAGAACCCCTCGACGAACCTCCGGTAGTATCCGGCCAGACCCAAAAAGCTACGAACTTCCTTCACGTTCCTAGGTGGAGCCCAATCTAACACTGTCTCAATTTTCTGGGGATCTACCCGAACCCCTTCCCCTGAAATCACATGCCCGAGAAACATGACTTCCTTCAGCCAGAATTCACACTTAGAAAACTTTGCATATAGGTGCTGAGTCCTCAAAATCTCCAACACCAATCGCAAATGCCGAGCGTGTTCCTCTTCATCACGAGAGTAGACCAGAATATCGTCGATAAAAACGACTACACAATTATCAAGATGCTCAATAAATATTTTATTCATCAATTGCATAAATATCGCCGGTGCGTTGGTTAACCCAAAAGGCATAACCACAAACTCATAGTGCCGTACCTCAAATGCGGAAGCGGTTTAGGAACGTCGATTCCTTTATGTAAAGTTGATAGTAACCGGACCTCAAATCTATTTTCGAGAACACCGCGGCTCCCTTCAATGATCAATCAAATCTTCGATACGCGTCAAAGGGTATTTATTCTTTATGATCACTTTGTTCAGTTCCCGATAATCTTTACACAAACGTAGTGTTGCATCTTTCTTCCTTACGAACAAGACCGGTGCACCCCATGGCGAGGCACCGGGTCTAATATACCCTTTATCCAACAATTCTCCCGATTGTTTCTTCAACTCTTGCCTTTCTGAAGGTGCCATACGATACGGTGCCTTAGAAATCGGGGTTGCACCGACTCCAAATCAATTGTAAATTCAACTTCCCGCTCGGTGGTAGTCATTAATTCATCCGGGAAAACATCCAGAAAATCACTTACTACGGGAATCGAGGGAAGTTCAATTTCCCATCCTCGACTTTCATGGCATAACACCAATACCCAACATGACCTTCTCTAATAAGTTTTGTCACCTTCAAGGCACTAATCAAAATTTCGACATGCCCTCTTGTACCCGCAAAGAATGTTGATGCCGTCTTTGGCTAACATTGATATGATCTTCGTGCGATAATTCATTACCGCACCGTGTCTTTCGAGCCAATCGTCACCGAGGATTAGATCTTCATCAATGATGTCTACGACTATCAAATTCGAAAACCACACTCTCTCAGCGATTAACACCGGACAATCTCTAACTTCCTTGTTCCCCACGATTCTATCACCGCTGGGCAACGTAACCACAAAGGACTCACAAGGATACAAGCCCTCAATATTCAATCGACGCACACAATCCAAAGAGATGAACGAATGAGAAGCACCGGAATCAAAAAGCACTCTAACTGGATGAGACGAAAGAGGAACGATACCTGTCGCCACGGTAGCCTCTGGATCTCCATCTCTCCTCATCTCATAGACACGAGGTTGCACCGAACCAGCACTGGGGCTCCCCCTCTAACAGGCTGACCACGGCCTCTGCCTCGACCGTAACTCTGGGATGGCTGACCCGTAGATGACTTCTGATTAACACTCGGTTCTCCAGGCGTAGGTGATGCGAGTTCAGTGGATTTTCTTCTTCCGTCTGATGCGTGGCTCTATGGCCTTCCCGCCGCAATTAAAACACTTGAATGGGGGTAGACCACAATCACGATTAAGATGGCCTGTTGGCCACAATTAAAACATGTCACAATCCGGTTGGACACACTAGCACGACTACGAAATTCCGTTTACCTCCCGGCCTTGCGGAAGACCCTCTGGTTGGATAACTTCCGTTGTGATCCCCTGGTTGCCACCTCTACCGCTATAAAACTTTTCGGTGGTCTTACGCTTCTTACTCTCACTTGTCGTTTCGGTAGTAGTGAAGGACATATCATAGACTAATGCCTGTCTTGATACTCCTTCAATGTGGCTTGACATACTGATGCGAACCTTCAACTTCATTCGCATGTCAAAGTGACGGATTCTATCTCTCTTCCTTCACTTGACTCTTCACATGGTTGAGTTGGGTTGTATTCAATGATCGCGAGATACGAGGACATCCGGGTTTAACCGTAAAGGCTCGAATCTGGCCTCTGAGCAGGCCACGGGCAGTCGGCCTCCATTAATTCCTTAAACTCGTCCCATGAAACCACACGATCCCGAGGTGCAACGACTTGCCACCAACTAGCCGCATCCTCGATAGAAAGTCTTGGGCAAGCGGCACCTTACGTGCACATGGACAATTAACGGCCATGAAAACTTTATTCATGTCGTTAATCCAATCTTCGAGCGATCGGATACTTTGCACCAATAAATTGGGGAGCGCACACGGATAACATCTTGTAACCACTTCTTAGCCTAAGGTGTCGGTAAGGAGGTGGTTGGTTAAACTGCACGCTTTGGATTAAAAGAGCCATTTGGTTCGCCATTTGCTCTGATATGGTGGCAACACCCACATCCGGTTGGCTCCTATGATTTGTTGTGGGAAAATCCCTCACAATATGCCGCAAGTGCACGGTGTCAACAAGTAATAAAGTGATAAGTAAAGTATCGTTCCCTCGAGGACTGATTTCACTAAGTACCAAAATATAGTCAACTCACAATTTTATTTGAAGAACAATTATATGGAATTTATATCTAAACTAATTTCAGAAAAATAGATAATAATAGCAATAAGGATGTAGGATTATGATTTTAACCTCAAACAATCAGGAATGATTTTTATTCAATTCAATTCACTTTTATTCAATTGATTGTAAGCCAGGAATTCCTAAATTATTCTAAAGCCTTTCCCAAGGTCGATAGAAAATACTACGAATTATTAACTCGATATATCCCTATTCGAATTAGATAATTAATAGCTAAAACAGTTCAAGAATTCCCACAATAATAGGCTTCACAATTCGCATGAGTATATCCCTATCTCACGAAAATTATGATTATTCTCACAAGAACTATGCCTAAATTTCATCTCCCGAATTCATAAAGACATTCAAAACAATTCAACTGTTGGCCAGACAATTAAAAAGCATTAAGAACAATGAGAAAAATCCAACTCAATATGAATAACGAGTAAATTGAAATAATAATAATTAAATCAAACCGTCATGTAATCGGCTACAATCACAACCCTACTCGAATAGATCTAGAAACTAAAATGCGGAGAAATTAAGAAAAACCGTAAGGGATCCGTGGTCTTATCGTCGCCCACAAATCTCTTCGTTTCCGCTCTCCCCGGAGTCTTGTGTTACCTTGATTTCTTCCCGTTAATCTCCCGATTCTAATAATTCATGTGCCTTTTATAGATTTTCTTTTTCAATTACCCTCCCTTTCAGTAGGTGTCTCACGAAAAAGTAATCAAATCTTTTTTCCTCAAAGTGCTCCTCACGGCACAACAAAAACAAAAGCCCAATGATATGCGGCCCATTAGCATTAATTCTGCACACTTTCCCAGTGGCGTCTTTTTTTTCCTCCTGTGCCGCGGCTCACTTGGTGTGTGCCGCGGCACACAGTACAGTGTGCACAGCGTTCGCTGGTTGTCTTCGTGTGCCGCGGTTCACTTGGTGTGTGCCGCGGCTCATGACCAAAAACTGCTATTTTCGCCCATTTTTCATCGTTTTGGCTTAGGACTCGATTTCTGCAAAACATATAAGAATAATGCATTAAAAGCTCATTTATCTTTGATTTAGGCTCAAGATGGATATAAAATAATGATATAAAAGCGCATAAAAATACGCCTAACAAATACCCCCAAACTTGAGCCTTTGCTTGTCCTCAAGCAAACAATTATCAATTTTAAACAAAATGTATCGTGAATAATCTTACAAGTCCATAGTGCTCAATTTAATCAATACTACCCTGAAAATTTCAAAGAATAGTACAAGTATCGTAATAGCGAGTCACATCAAGGACACTGATTCCACTATGTAACCAATTTCAGTCCTAATCAATCGTTCATGAAGAAAATCAAGCTCAAAGATTAACAAGCGTGAATTTAATCAACCGCCAATATGAAGGGTTAAAAATAAACGAGCTAATATGCCCAATCCCACAGTCTAGTGGCAAAAATTTCAAGAGTTTCATAAAAAAATAACCCTCGGACAGTATTCCCTTATATATGCACAATAAGATGATTCGAGTTGACCGCTAGGTTCGGATCTCGGGATGTTTCATCGGGATAATCCTAGAGTGGAATTTCCATTCTCGTGTATTGGGGGAACCGTTTGACGTAAAAGACACTCATGGGGCACATGGATGCTTCTAGTTACTAAGTTCCCTTCCACAGCGGAGAAACAACTCGAATAGCTATTTCTGCATGTCCGATTCAAGGTTGCTGTTTTACGCGAGAGTAAACAACGGGTCACGCGAGTACCCCCGGTTACTAGGCTCCCCATCATCGGCACATGCGAAATATCTTAAACCACTAGTCTAATCCGGGTTGTCGTTTTACGCGAGAGTAAACAACGGGTCACATGAATACCCCCGGTTACTAGACCTCCCATCATAGAACAACTAATATCCCGACTTTTTGGAAAAACTGTCCGACTCTAACTCAATTTAAGTGCCAACACGACCCATGTTACTGGACGACTAGCTAACCGAAAAGTATAACCAAACGTATAGACGGTGATTTGAAAACACGTATGTCTCCTTTCTTATCTGCTAAGATTTCTACAAAAATGATAAAATTTCGGACCTAACTGAATACTCAACAGAAACATATATCGCTGACTACAACTTGACTAAAACTCAACCGTTTCTTCCAAGAAAAATCAGTATCGTAACATCAGTTTTAACACATGGAAGCACGAAAAATTCACGGAAGTAAAGGAATGATGAAATCGCAATTTATAACCAAGAAAATCAATTCCACTACACGTAAAATCATCCATAATAAAACTCATGTGAAAATAAAAGAGATAAGGAAAAGTGAAGCTTATTCCAAATGTCTTCTTGAAAACCAGCACATGTCCGAGTGGAATCGACTGTCCAAACGTCCAATAACGCTCAACATCACGAGGGACCCCCAAACTTAGTCTCTAGTCAATAGACATTAAATCAAGCAAGACTAGAATATGAAAAATAATAACTCATTGGGGTTATAAAAAGATTAGAGAAATAAGGGCCACAAGAATACACGAATCCAAACGAAATACAAAACAAAGAAAAGAAAATTATTAACGAAAAATCAAATAAAAACAACTAACTAGAAAGCAAATAAAATGATGGGTTGCCTCCCATCAAGCGCTCTATTTTACGTCTTGAGCACGACGTGGCAAAAAGAATTTAACGTGGCTTCTTTCAGGGAGATTGCCAAATACCCCCTTCTTGCAATCAATAAGCCTCTTATTCCATAAGGGAGGCTTTGACTCATGCCGGTTGCCAAAAATAATGAATAAGAATAATTATGCGGACAACCAAAAATGATGGAAGAATATAATAATGATAAGGCATGAATAAATAAGCGAGTTCGAATGGGTAGATAATAAAGACACATAGTGAACAACCTCATTAGAACTCAAGGAATCAGCCTCAACAAAATCAGAAGTAATGGGGTCAATCTCTCCCATTATGGATTTAGGAAAGATTATGCGCGGCACCGTTAATAAAATTTTTGGCACAAAAGTGTTCACCTTATTAGTCGAAGTTTGATGACAATTTAATGAAATTTCTTGGGAAACATCATCAATGGTAACTTCTTCTATAGGCTCATCACCCTTTATGTAATTATCAAAATTTTGGGGATCGACCCTAAAACTCAACATGTCGTTCTTCTCAACCTCCCCCTCAACTTCACTACTAAATATATGAGCTGGAAAATAACCGTAGTGAACCTCAAGACCACGACGTGCACATTCTACCTCAAAAAGGGTACTATCGGGATTTTTAAGAGTGTCTACACATTGTTCAAGCATGGTCTTTTGTTTCGGGGAGGGGGCAATTCTATTTGGCAAATTATTAAGAACATCGAAATTTATGAAATGCCAAGGGCCACGATACTCATAGAAAACATAATGAAGAAAATAAAAATATAGAGACTAAAGAAAAAAACTTCAAATTAAAATTAGAGTCGCGTGGTATTGATATTAGCGAAAAATCGGTCCGGCAACGGCGCGAAAACTTGTTGTGGGAAAATCCTCACAATATGCCGCAAGTGCACGGTCAACAAGTAATAAAGTGATAAGTAAAGTATCGTTCCCTCGAGGACTGATTTCACTAAGTACCAAAATATAGTCAACTCACAATTTTATTTGAAGAACAATAATAGCAATAAGGATGTAGGATTATGATTTTCACCTCAAACAATCAGGAATGATTTTTATTCAATTCAATTCACTTTTATTCAATCGATTGTAAGCCAGGAATTCCTAAATTATTCTAAAGCCTTTCCCAAGGTCGATAGAAAATACTACGAATTATTAACTCGATATATCCCTATTCGAATTAGATAATTAATAGCTAAAACAGTTCAAGAATTCCCACAATAATAGGCTTCACAATTCGCATGAGTATATCTTTATCTCATGAAAATTATGATTATTCTCACAAGAACTATGCCTAAATTTCATCTCCCGAATTCATAAAGACATTCAAAACAATTCAACTGTTGGCCAGACAATTAAAAAGCATTAAGAACAATGAGAAAAATCCAACTCAATATGAATAACGAGTGAATTGAAATAATAATAATTAAATCAAACCGTCATGTAATCGGCTACAATCACAACCCTACTCGAATAGATCTAGAAACTAAAATGCGGAGAAATTAAGAAAAACCGTAAGGGATCCGTGGTCTTATCGTCGCCCACAAATCTCTTCGTTTCCGCTCTCCCCGGAGTCTTGTGTTCTGCTTGATTTCTTCCCCGCTAATCTCCCCCAGTTCTAATAATTCATGTGCCTTTTATAGATTTTCTTTTTCAATTACCCTCCCCTTCAGTATGTATCTCACGAAAAAGTAATCAAATCTTTTTTCCTCAAAGTGCTCCTCACGGCACAACAAAAACAAAAGCCCAATGATCTGCGGCCCATTAGCATTAATTCTGCACACTTTCCCAGTGGCGTCTTTTTTTCCTCCTGTGCCGCGGCTCACTTGGTGTGTGCCGCGCACACAAGATCTGATGTGCACGGCGTTATTGGTTGTCTTCGTGTGCCGCGGTTCACTTGGTGTGTGCCGCGGCTCATGACCAAAAACTGCTATTTTCGCCCGTTTTTCATCGTTTTGGCTTCCGGATTCCGATTTCCTGCAAAACATATAAGAATAATGCATTAAAAGCTCATTTATGCTGATTTAGGCTCAAGATGGATATAAAATAATGATATAAAAGCGCATAAAAATACGCCTAATACAGACGTTCCCAGACTGGCTGACGGCTACTGATGACTACCGGTGCTAGGTTGAATAGAGTCCGACAAGCTAGGCGTAGCTGAGCCTTCTACCGAGCTGAGGGACATGGCCGCTCCACCGGCTGCGCCACGCCCTCGGCCACGACCACGGACGCGTCCACGTCCTCTACCAGTTGACATTCTAAAGAAAAAATGGAAGTAAAATCATAAGCATAGCTCGAAGCATTCCCATCTTGAATATGGACTTCTCATGTCCCATAATCGAATAACAATGAGTGAATAAAGAGGGTAAAGAAGATAGGGAACTTACGAGTACCGGTCGTACGAGATGACGACAGCGCGATGATACTGTGTTCTCGGAAGAGTACATTTAAACCCAGCAATCTGACAGCCTAGGTATCCATAAACCTAAGCTCCGATACTAAATTCTGTAACACCCCCGAGATATTCGGAGAATATCACAGCGCCGTGAAATTGGCCATGTTCCATGATGTATATGTTGATTTTACAATATCAATCACGTATTGTGACATGGCAATAGCAATTATCTCAAACTCATCGCCGTCTCATGATATTTTCCATATAAATGGAAAAACCTATGATGTTGACGGTTTTGGAATTTCGTTCTATTTCTCCTTCATATGAAGGTTGCGACAGGAAGGGCATCTGGCGTAAAACTTTGCCACTTTGTTATTTGCATGAGTTATGGTGTTAAGTAATTTTAGACAATTAAACGACACTATAATCTTCATGCCACCGACCCCAACATAGTTGGGATTAAGGTGCGGTTGATGATGATGATGATGATGATATCACAGCGCCGTGAATCCCGACCTGGGACCCACTAGGCTTATCTTACTCACAACGTATCAAATTTGACAAAATCCACTCGGGAATCAATAAATCCGATACAAACAAGGAAGTTCAACCACGGACATACAATACCATGAAGAAATACAAGAAGTTATACAACAACTGGAAAAGGACTTTCCTAAAGTACTCGAGTACCATTTATTATTACAAGGATAAAATGGACCGAAGAGAATAACGACCAAACAAAAGGGAACACAACTAGTCACAGTATCACGCCTCACCATCCTCATCGTATCGTCCTGGTGCTCGCTCGTATGGATCCTTAGGACCTGAAAAACGCAAAAGTAATTTTCCCCAAACGAGAGGGGTTAGGGCAAGTATTACAAGTGAAACGTCAAGTCTTATACATAAAAGCATATGCACCAATTCAAAGCCATGATAATGATTTTCCGAAAAATACAATTATCCAAACATATTTAGAAATGATGATATCTCTTGATTAACCGTGGACTCGACAACGCGCGAATCCCTCCTCGACCCCGTCGGATCATCTCGGAGTGGCTAACCCAAATGTTCACGGAACCGACATAAGCGGAACCCTCCTCGACCCCGTCGGGCCCTCTTGGAGTGAACGAATATAACTCTCACAATCACATGCATTACTTTTCACATTTAAGAACATAACTTTCACAAGAATCACTTGCCTGGAATCGAGAGAAAAATGTATGATTGACAAGGTACTGAGATTGAAGGAATCGTCAACTCCAAACCTAGACAAGTTCGTATTCAACTAAACCCGTCGATATGAAACTAAGTTGGAATCACTCAAATTTACTACCCCGATACATGTGTTCCGAGAATAATTCTCTTAGATGGTGAATCGCAAGTCAACCATCCCAAATACTCAAGAACCCCGTAAATATACCAATAAGTCCATAGGAAAACATGTATCCAAGGTAGATAATTCATAATCGACATACTCTAACATAACAACAAGCTGGACCGAAGAGATCGGATGGAAAATCCCCAAATCCCGAAAATATAGGGTTGTGAGAAGTTTACCTTGATTTGGAGCGGTGGAGAGGATTAAACGTTGATTAATCCGAACTAGTAACTCAAAGATGTTGCTAGATAATTGCAGCTCGAAGAACTCCTGACAAATCGCCCGAAATCGCCCGAAATCGTCCAAGGAAGTGAAGGAAGGAAGAAATGACGATTTGGGAACGGAAGTGTCCTATTTATACTAAATAGGAACTAGCGTGCGCTATCGGACTCACCAGGCAGTCCAGTGGCCTCTGCCAGCTTCGTTAGCGTACGCTAACACCTTCTAATAGCGTGCGCTAACTCCTTCTAATAGCGTGCGCTAACTCCTTCTAATAGCGTGCGCTACCTGGTAGTCGGTGCCCAGTCCAGAACCTACTGGCCCCAGCTCTGCTCTCTTTAGTCGCTACCACTAAAATCTAGCGTACGCTATCAGTCACACCTAGCGTGCGCTAGGAATTCCCTTTTTCAGGACTGTCTTCTTCCAATACATTAGTAGCGTGCGCTAATTATAACAGATAGCGTGCGCTGCCCTCACTAAATTAGCGTGCGCTACAAGGTGTGTGTAGCGTGCGCTACCCTTCACACGAAGGTAGTATAATCGCATCAAGGATCCGAAGACAGCGACGATCCGAACAAGAAAAGGGGTAAATCCAATTGACAAGAGTTCCAAGATTAATATAAGCTTACTAAACACTTACACGTGTGTCAAGATTACAAAGCACAAGAGTAGAAAATTTACAAAAAGTACGGGTATTACAAATATAATATGTACAATGTATATTAATTATTAAAATATAAATTTGATAATTTTTTAATTAAAAAAATACAAACCTCTAATGTGATAACCTCTCTAAAGTGATATTTTTTTCCGGTCCCAACAATATCACATTAGAGGGGTTCTACTGTATATATATAGTTTGTGGTCATACCACTCAAGCATAATAATAATAATAATATATAATATATAGCTTGGGGTAATCCACACGAGTATAATAATAGTATACAATATATATAGCTTGGGGTCATACCACTCAAGCATAATAATATGTATAGACAGAATAAAACCATAGAGAAGTTCCTACCGTTGAACTCTTTAGTAAGGATTAGAGCCTTCATGCTGATAACATGTTATAAAACTGCAATAAGTTAAAGTGAATACAAAGAGAGTAGAGAGAATATAGAGAAAGTTCTCTTGGAATGAATTTCATTAAAAGGTATTTTTCTTGTAATGAATTTTTATTAAGAAATGAAGCGAAAACTTCAGATGGCATAAACGTAATTACATAATTTAATCAGGAACATAATAGTCATTCACATATTATAATATATTATCTGATTTCGTACGTGCGCATTTCAACAAAGAGATAATAAAATAAAATTTCTAAAAGATGTGTCTGAAACCCTAGCTCACCCACTTTGAACCAAACAGAATAAGTGCGGCTCAAAACAATCTGGAATGCAGCGGCCTTGAATTCCACCGTAGTAGGGGAAATGGCGATGGATATAAGACAGGAAATCGCTTCGTTAGAGAAATCCAAGTCGCAAATCGAGGAGCGGATCTCGGCTCTGCAACAGCGGCTCAACAGTCGTACCTCGGATAATGTAAGCGAGAAGACCCTTTCCTCTGTGCAATGCCAAACCAAGACACCTTCCGGCGGCCAATTGACGGCTGATGATCTACAGATACAGCCGCCATCTGATACTTCCGTCCTTCGGGGTTGATGCACAGGCAAATTTGTTGAAATCTTCGGTGTTGGTTGTTGGAGCCGGCGGCCAATTTGTTGAGTACACGTTTCGTTGTTGTTACTTTATAATAATTTTGTTTGCTTGGAGTCACATGATGACTGTCTTGAAATGGCGCATATTTTCAGGGCGTGTGGGTATTGTTGATCATGATGTAGTGGAGCTTAACAATTTACACAGGCAGGTAATGGAAAGTGCAAAATCAACCTCTCAGTTCTTTTTTTGTTGCCTATTTTTACCGAGTGTATTGATTGAGTGCTAGAAAAAAAGCCGCAGAGAAATTGCTTAAATGATGTAAAGCTGGAAATTTTGAAAATTCCAACGTCAGTGCCCTATGCATAAGTAATATATGTGTTGTTATTCCAAATCCCCGTCACTGTGTATAGTGTGCAAAAGTATTTAATTGAGTCCAGAAAGACAAATTCCTGCCAATACAAAGCGTCATGAAGTTGGAATTCATTTGCTGACATTTAGAGAGTTGTTGTTGTGAAGGAATTTCTTCTTCTCACAGGTTCCTGTCATTTTAAATTTTGCGCAAGTTGGTTTCATGCCTGGGCTACAAGTACTTTTTTTTTTTTTTAAAAAAGTGATTGTATGAGCAGCATTTCATTCACTTCCACTTTTGGATAGAATAGTGTGGAAAAGTTATTTTGGATAAGAATGAATTTTTTGGGAATATGATTGGTTGTGAGACGGAAAAAGTAATGATGATGATTGATGTGATACAAAAATGGTAAAATAATGATGCAAGATGATCGGTAGTTAGACATGCGAGTCGGTGGAGAGTGATATTTGTAGGGAAATGTGTAATAATGGGTTGGGCATTTTTGAAAAGTGGGTTGATGTGATTGATGAGAGAAGAATGAGAATACATGATTAGTGTGTTTTTTGAAATTTTATATAGACAATCACAGTTTGGGGTAAACGTTTTTTTAATCGACTCTTGGTTGTTGATGGTTTCGAAGGATGATTCATGTTGGCCGATCCCAGACGATTTTGGGATTAAGACTCAGATGTTGTTGTTGTTATTGTTGGAATGAAAATGATTTTTTTTTTTTACATCCAATAGCAGCCTTGGCAAGCCCTTATCATTTCACCTATGTTGTCAAGTTTTTTTTTGGCCATGTGTGGGCACATAGCCTACATCCTTCCTTGTAAATAATATATATATATATATATATATATATATATATATATATATTGCGAGCGGTTCACATTTTAGTTTAAGTCTTGCGAAGATCAGATCATCCGAAAGAAAACTTGCATTTGGAAATTTTAAAGGAGTTCTGGCATTATCAAAAAGGGGGAAATTATTGGGATAAAATACTCCAAGGGTTTTGATCACTGTAGAAATGTTTGATTGTCCACTATTCAGAAGTTAGAAATAGTTCCCCCACCCCCAGAATTTCTTTAATAATCACTATGCATGATGTAATGCTCATACATAGTCGCCTAATGAGTTGGTAAATTGTAGTGTATGAATGAGAACACACATGATTTTACCATCTGCTAATGCCCTTGTATGAGATGATTTGATCTTAGCTAATTACTGCATCGTGATCTAGGTAATTCATACTGAAGCATACATTGGAAGATCAAAAGTAGAGTATGCTGCTGCTGCTGCATGTCGGGGGTACGCTACCTGTTCATTTTTCTATTCTAATGTTTACTGAGATAAAGCGCATGCGAAGATGAAGTTGTTTTTTGTGTCTATCTAATTTGAAAAATAACAACATATATCTTACATGTCATCGTTTTACCGTTTGTTTATCGAAATAATCGTTCTTCAGGATTAACTCTTCTGTCCACATACTAGAGCACAACGAAGCATTCCGCACATCGAACGGCTTGGAGATTATGAGAAAGTATATGTCCCCTCTCTAGTTTTATGTCTTCCCTATAGATCTCATACTTGTAGTTGATAGCATAGTGAAATTTCATGTTTTGGGTCTATTTATGTGCAACAGGTATGACGTTGTTGTAGATGCAACCGACAATGTACCCAGTCGTTACATGATTAGTGATTGCTGTGTTGTCTTGGGAAAGGTAAAGAGTTGTGTGCTGTATCTTTCTGCAAGGGAATTAATTTTACAACAAAGCACGATATGAATAATTCATGAACTTTTAGCAGTTAACATGTTTTCACCAAAATTTAAAAATGTCGCATGCTATTCTGGGGACTTCAATTGCAAATAATATTTTCTTGTTCGTTCATTTTATTTTTTCATGATACACTGTGAATTTTCTTTATTTGTAAATAATATATATATATATATATATATTTTTTAATTCAGATTAGTTTTTTTTAAAATATGTAAATTACTTCAGATTAGTTTTTTTTAAAATACCACTATTAAATTTAAATTTTAATAGTGACACTATATTTTATCTGAGAAAAGATGTAGGAGAAAGTATGCACCGACACCCTTTAATTGAATGCCTTTTCTTTTTATGTGAAATTCTTTCCACAAACTGAAATATATCTTTTCAGTTTTAATTTACTTTTTTAAAACATATATCAAAGTAACTAATGATTAAAAGAATTAGTTTTTGTCGATTTGCCACTCTAATTGATCTGAAGATATTAGCTTCTCTTGGTTCAATGCATTTCATAACCAGCTAGACATGCTTTCGTCGGATGCTAGAATAACCAGCAAGGAATATAATGACATAAACTTAAAAGGCGAGGCACACGTTCTGGTTGATGTTCGACCTTTTCATCACTACAAAATTACTTCTCCCAAATTCCTTAAACATTCCTTTCGCAAGCTTGGAAGAAAGGATGTGCGAAATATCAGCAGCCTTGGCAAGAGCGTAAGGAAAGAACAAAATGGGCCATAATAGTCGAGCAGCTTCTTTGTACGTAATTTGTAGAAGAGGAAACGATTCGCAGAGGGCTGTTGAGTTATTTCATAAGTTGGGGTTTTCTTCGACTAAGGACATCATCGGTGGGCTTGAGTCGTGGGCCGTTGAGTTATTTCATAATTAAAACATGATGTGGTTGCAGTTTTGGATTGAAAAAGCTCATATTTGATTTCCTCAATGTATATCTTTTTTTTTTTTTCACTTGATTCTTTTGAGATGCTGGGTTGTTAGAGAAAGTGAGATGCAAATGTGCAAGGATCTGACTGAAATATCAAGAGTTACTTGAATTGTTGTGCTTGGTGAAGATCAAGTTGGCAATTCTACCTCAAAAATCAAAGTCAACGATTGCTTCTTGTTATTTATTTATTTTTGACCAGCAACAAGACCTCAGGGAGAGAGCTTCGGCAAAGCCATCACCCTAACCACAAAGGACTAAAAATATATTGAACACTTGAATGTCAAAAAACGCTAACAATAATCTAGCGACAAACAATTATAAAGACTTACAAGCCATGATAGGATCTTGAAGGAAACCTATCCAGTTAATCCTAAGAGCATAGGGTACGGTAATGCCGTTGGCTCGTGCCAAAGAAAAATGCCAGAATTCTCCTTGGCGCACCACACCATGGCTCGTGCCATTGGGTGCTGCGCCGTTAGAACCAGCCAGTGTGAAACGTTTTTTTTTTTTTTTTTTTTTTGTTTTCCTCCTACTAGCCGTTAGAACCCAATATGCCAACAATGGTACCGTTTGGCAACGGCTATATAGCCGTTATTTTGAAAAAAAAAAAAATTTTTAACCCCCAAAAACTTATAAATACTACCCCAAATCAATCCTAAACTCTATAAAAACCTTACTAAAAGTCCCATATTACACACCTCTTTCAAAAATGAATCCAAACAATGATCCCAACAATCCTATGTACGACCCTCATTACGATGTTTTTAATGATGATCGAGCGATATATTCAAAGTTATGCGGCGTACGAACAATTTTTAGCTTTGCATAATCAAGAAGCGGAGGGTCGGTTCAAATGAAAAGAGAACAAGGGCATACATACCACGCGAGCGGGAAGATGCGGAACAACGTTTAATCGAAGACTATTTTGGCGACGATGAGAACGATCCTAAATATCCAGAAGATAATTTTAGGCGAAGGTATCGTATGAGTTCAGACTTTTTAATAGAATTCTCAATGACATTTTAAGCTATGATGTTCAACCTCTTCCAGTACTTTCATTTTTAGACCAAGTTTTGATGCATGCGGTCGTTCTAGTATTGGTCCTATTTTGAAGGTAACATCCGCCATCCGCCAATTGGCGTACGGCACCGCACACGATGCATTAGATGAATATTTGCAAATTGGTGAGCGTTGTTCCCGAAAATGTTTAGATGCATTTTGTAAATGCATACATATTTTATACGGCGAAAAATACTTAAGGCAGCCTAATGCAGATGACATTGAAAAAATATATGCATTGCATGAAGAAAAACATAAACTCCCGGGAATGCTCGGGAGTATTGATTGTATGCATTGGGATTGGAAAAATTGTCCAAAGGCCTTGGCAGCTCAATTCAAAAGACGTGATCATAAATACCCAACTATTATGTTGGAAGCGGTTGCGGATCAAAGATTATGGATTTGGCATGCATATTTTGGGGTTCGAGGGGCTAATAACGATCTTAATGTGTTATACGGTTCACCCTTATTTGATGCTGAACTTGCCGTGCTGACTCCGTCATGTCCATTTGAAGTTAACGGACATACGTATAACAAAGGTTATTATTTAGCCGACGGCATTTATCCGACATGGTCCGTGTTTGTGAAAACGTTTAGTGTTGCAAGGACTGAGAGGAATTTAAACTTCAAAAGAGTTCAAGAAAGTGCCAGAAAAGATATTGAACGAGCTTTCGGAGTGTTACAAGGTCGTTGGGGAATTATACGACAACCAGCACGTGCTTTTCAAATCAACACCTTGAAGCTAATCATGTATACTTGTATAATTTTTCATTACATGATATTGTAAGTCGAAGGATTCGAGGTGAATTTAAGAGAGACATTCGTTGATCCAACTCCGAACATGCCAGAGACCTGGATCGATAGATGTGACTTGCATTTGAGGAAAAATAAAGAACTCCGAGATAGGCAAGTGCACGATCAGCTTCGACAAGACCTTGTGGATTATTTATGGAACTTGCATAACTAGGTTTATATTTTGATGTAATTTTTTTTAAATGTAATGTGTGTTTTTTTAATGTAATGTGTGTTTTATTTTTAATAAATGAAGTTTATTTTAGTTAATATTGTGTATTTTTAATTTTAGAAAAAGATAAAAAAAAAAAAAAAATGCCGACGGATACCCCTGAAATGTGGTGCCATAGGATTTCTGGTGCCATAGAGATTTTTGCTGACGTGGCACCACTTTTTGCCAACGGCACGAAGCCAACGGCACCACGGTACCCAGTGCTCTAAGCTTGTTGTTTCTATTAGATAACCAAAAAAACGAAGTAGAAACAATCGAGTCAAAAAGTAATGCCTTCTTCGGTTTCTCCTCTTGGAAAACATATTGATTTCTGAAATTCCAAATACTCCAAGCTGTCGTTCCAACAACCGCATGTAACCTCTTATTCGCCAAAGTGTGAATACGAGTATCATCCACCCATGACATTAGCTCTCTAATCGACAACACGAAGGGGAAAACTAAATTCCACCATCGACCAACGAGGGCCTACACATCCCGAGCGAGATCACAGTGCAATATCAAATGAGTAATCGTCTCATCCCGGGAATTACAAATACCACACTGATTAGATTGAACAATAATACCTCTAAACATCAGATTCATCCGCGTGGGTAGCTTGTTCAGAAGCATTCGCCATATAAAAATGTTTACTTTGGCTGGCACTTCTTTTAACCACGTAGTTGCATAAGTATCCAAGCACAGGATCCCTTTATCTATCAATTTCCTGCCATACTTCACCGAGTAAACACCATCACCATCACCCGTCCATATCCATCTATCACGCTGATTTGAACTGACATGGGTCTCGAGAAGGCTCAGAAGAGCGACCCATTGTTCCTCTTCAGCTCCCCCTCTCGGGTTCCTTCGCAAAAAAGGAGCATTGAGAGCAAGATCCAACCTATTTGCAACAACAGACTCAGGCTCCTGATCAAGATTGTAAACACGCGGGTATATATCTTTTAGCGAACCATCCATTATCCAATGATCATCCCAGAACCGGGTATCCATGCCATCCCCGACTTTGCGTTTAAAAAGAGCATCCAAATGAACATTTTTTTTCAAGATCACGAGAAACTTTTAGAATGTTAATCCAAATTGAACCAACATTATTTCTTGACTCGCTATCATGCATTCCACCATGATGACCAAATAGATATTTAATGACCAAAACCCAAAACGCAGATGGGTATGACATAAATCTCCATTTCCACTTAAACAAAAGAGCTCTATTAAACCCGTAGAGGCTTCCAATACCCAAACCTCCGTCTTTTTTACTCGCCATGGCTTTATTCCATTTGATCCATGTCATTCTATTCTCGTCCGTATCCGCTCCCAAAAAGAATTTATTTCTGATCGCCTCGAGTTCCTTAATGACCGCAATAGGAGTTTTGAAAATACTCATATAGTATATCGCGATGCTTCCAAGAACCGATTTCAGTAACGTCAATCGACCACCTACTGAAAGGGTTTTGACTTTCCATCTAGAAAGTCGGGTCTTGAATTTGTCAATCAACTCTTTCCAACCTCCAACTCTAGTCATATTTCCACCAACGGGAACCCCCAAATACACAAACGGAATAGTAGAAGCCTCACAACCAATATTACTGGCCATATCAGAAATCTCGCCCACGGGAACCCCTACTCCCATAAGCATGCATTTGGCCAGATTGATTTTTAAACCTGATAATAGAAAAAAACAATGAAACAGCAAGACAATATTCGAAACATTTGTGGCATTCCAGTCTCCAAGAAAAATAACGTCATCAGCATAGAAAAGGTGAGATACCGTGACATCCTCGTTACCAATTTGAAGACCATGCAATTGAGAGGCATGTATAGCACGGGATATCAACATATGGAGACCCTCCATAGCTAAAATAAATAGGAAAGGAGATAGCGGATCTCCTTACCTAAGACCCCTTCTTATTCTCAATTCATCCGTAGGAGATCCATTGACCAAGATAGAGGTCACAGACGACTCTAGGCATCCCCTAATCCACGCACACCATTTCCTTCCAAACCCCATTTTAATCATTACATCTTGAAGATAATCCCAACAAATAGAATCATAAGCCTTTTCGAAGCCTACCTTAAAAACAAGGGTCTTTTTCTTCGCCTTTTTACACCAATTTCAAATTTCATTTAGGATCATTGGGCCATCCATGATTTGTCTCCCCTTCACGAAAGTTGATTGCTCAGAAATTATCAAATCTTCCACAACGCTAGCGATTCTATTGGCAAGATGTTTACCAACAATCTTGTAGAAGCTTCCAATCAAGCTAATCGGCCTATAATCTTTAATAAACACGGGATCCACCACCTTAGGAATAAGAGTAACGAAAGATGAGTTACACCCCAAAGGAATTTTCTCAGTCGAGTGAAAATGATTAATCGCCTTATAGAAATCATCTTCCACTAAACTCCAATATCTTTTGAAAAAATCAAAGGTGAAACCATCCGGACCCGGAGATTTGTCGCTACCACAGCCCCAAACCGCCTCTTTAATTTCCTCTTTCGAGAACACCAGTTCCAACTCTACACTTTGATCCATCGACAGAACCTTCGAAAACTGAAATTCCATTCTCGGTCTCGACCTCACAAAGGGGCTAAATTTCTCAGAAAAGTAAGATTTAAATTCATTTTTAACCCTTATCGGGTTCTTTTCCCATGCACCGTCCACTATAATTCCACGGATAGCAATTTGTCTTCTTTTCTGATTTATGAGACCGTGAAAATATTTTGAATTTTCATCACCTTCTACATTCCATTTAACCCTTGCCTTTTGAGTAAGATCAAGGCCCTCCCTTCTATTAATTTCTCCTAATTTTTTAACATAACCACGCCTTGCCTCCAACTCATCAGTAGAAATATTACCAATTTCTGCCTGGGACTCGACATCTTTGATTTTTTTCAATAAATCCTGCTTCTCTTTTTGTTCCTTTTTTCTTCTATATGAGTTCCAAGTCTTTATTGTATTTTTCAATCTTTTCAACTTTTTCTTTACTACCACAATGGGATTCGAATCGCCCACATAAGGCATGGACCACGAATTCGCAACAAGGTCGTCGAACCCATCACAATCTAGCCACGAATGAAAAAATCTAAAAGGAATAGGCCCGTAGTCAGCTTTTGCTTCCTTTAAAAGAATAGGCCTGTGATCCGGAGCTCCTTTGTCAAGAATGGTACCCGCCAAATCAGGAAATCTCTCCACTAACCCTTCTGAAATCAAGAACCTATCAATCTTACTCATCTTTGTGGCCAAGCTATTAACCCAAGTGAATTGATATCCACCAAGAGGAACATCAACAAGATCATTCTCCATAATAAAATTATTAAAACTTTCCGCCATACTTCCATTGAATTCAGACCCCATTCTCTCCTCTTGAACTCTAACAACATTAAAATCACCCATAATTATAGACTCCCCGTTAAATCGCGATATGAGAATCTGAAGACGATACCATAGTAAAGACTTCGCATTGGCATCTTGAGGAGCATAAACCGTGATGAACTGCACCCGCAAATTACCAATCTTCCAGATTCCTTCAACCGCAACAAAATGATCATGAGAAACAATTCGGCTCTTAACAAACATTTCTGGATCCCAAACACACAAAATCCCACCCGAGAGACCTCTAGCTGACGAAGAAGCAAAATCAAATCTATAATTCCCCCACACCATTCTCACTGTAACCAAATCCATACGACTCATCTTTGTTTCTTGCATCCCTAAAACATTAATAGAGTTATCATTACAAAGTTTTTTCACCCATCCTATTTTGACACCGCTTCCCAATCCTTGAATGTTTATAGAGAGACAATTCATTTAAACCCCTTCGCTCCAATACCATTGATTAATTTTTTCATATCATCCGCACACCCATCCATGTTAATACCAAGCGCCTTACCATATTGAATGGCTTCCTCTAACCTGTCCAAAATCGAGAGACCAACAACATTTTTTGGTTGCGAACATCTAAACGAATCCGCCATATTCTCATATTTTCCTTTGGAACTTTCCCCACCCGAAGTAGTCCCCCACCTTTCCTTCTTAGTTTTCTGATTAACCGACGAAGCCTTATCCGTCTGGTCATTAGCGACTGGCGCTACCTCCTCATCAGGAGTAAAGCTGGGAGGAAACTTCGGATTACTCTCTTCTGCCCCCTGTTCTTTGTCCTTGGTATTCTCAGAGTCATCAACCTCATCAACCCTATCATCCTTGCTGAAACCACAGTTATTGTGTTTGTCAACCCGATCATTGTTTTCCATCACATTTTCATCCCCTCCTTTTGCATATGTATCTGCAATAAAATTGTCATCCGTTTCATCCTCACTATCGCCATCGCCCACATCTTGCTTTTCAACATCCTGAGGTTGATTTACTTCTTCCGATTCACATTTGTGTTCCTCTTTTTTAAAAGAAGGAATCCATCCCGTTACCTCTTTGACCCTAACCTCAAATCTCTTTCCCTCTACCTCCACCTCCACACTTTCCATTATGAAATCCGATAACTGAGATTCCACACACACCCTTGCGCTATAGTAATTATCTTCTTGTTCCTCATCCAAATACACAACCTCACCCCAATTTCTTGCGACTCTTTTTATCGAGTCCAAGCTCCAAGCAACCAAATAGGGCTGAGAATCGGGACATCCCGAGGTCCCGGTCCCGAGTCCCGAATGTCCCGGTCCTGAAAATCACCAATTTGGTGGTCCCGGTCCCGGTCCCGGTCGGGACTTCGGGAGTCCCGATTCCCGAAATATGATAAATTTAAGTCCCGGTCCCGGTCCCGATCCCGAGGATAATTTTTCGAAATGTCCCGAAATGTCCCGAAATGTCCTGAAATCAGAAAAGGAAAATTTTTTTTGATTGAAATTAGAAATTTCAATCGGGGCTTCGGATAGTCCCAATCGGGATTTCGGGACTCCCGAGTCCCGAAATTATCAAAATTTAAGGTCCCGGTCCCGTAAAATTCGGGACTCGGGGTCCTGTTTCCCGTCGGGACTCGGGACGGGACCGGGACTCGGGATTTCTCGATCCTAAATTCTCACCCCTACAACCAAAGGTATACCTTCAATGTCAATCCAGATAAGCCGTTCTCTAGGAACAAACGACCTCGACCAAGGTATCACCCTAGATAGCCAGTTGTGCATGCCTTTATGATTCAAAAAGCTATTCCGAGCATTAGTCATTTCAAATTCAATAAGTACCCAAAGACCCCCAACATACTTGAAAGATAATTCCAAAAAGCCTTCTGCCATACACAAAGCCTTCAGGTTTGGAATCGAATGTAGGTGCTTCGCCTTAGCAAAAACAGCTTTAGCCCCACCCACATGTTCAATCACAGGTTTGCTAGAATCAAGCCTAATCACCTTCACAACCTTCTTCTCAATAGGGTCTTTTGTTTCATTCACCTTGCCCTTAATCACATTCGCATAAGAGCGATCTTGACCTCCCCCGTGTACACTTACCCCCGGATTAAGGTTCCTTTGCATGATTCTTTCCTGTTCCGATATTAATGTTGTCCCTAGCAAATCTAGGCTTACTCGCAAATAGATGGAAACTACCAATCCATTCACCCCTTAATAATGAAACCAGTCTATCCACATCTTTAACCCTAATGTAACGGATAAAAGCAAAACGTTTACCTGCCTTTGACATCCCATTTGCAACGAACACATCAATAACCACTCCATGCTTTGCCCCTATTTCCCATAATACTCAAGAACCCCGTAAATATACCAATAAGTCGGTAGGAAAACATGTATCCAAGGTAGATAATTCATAATCGACATACTCTAACATAACAACAAGCTGGATCGAAGAGATCGGATGGAAAATCCCCAAGTCCCGAAAATCTAGGGTTGTGAGAAGTTTACCTTGATTTGGAACGGTGGAGAGGATTAAACGTTGATTAATCCGAACTAGTAACTCAAAGATGTTGCTACATAATTGCAGCTCGAAGAACTCCTCACAAATCGCCCGGAATCGCCCGAAATCATCCAAGGAAGTGAAGGAAGGAAGAAATGACGATTTGGGAACGGAAGTGTCCTATTTATACTAAATAGGAACTAGCGTGCGCTAGTTATGAAAAATAGCGCGCGCTATCGTGTTAGGAGTATGCCCTCGAATGCCACTCAGAGGTTGTTGAGTGAGGGCATTGTACTTGTAATTATGTAAACCATTTATGTAAGGCAAATGAATGTTTCTTTATTTACTGGTAGTTACTGGCATTCCTAACTCGTAAATAAACATATAGAAACTAGTCCGTGTATTTGAGAGCAAAACGTTCCACTCCTTATTGGATAAGGGGGTCGGCACTGGAAAGGTTATAGCTCAAATACTTAATCGTTCGCAAGTCGATGAAACTTGGTAGGCGTTAAGTTTATGTGAAGACTTGTATGACGCGTGTTCTTTGACATGGAGAGTGCCTATCGAACACTAATGGTTAGTGGGAGCACACGTTATAGGTATGCTAATTGGATTAGTATACTCGAACCGACTCACCTCGATTCGTCACACGATTTCACTCGGGACAGTCAATGACGGAATCGAAAGGTTGTGATAGGTATTCGTGAACCTTCGACTTGAGGATTTAGTAGGGATGTGCTTGTGACGTCAAGATTTTCATTAGAGTAGTTCGACCCTGTAAACCGGAAGGCGGGGGTCAACCTCGACGTGCATCTTGACGGCAAGTAGCAGTCCTATCGAATACCAAGATAGAATTCTTTCTCCCGTTAGTGAGCGGGTTATATGTCCTATGCGGTTATTGGCAGATGAGATCATAAGTCTTTGGCCAAAGCAATGGAGCTAGTTGTATTAGATACACGACAGCTCGATGATCTCGATTTGCATTAACGCAGGCATAGCGTCAAGTACAGATAGGGTTTGACTGATCGTGACTCTATAACTTGATCGGGACATTTGAAAGAAGGGTTTATACGTATACTGGTATTCACGACAGAATGGTTCTTGAATGATCCCAATCATTCGTTCTCAGTTGGGGTACAGTGTAGGCAGCCAGACTGGCTAGGTGGTGCGACTACTCTTTGGTTCCACCCATTCTTGATCGAGACGGACCTACCGAGTCGCGCAATAGGATTGACGATGGAATGATTCAAGCTAATTCTCTCATTATGAATATTAGATATTGGATATCTAATTTTGGAACATTGGATGTTTAAATCGATTTATTGGATAAATTGATTTACGGCCTAATGAATTAAATAAATTACTGGGTGATTAATTTAATTCATGTATATAATTATTTCTTGGAGAAATTAATTATATTATTTTGTATTTGATATGATGAAATTAATTGGATTAATTAAACTATACAAATACATTGGAACGGAATTGGAATTTATCTGTTTGGACTCTCGGGAGTCCGAAACGAACCAAACTCATCCGTTTCTCCATGGGCCGCCCCCCCCATTTCTAGCCACCTTCATTTTGGACTTATGTCTCCATTCTTTATTGTATGATAATGGTGGAGGTGGGGTTAGATTCCCACATGCATGAGTTGTTGCTAGGAGTGGGAGTTGAATAAAAGGGATGAAGACATCTTTCTTTTGACCAACCCATTCCAGACGTGAGAGTGAGTTAGAGAGAGAGAGAAAAACCATTTTCTCTATTGTCTTCATCATCTTCTTCATATCATCTTAATTGTTCTTGGAGAAAATTAAAGATATATTGAGAGATATAAATTAAAACACTTAGAGTGTTATAATCAAAGCTTCATCACTTGATTCTAGCCGTAACCTTAGAGGTTAATCGAGTGTTGTCATTCCGTTCGTTTCTCCGGCGCGTGACAAGTAGAGACGCGGTTTTTTCGGCGTTGGATCATCCAAGGGCTTGGAGCATTTTGGATCATTTGGGAATAGCTCAAGAGAAGGAAATCCATATAATCAACGGACGACAAGGGTATGATTTCGTATCTTCCTTTGTTTATTTTATATTCGTATATGCGTAGCTCGATCGATCCTCGTAGGGATTCGGATCGAATTAATTTTCGCTTTTACCGCTCATTTGGGCCTTCGTTTTAGGCACCGAATCCCAACAGTGGTATCGGAGCGAGGTCTTGCGATCGTATATACGATATTTAGCATTTGGAATGCTTATTTTGTGATTTAGAATCACTTTAATAATCGTAGATATTTTATTGTTCGTCGTAGCCGCTTTTTCCGTGATTTTATGTTATGATATAAATCGGTTTTTCTTGGAAATATGATTTATATTAATAATATTCGGATCGGGAATAACGGATTTTAGAAATCTGCAAAACGGTATGTCGAATCGTTGGACGATTTTCCATACAGTGCCGAGTGTGGCCGAGCACGTCCGGCCGTGGCGGACGCTTCTGTATTCTGCCGAAGTCGCCGACCGCGTCAGTATCGAGCCGAGTGCTCATTGGATCCGGCCGGACGCTTGCGTATCCGAGCGGCGTTCTTGCTGTTGCCGGGTCGATCTTGGCGAGCTTCTTGTATCAGTCGAGTGCTTGGCCGAGCGCGTTGTCAGTATCCGGCCGAGCGTGGTCATTGCTGCCAGTCGAAGCCGAGCGCGCTTCTGTATCCAGCTGAGCGTTCGTTGCCTTAGGGTTAGTGCGGGCGTGTCCGGCATGATCGAGCCCCCTTTCTGTCTGGAGCGGCGTGGCTGTAGGCTGCCGGGTGGAGCTGTCTTCTTGGCGCGATTTCAGTGTCATCGGGCACCGGGTCTCGTTTTTGATATATTTTCGATTATTGAATTTTCTGTATTAAAATCATTAATTTGGAATTTTTGATGAGGGAAAACTCAAAGAAAATATTTTAAGGGTACACTACTGACGAAAATTAAATTGTCGATTATTGTTGAATTGATTGGATCAATTCTATTTATTGTTGATTATTGATTGGATCTTATGTAATCTTCTCGCTATCCATTTATTGAGTATTTATTGGATGAATGCTTTTGAATGGGGATGTGGTTCATGGACTTAGTTTGAATCGTTCGTTTTATTCGATTGGGTTGTAATGCATTTTGAGCCTATTTATTTTACTAGAAATATTTGTATCTAGGATGCAATTTTTCAATGTAAAATTTATATGTAATGACGAAGACCGAGGAAGATCCGCTTTCGAGAAGACGAAGATTCAAGACGAAGACTTGTAATTAGATTACGGGTTTTTGTTTTCTAGAACGGTCCATGAACCACATGTTGGTAGCAACTAGGTTGTGAATGGTTGTTACATATTGTATGAATGCAACAAACGCGCTAAAATGATTAATGTGCAAAGTGTAACGTTAATCGCGAAAATTCCCCCACAACAAATTATTAAGTTTATAAGGTTTCAAGGTTTTCCTTCCTCCATCGAGCTTTCGGAAATTGAAATCCAAACCGGATGTGCTATGCTTCCGAGTTATCGGGTAGTCGTCGGGAGGACGGATAAATTAAGGAGCGCATTGGATGCCTTCGGTTGGAGCAAATTTTATCCCTAGAAACCCGATAGGTTGCCGGATAAGATTCAATTGTGAAATTGATTTGCGTCGATGGTATAAACTTAACTTGTTCACGAACCATAGAAACCGTATAGGTTGAGGGGAGTGAACAAGGGGAAAAAGAAGATCGAATCATTCATTAGATGGGTTGGTGTTGGACACCACTTTATGAAAATTAATAGACTAGAAACCTGTTGGTTGCCCTCTATTAAGATTTATAAAGAACTCGATCACCACTATGAAGTAGTGCGACGATACTTCGGATTTCACATGGGAGTGTGTTGTTCCGATAAAAATAGTGGGAGCCGGGTAACAAGAATAGAAAAGACCTTAATTCTATACTCGGATCATAATATAACAAGTCACTAATTAACTGCTATACTTAATGCGCATGATCTCAATATGACAATGAATCCACTCGCAATTCTACTCGAAAAGAACACCTTAATGGGACCTAACTTTGTGGATTGGCTCCGCAATCTGATGATTGTCCTCAGTATAGAGGCACTGGGATACGTCTTGGAGACGGACATTCCGGCGCCTCCTATGCGGACTCGAGCCAATCAGAAAGAGATTGAAAACCACGAAAAGTGGGTTAAGGATGACGTGAAAGTCCGTGCTTATATGATGGCTTCCATGTCTAATGAGCTTCAGAGAGCTCATGAGAAAATGACTTCTGCTAGGCGATTCTATCTCACTTAACCGAGTTTTATGGTGAGCACAGCAGAATCGCTAGATATGAGATATCCAAGCAACTGTTCGGTGCAAGGATGAAGGAAGGTGAGAAAGTTGGGGAACACGTCCTAAAAATGATATCCATGATCGAGAGATTGGAGGCTCTTGATTTTAAAATGGATACTTCTCTCCAAACCGACCTTATCCTACGCCTCTCCTCGATTCCTTCTCACGCTTGTTATGAACTTCAACCGCAATGAGATTGCATGTAACTTAGTGGCTAATGAACAACCGGTGACCGCTCGCCTCGGATGAAGACCCCGCGGATGAAGGAGTCTCGCACTTGTGATTTCTTACGGACTTCTAAGTCTAAGAATAAGAAGAAAAAGACCAAGAAGCGGATGGACCACAAGCTAAGGACCTTAAGGGAAAGGGCAAGGCCCCGATGGTTCCAAAGAACAAGAAGAAGAAGGATGCTTGTCTCAAGTGCGGTGAGTCGGGCCACCGGGCTAGAGACTGTCCGATTCTTCATGGCACTTGTGCATGTAACTTTTAGTTTTGGAAACAAATTGTTCTCTAATGTATTTTCTACTTCTGGATCTGGATTCTCGTGCTAGTTCTCATATTTGTACCGTGAATCAGGATCTGGAACAAAGTAGGAAGCTTGGAGTGGAGAAGTTATGATCACAGTCGGAAGCGGGCATAGTGTCGAGGCGACCGACATAGGATCACTTCTTTTGGGTTTAGAATCCGGCTTTGTTTTGACTTTAGAAGATGTACTTGTTTTGCCCAAGGGGCATAAAAACATTGTATCCATTCCGGTCATGGACCGAAAAGGCTTTTCATTTTTCATTGGTGATGGTTCCTGCAAAATTTATTTTAGAAATAAACTAGTGGGTACTGCTACATTGTTGAATGGATTGTATCATCTAAATCTCAAAGAACAAAGTAGTTGTGAATACTATGACTAGAAAACGTGGTAGGGATGAAACCAACCAAGTTTTGAAATGGCATCTTAGACTTGGTCATGTTGGTCGACCAAGGTTTACAAGATGGAAAAAGATGGACTTATGGGTCCATTGGGATCGGATCCTTTTCCTACTTGTGAATCTTGCCTTAAAGGCAAAATGACTAAGTCCCCCTTCACAGGGACTTTTGAAAGAGCCGCCGATCAACTGGGATTAATCCATACTGACGTTTGTGGTGCTTTGGAAGAAGACGTGACGGATATCAATATTTCATTACGTTTACAGATGATCATACTAGGTATGGTTATGTATACCTAATGAAACATAAATCCGAGGCCTTTGAGAAATTCCAGGAATTCAAGGCCCTAGTCGAGAAACAAACTGGTAATCATATCAAAGCACTTCGGTCGGACCGAGGTGGCGAGTATATGAGTACGGAGTTTGACGAGTTCCTTAAAGAACATGGAATAGTTTCACAACTAACACCTCCAGGTACTCCTCAATTAAATGGTGTGTCAGAAAGAAGGAACCGGACCCTATTGAACATGGTCCGTTCCATCTTGGGCTATCTTGACTTGCCGATTTACTGTGGGGGTATGCACTCGATCGCCGCGTATATCTTGAACAGATGTCCTTCCAAATCCGTTCCTAAAACTCCACATGAGATGTGGGAAGGAAGGAAACCAAGTCTTAATCATATTAGGATTTGGGGATGTCCCGCTTATGTCAAGAAGACTAAGGTGGAAAAGTTGGAAGCTAGGTCTGCGAAGGGACGTTTCATAGGATTCCCGTCTGGGACGATGGGATATCTATTCTACATGCCCGAAGATCGAAGGATCATTGTTGCTTTACAAGCACACTTCCTGGAAGATGAGTTCATTCAGGAAGGCGGAGCAGGTAGAAGTATTTCTTTAGAAAAATACAATGAAACTCCTCGAGAGACACCTGTGCAAGAAACTGGAACCGAACTTTCTGAAACACAAGTACAACCACCTCGTAGGTCTAGTAGGGTGTCTCATTTACGAGAGGTATGGGCTTGTGCACTTAGAGGAGCCGGGTCTCCATGAGGTTCCAAGTGATAGCCAAGAGACCGACCCAACAACCTATGACCAAGCGATGGTGGATGTAGACTCGCGAAATGGCGTGAAGCTATGGAAGCCGAGATAGACTCGATGCATGTCAATCAGTCTGGACTCTAGTAGACCGCCCCAAGGGCATAGTGCCTATTGGGAACAAGTGGATCTACAAGAGAAAGACCGATGGTGATGGCAAGGTTGACGCCTATAAGGCCAGGCTTGTGGCAAAGGGTTATACCTGAAGGAAGGGATCGATTACCACGATACCTTCTCGCCCGTAGCCATGATCAAGTCTATTCGCATGATGCTTGCTATAGCTGCCTACCATGATTATGAGATATGGCAAATGGACGTAAAGACGGCTTTCCTTAATGGATTCCTCGAGGAGGAAATCTATATGGAGCAGCCTAAAGGCTTTGTGTCCGAAGTCGATATTCAGAAAGTGTGCAAGCTTCAGCGTTCTATTTATGGACTGAAGCAAGCGTCGCGTAGTTGGAACCTTCGTTTTGACGAGGAGATCAAAGAGTTTGACTTCGTGCAAAATGAAGAGGAACCTTGTGTATACAAGAGGGTTAGTGGGAGCAAGATCTCATTCTTAGTACTATATGTAGATGACATTCTACTAATAGGTAATGATGTGTGAATGCTCAGTTCTGTGAAAGCTTGGCTTTCGAGTAATTTCTCCATGAAAGACTTGGGAGAAGCTACCTATATTCTTGGTATTCGACTCTACCGGGATAGAGCGAAGAGAACAATAGGTCTTTCCCAAGCCCTCTATATAGATAAAATCTTAAAGCGATTTAAGATGGATGATTCTAAAAGAGGGTTCCTACCGATGCGACATGGAATAAAACTCACCTTGAAGATGTGTCCTCAAAATGAGGAACAACGAAAGGAAATGAGTAATATACCATATGCTTCGGCCGTGGGTAGCCTTATGTATGCTATGTTATGTACAAGACCTGACATCGCGCATGCTGTAAACGTGGTGAGTAGGTTTCGAGCAAACCTGTAGGGAACATTGACCGCCAGAAAGAACGTTCTCAAGTACTTGAGAAGGACTAGAGATATGGTTACGATGTATGGCGGTGGAGATTTGGATGTGGTGGGATTCACCGATTCGGACTTCCAAGGATGAAGGACGACTCGATGTCTACTTCGCTACATATTTACTCTTAATGGAGGAGCAGATCTTGGCGTAGCGCCAAGCAAAGCGCGATCGCCGATTCCACTGTCAGCCGAGTATCAAGCACCTCGGAGGCTTCCAAGGAAGGGTTACGGATTAAGAAGTTTCGGGAGAACTTCAAATAATACCATGTCCGAAATGCTGTCTGCATCTGCGACAACGACGGAGTCAGAAGCGCAGCCAAGGAGCCGAGGTTTCACAATGACCAAACATATTTAGATGAAGTAGCATCTCCAAACAGAATTTGTTCGCAACGGATACAATGTGCCGCACAGAGTAGACTCGGCTGACAACGTCGCCGATCCACTGACCAAGCCACTTTCTCAGACTAGCTTGGAGCGTCATCTGGAGAACATGGGTATTAGATACCATAGTGTGTGGCATTGAGTGCAAGTGGGAGATTGTTAGGAGTATGCCCTCGAATGCCACTCAGAGGTTGTTGAGTGAGGGCATTGTACTTGTAATTATGTAAACCATTTATGTAAGGCAAATGAATGTTTCTTTATTTACTGGTAGTTACTGGCATTCCTAACTCGTAAATAAACATATAGAAACTAGTTCGTGTATTTGAGAGCAAAACGTTCCACTCCTTATTGGATAAGGGGGTCGGCACTGGAAAGGTTATAGCTCAAATACTTAATCGTTCGCAAGTCGATGAAACTTGACTGGGCGTTAAGTTTATGTGAAGACTTGTATGACGTGTTCTTTGACATGGAGAGTGCCTATCGAACACTAATGGTTAGTGGGAGCACACGTTATAGGTATGCTAATTGGATTAGTATACTCGAACCGACTCACCCTCGATTCGTCACACGGATTTCACTCCGGGACAGTCAATGACGGAATCGAAAGGTTGTGATAGGTATTCGTGAACCTTCGACTTGAGGATTTAGTAGGGATGTGCTTGTGACGTCAAGATTTTCATTAGAGTAGTTCGACCCTGTAAACCGGAAGGCGGGGGTCAACCTCGACGTGCATCTTGACGGGCAAGTAGCAGGTCCTACTGAATACCAAGATAGAATTCTTTCTCCCGTTAGTGAGCGGGTTATATGTCCTATGCGGTTATTGGCAGATGAGATCATAAGTCTTTGGCCAAAGCAATGGAGCTAGTTGTATTAGATACACAACAGCTCGATGATCTCGATTTGCATTAACGCAGGCATAGCGTCAAGTACAGATAGGGTTTGACTGATCGTGACTCTATAACTTGATCGGGACATTTGAAAGAAGGGTTTATACGTATACTGGTATTCACGACAGAATGGTTCTTGAATGATCCCAATCATTCGTTCTCGATTGGAGTGCAGTGTAGCCGCCAGTGGCTAGGTGGTGCTACTACTCTTTGGTTCCTCCCATTGCTGACTGAGACGGACCTACCGAGTCGCGCAATAGGATTGACGATGGAATGATTCAAGCTAATTCTCTCATTATGAATATTAGATATTGGATATCTAATTTTGGAACATTGGATGTTTAAATCGATTTATTGGATAAATTGATTTACGGCCTAATGAATTAAATAAATTACTGGGTGATTAATTTAATTCATGTATATAATTATTTCTTGGAGAAATTAATTATATTATTTTGTATTTGATATGATGAAATTAATTGGATTAATTAAACTATACAAATACATTGGAACGGAATTGAATTTATCTGTTTGGACTCTCGGAGTCCGAAACGAACCAAACTCATCCGTTTCTCCATGGGCCGCCCCATTTCTAGCCACCTTCATTTTGGACTTATGTCTCCATTCTTTATTGTATGATAATGGTGGAGGTGGGGTTAGATTCCCACATGCATGAGTTGTTGCTAGGAGTGGGAGTTGAATAAAAGGGATGAAGACATCTTTCTTTTGACCAACCCATTCCAGACGTGAGAGTGAGTTAGAGAGAGAGAGAAAAACCATTTTCTCTATTGTCTTCATCATCTTCTTCATATCATCTTAATTGTTCTTGGAGAAAATTAAAGATATATTGAGAGATATAAATTAAAACACTTAGAGTGTTATAATCAAAGCTTCATCACTTGATTCTAGCCGTAACCTTAGAGGTTAATCGAGTGTTGTCATTCCGTTCGTTTCTCCGGCGCGTGACAAGTAGAGACGCGGTTTTTTCGGCGTTGGATCATCCAAGGGCTTGGAGCATTTTGGATCATTTGGGGAATAGCTCAAGAGAAGGAAATCCATATAATCAACGGACGACAAGGGTATGATTTCGTATCTTCCTTTGTTTATTTTATATTCGTATATGCGTAGCTCGATCGATCCTCGTAGGGATTCGGATCGAATTAATTTTCGTTTTACCGCTTCCGCTGGGCCTTCGTTTTAGGCACCGAATCCCAACATATCGGACTCACCAGGCAGTCCAGTGGACTCTGCCAGCTTCGTTAGCGTACGCTAACACCTTCTAATAGCGTGCGCTAAAGCCTTCTAATAGTGTGCGCTAACTCCTTCTAATAGTGTGCGCTACCTGGTGGTCGGTGCCCAGTCCAGAACCTACTGTCCCCAGCTCTGCTCTCTTTAGCGCACGTTACTCGAGTAACGTAGCGTACACTACCACTAATGCGCTACCACTAAAATCTAGCGTACGCTACCAGTCACACCTAGCGTCCGCTAGGAATTCCCTTTTTCAGTCCAGTACCTACTGGACTGTTTGCCTCCAATACATTAGTAGCGTTCGTTAATTATAACAGATAGCGTGCGCTACCCTCACTAAATTAGCGTGCGCTATAGGGTGTGCGTAGCGTGCGCTACCCTTCACACGAAGATAGTATAATCGCATCAAGGATCCGAAGACAGCGACGATCCGAACAAGAAAAGGGTAGACAAAGCAATTGAATAGAACAAGAAAAGGGTAAATCCAATTGACAAGAGTTCCAAGATTAATATAAGCTTACTAAACACTTACACGAGTGTCAAGATTACAAAGCACAAGAGTAGAAAATTTATAAAAAGTACGGGTATTACATCCTCCCCCTCTAAAAGGAAGTTTCGTCCCGAAACTTAAGAAATGAATAACTCTGAGTATCTAGTGCGCATGCTCTCTTCGGTTTCCCACGTTGCTTCCTCAACTCCGTGTCGTGACCACTGAACTTTAACCAACGAAATGGTTTTGTGCTGGAGTTGTTTTACTCGATGCTCTAGCACTTTCACTGGTTTCTCTTCAAATGTGACATCCTCTGCGATGTGCACGTAATCAATGATGACTCGGGTCAGGGACATACCTCCTCAGTTGGGAAACATGAAACACATTGTGAACACGGCTAATGGCTGGAGGTAAAGCCAACCGATAGGCCAGTTCCCCAACTCTGTCGAGAATCTCAAATGGTCCAATATATCTCGGGCTAAGTTTGCCCCTTTTCCCGAACCTGAAGACTCCTCTAATCGGTGATACTTTGAGTAGGACATGATCTCCCACATCAAAGTCCAAGGGCCGACGACGAATGTCAGCGTAGGATTTTTGTCGACTCTGAGCGGTCAACAATCGGTCTCGGATGAAGGAAATCTTCTCTTTGGTTTCCATCAACATATCGGGTTCCGTCCCGATTAAATCTGAAGCTTCGTCCCAATAAAGTGGGGATCTACACCGCCTACCATACAATGCCTCAAAAGGTGCCATCTTGATCGATGCGTGCCAGCTATTATTGTAAGTGAACTCGATCAAAGGTAGGTGTATTTCTTAATCGGTACTCCAGTCCAGGGCACACGCCCTCAGCATATCTTCCAATGTCTGGATCGTCCGCTCAGTCTGACGTCAGACTGTGGGTGGAAAGAAGTACTCAACCTCAACTCGGTGCCCAAAGCTTGATGGACCGACTTCCAAAAATGCGACACGAAACGACCATCACGATCGGAAACAACAGACTTTGGCGTACCGTGTAATCTCACGATCTCCGATATAAAAATCCGGGACAATCGCTCCGGTCCCCACGTGTCCTTAATGCCAAGAAAATATGCCGACTTAGTCAATCGGTCAACAATAACCCAAATCATATTCATCCCCGTCTTAGTCCTCGGCATCCCGGTGATGAAATCCATGGTAATATCCTCCCACTTCCATTCGGGAATAGGGAGAGGTTTCAACAGCCCGGCCGGCCGTTGATGCTCAATTTTGACTTGTTGACATGTCAAACACCTTGACACAAACTCGATGACATCTCTCTTCATATTATTCCACCAAAAACTTCTTTTAAGATCCTTGTACATCTTATTCGTCCCAGGATGGATCGAGTAAGGTGTAGTGTGGGCTTCTCGGAGTTTTCTCTGCCTCAGCTCCGAGTCATTCGGAACGCAAAGCCTACCTTGAAATTTCAAAATGCCATCCTCATGGATCATAAAACCAGGGGCTTTCCCTTTTTCCACATTCGCCTTCAGTTGGACAAGCATTGGGTCATTCCCCTGTTTCTCCCCGACGTCGTCGATCAAGGACGGAATAATCTCAAGAGGACACGTCTGACCCTAAACCCGTTGGATCCATACTTCGACTCCCTGCTCAATTAACTCCCGTCTGATCTTAACTTGAGGCGTAAGGACCTCAAGCATTTGAAGAGATATCGACTTCCGGCTTAACGCATCAGCTACAATGTTAGCCTTTCCTGGATGGTAAAGGATTTCCAAATCATAATCCTTTATCAGCTCTAACCAACGTCGTTGTCTCATATTCAGCTCCTTATGGCTAAAAATATACTTTAGGCTCTTGTGGTCGGTATAAATTCGACATGAAGAACCGTACAAATAGTGACGCCAGATTTTCAATGCAAACACTACAGCAGCTAACTCCAAATCATGGGTAGGATAATTCAGCTCATACGGTTTAAGTTGCCGTGAAGCATAGGTCATAGTCTTATCATGCTACAAGAGTACGCATCCAAGTCCTTGTCCTGATGCGTCACAATAAACTGAATACCCACCGATTCCCTGGGGTAGGGCTAAAATCGGCGCGGTAGTCAGACGCCTTTTCAGCTCTTCGAAACTCCGTTGTCTCTCTTCGTTCCATTCCAACTTTTCGGACTTCTGGAGTAATTGAGTAAGTGATCGAGCAAGTTTGGAGAACCCCTCGACGAACCTCCGGTAGTATCCGGCCAGACCCAAAAAGCTACGAACTTCCTTCACGTTCCTAGGTGGAGCCCAATCTAACACTGTCTCAATTTTCTGGGGATCTACCCGAACCCCTTCCCCTGAAATCACATGCCCGAGAAACATGACTTCCTTCAGCCAGAATTCACACTTAGAAAACTTTGCATATAGGTGCTGAGTCCTCAAAATCTCCAACACCAATCGCAAATGCCGAGCGTGTTCCTCTTCATCACGAGAGTAGACCAGAATATCGTCGATAAAAATGACTACACAATTATCAAGATGCTCAATAAATATTTTATTCATCAATTGCATAAATATCGCCGGTGCGTTGGTTAACCCAAAAGGCATAACCACAAACTCATAGTGCCCGTACCTCGTACGGAAAGCGGTTTTAGGAACGTCAGATTCCTTTATGTAAAGTTGATAGTAACCGGACCTCAAATCAATTTTCGAGAACACCGCGGCTCCCTGCAATTGATCAAACAAATCATCGATACGCGGCAAAGGGTATTTATTCTTAATGATCACTTTGTTCAGTTCCCGATAATCAATACACAAACGTAGTGAACCATCTTTCTTCCTTACGAACAAGACCGGTGCACCCCATGGCGAGGCACTGGGTCTAATATACCCTTTATCCAACAATTCTCCCAGTTGTTTCTTCAACTCTTGCCTTTCTGAAGGTGCCATACAATACGGTGCCTTAGAAATCGGGGTTGCACCCGACTCCAAATCAATTGTAAATTCAACTTCCCGCTCCGGTGGTAGTCCCGGTAATTCATCTGGGAAAACATCCAGAAAATCACTTACTACAGGAATCGAGGGAAGTTCAATTTTCCCATCCTCGACTTTCATGGCATAACACCAATACCCAACACAGCCTTCTCTAATAAGTTTTGTCACCTTCAAGGCACTAATCAAAAATTTCTGACATGCCCTCTTGTACCCCGCAAAAGAATGTTCGGTACCGTCTTTGGCTAACATTGATATGATCTTCGTGCGATAATTCATTACCGCACCGTGTCTATCGAGCCAATCGTCACCGAGGATTAGATCTTCATCAACGATGTCTACGACTATCAAATTCGAAAACCACACTCTCTCAGCGATTAACACCGGACAATCTCTAACTTCCTTGTTCCCCACGATTCTATCACCGCTGGGCAACTTAACCACAAAGGACTCACAAGGAGACAAGCCCTCAATATTCAATCGACGCACACAATCCAAAGAGCTGAACGAATGAGAAGCACCGAAATCAAAAAGCACTCTAACTGGATGAGACGAAAGAGGAACGATACCTGTCGCCACGGTAGCCTCTGGATCTCCATCTCTCCTCATCTCATAGACACGAGGTTGCACCGAACCAGCACTGGGGCTCCCCCTCTAACAGGCTGACCACGGCCTCTGCCTCGACCGTAACTCTGGGATGGCTGACCCGTAGATGACTTCTGATTAACACTCGGTTCTCCAGGCGTAGGGGCTGATGCCTGAGTTCCAAGTGGATTTTCTTCTTCCGTACAGTACGTGGCTCTATGGCCTTCCTGGCCGCAATTAAAACACTTCAATGGGGGTAGACCACAATCACGATTAAGATGGCCCTGTTGGCCACAATTAAAACATGTCACAACCCGGTTGGACACACTAGCACCAGCTCTGAAATTTCGTTTACCTCCCGACGCACGGGAAGACCCTCTGGTTGGATAACTTGCCGACTGTGATCCCCGCTGGTTGCCACCTCTACCGCTATAAAACTTTTCAGTGGTCTTCGGCTTCTTACTCTCACTTGTCGTTTCGGTAGTAGTGAAGGACATATCATAGACTAATGCCCTGTCTTGATACTCCTTCAATGTGGTGCAAGCGAAGCCCGACATACAGTGCCGAACCTTCAACTTCATTCGCATGTCAAAGTGACGGATTCTATCTCTCTCTTCCTTCACTTGACTCTTCACATGGTTGAGTTGACGGTTGTATTCAATGATGGGACATCCTGGGGTTTAACTTCGTAAAAGGCTCGAATCCTGGCCTCCTGAACAGGCCACGGGCAGAACTCGGCCTCCATCAATTCCTTAAACTCGTCCCATGAAACCACACGATCCTGAGGTGCAACAACTTGCCACCAACTAGCCGCATCCCTCGATAGAAAGTACTGGGCAACTGGCACCTTACGTGCCTCTGGACAATTCACGGCCATGAAAACTTTATTCATGTCGTTAATCCAATCTTCCGAGCCGATCGGATACTTTGCACCAATAAATTGGGGAGGGCGCACACGGATAACATCTTGTAACCACTTCTTAGCCCCAATGTCGGTAACAGGAGGTGGTTGGTTAAACTGTACCGCCTGGGTTAAAAGAGCATTTGGTTCGCCATTTGCTACAATATGGTGGCAACACCCACATCCGGTTGGCTCCCTGCAGACTGTTGTGGGAAAATCCTTCACAATATGCCGCAAGTGCACGGTGTCAACAAGTAATAAAGTGATAAGTAGAGTATCGTTCCCTCGAGGACTGATTTAACTAAGTACCAAAATATAGTCAACTCACAATTTTATTTGAAGAACAATTATATGGAATTTATATCTAAACTAATTTCAGAAAAATAGATAATAATAGCAATAAGGATGTAGGATTATGATTTTCACCTCAAACAATCAGGAATGATTTTTATTCAATTCAATTCACTTTTATTCAATTGATTATAAGCCAGGAATTCCTAAATTATTCTAAAGCCTTTCCCAAGGTCGATAGAAAATACTACGAATTATTAACTCGATATATCCCTATTCGAATTAGATAATTAATAGCTAAAACAGTTCAAGAATTCCCACAATAATAGGCTTCACAATTCGCATGAGTATATCCCTATCTCATGAAAATTATGATTATTCTCACAAGAACTATGCCTAAATTTCATCTCCCGAATTCATAAAGATATTCAAAACAATTCAACTGTTGCCCAGACAATTAAAAAGCATTAAGAACAATGAGAAAAATCCAACTCAATATGAATAACGAGTAAATTGAAATAATAATAATTAAATCAAACCGTCATGTAATCGGCTACAATCACAACCCTACTCGAATAGATCTAGAAACTAAAATGCGGAGAAATTAAGAAAAACCGTAAGGGATCCGTGGTCTTATCGTCGCCCACAAATCTCTTCGTTTCCGCTCTCCCCGGAGTCTTGTGTTCTGCTTGATTTCTTCCCCGCTAATCTCCCCCAGTTCTAATAATTCATGTGCCTTTTATAGATTTTCTTTTTCAATTACCCTCCCCTTCAGTAGGTGTCTCACGAAAAAGTAATCAAATCTTTTTTCCTCAAAGTGCTCCTCACGGCACAACAAAAACAAAAGCCCAATGATCTGCGGCCCATTAGCATTAATTCTGCACACTTTCCCAGTGGCGTCTTTTTTCCTCTGTGCCGCGGCTCACTTGGTGTGTGCGCACACAATCTGATGTGCAGTACGTTATTTGGTTGTCTTCGTGTGCCGCGGTTCACTTGGTGTGTGCCGCGGCTCATGACCAAAAACTGCTATTTTTGCCCGTTTTTCATCGTTTTGGCTTCCGGACTCCGATTTCCTGCAAAACATATAAGAATAATGCATTAAAAGCTCATTTATGCTGATTTAGGCTCAAGATGGATATAAAATAATGATATAAAAGCGCATAAAAATACGCCTAACACAGACGTTCCCAGACTGGCTGACGGCTACTGATGACTACCGGTGCTAGGTTGAATAGAGTCCGACAAGCTAGGCGTAGCTGAGCCTTCTACCGAGCTGAGGGACATGGCCGCTCCACCGGCTGCGCCACGCCCTCGGCCACGACCACGGCCGCGTCCACGTCCTCTACTAGTTGACATTCTAAAGAAAAAATGGAAGTAAAATCATAAGCATAGCTCGAAGCATTCCCATCTTGAATATGGACTTCTCATGTCCCATAATCGAATAACAATGAGTGAATAAAGAGGGTAAAGAAGATAGGGAACTTACGAGTACCGGTCGTACGAGATGACGGCAGCGCGATGATACTGTGTTCTCGGAAGAGTACATTTAGACCCAGCAATCTGACAGCCTAGGTATCCATAAACCTAAGCTCCGATACTAAATTCTGTAACACCCCCGAGATATTCGGAGAATATCACAGCGCCGTGAAATTGGCCATGTTCCATGATGTATGTGTTGATTTTACAATATCAATCACGTATTGTGACATGGCAATAACAATTATCTCAAACTCATCGCCGTCTCATGATATTTTCCATATAAATGGAAAAACCTATGATGTTGACGGTTTTGGAATTTCGTTCTATTTCTCCTTCATATGAAGGTTGCGACAGGAAGGGCATCTGGCGTAAAACTTTGCCACTTTGTTATTTGCATGAGTTATGGTGTTAAGTAATTTTAGACAATTAAACGACACTATAATCTTCATGCCACCGACCCCAACATAGTTGGGATTAAGGTGCAGTTGATGATGATGATGATGATATCACAGCGCCGTGAATCCCGACCTGGGACCCACCACGCTTATCTTACTCACAACGTATCAAATTTGACAAAATCCACTCGGGAATCAATAAATCCGATACAAACAAGGAAGTTCAACCACGGACATACAATACCATGAAGAAATACAAGAAGTTATACAACAACTGGAAAAGGACTTTCCTAAAGTACTCGAGTACCATTTATTATTACAAGGATAAAATGGACCGAAGAGAATAACGACCAAACAAAAGGGAACACAACTAGTCACAGTATCACGCCTCACCATCCTCATCGTATCGTCCCGGTGCTCGCTCGTATGGATCCTTAGGACCTGAAAAACACAAAAGTAATTTTCCCAAAACGAGAGGGGTTAGGGCAAGTATTACAAGTGAAACGTCAAGTCTTATATATAAAAGCATATGCACCAATTCAAAGCCATGATAATGATTTTCCGGAAAATACAATTATCCAAACATATTTAGAAATGATGATATCTCTTGATTAACCGTGGATTCGACAACGCGCGAATCCCTCCTCGACCCCGTCGGATCATCTCGGAGTGGCTAACCCAAATGTTCACGGAACCGACATAAGCGGAATCCTCCTCGACCCCGTCGGGCCCTCTTGGAGTGAACGAATATAACTCTCACAATCACATGCATTACTTTTCACATTTAAGAACATAACTTTCACAAGAATCACTTGCCTGGAATCGAGAGAAAAATGTATGATCGACAAGGTACCGAGATTGAAGGAATCGTCAACTCCGAACCTAGACAAGTTCGTATTCAACTATCAAAAACCCGTCGATATGAAACTAAGTTGGAATCACTCAAATTTACTACCCCGATACATGTGTTCCGAGAATAATTCTCTTAGATGGTGAATCGCAAGTCAACCATCCCAAATACTCAAGAACCCCGTAAATATACCAATAAGTCGGTAGGAAAACATGTATCCAAGGTAGATAATTCATAATCGACATACTCTAACATAACAACAAGCCGGATCGAAGAGATCGGATGGAAAATCCCCAAATCCCGAAAATCTAGGGTTGTGAGAAGTTTACCTTGATTTGGAGCGGTGGAGAGGATTAAACGTTGATTAATCCGAACTAGTAACTCAAAGATGTTGCTAGATAATTGCAGCTCGAAGAACTCCTGACAAATCGCCCGAAATCGCCCGAAATCATCCAAGGAAGTGAAGGAAGGAAGAAATGACGATTTGGGAACGGAAGTGTCCTATTTATACTAAATAGGAACTAGCGTGCGCTAGTTATGAAAAATAGCGCGCGCTATCGGACTCACCAGGCAGTCCAGTGGACTCTGCCAGCTTCGTTAGCGTACGCTAACACCTTCTAATAGCGTGCGCTAAAGCCTTCTAATAGCGTGCGCTAACTCCTTCTAATAGTGTGCGCTACCTGGTGGTCGGTGCCCAGTCCAGAACCTACTGTCCCCAGCTCTGCTCTCTTTAGCGCACGTTACTCGAGTAACGTAGCGTACACTACCACTAATGCGCTACCAGTAAAATCTAGCGTACGCTACCAGTCACACCTAGCGTGCGCTAGGAATTCCCTTTTTCTGTTTGCCTCCAATACATTAGTAGCGTTCGTTAATTATAACAGATAGCGTGCGCTACCCTCACTAAATTAGCGTGCGCTATAAGGTGTGCGTAGCGTGCGCTACCCTTCACACGAAGATAGTATAATCGCATCAAGGATCCGAAGACAGCGACGATCCGAACAAGAAAAGGGGTAAATCCAATTGACAAGAGTTCCAAGATTAATATAAGCTTACTAAACACTTACACGAGTGTCAAGATTACAAAGCACAAGAGTAGAAAATTTATAAAAAGTACGGGTATTACATCCTCCCCCTCTAAAAGGAAGTTTCGTCCCGAAACTTAAGAAATGAATAACTCTGAGTATCTAGTGCGCATGCTCTCTTCGGTTTCCCACGTTGCTTTCTCAACTCCGTGTCGTGACCACTGAACTTTAACCAACGAAATGGTTTTGTGCTGGAGTTGTTTTACTCGATGCTCTATCACTTTCACTGGTTTCTCTTCAAATGATCATCTGCGATGTGCCCGTAATCAATGATGACTCGGGTCAGGGACATACCTCCTCAGTTGGGAAACATGAAACACATTGTGAACACCGCTAATGGCTGGAGGTAAAGCCAACCGATAGGCCAGTTCCCCAACTCTGTCGAGAATCTCAAATGGTCCAATATATCTCGGGTTAAGTTTGCCCCTTTTCCCGAACCTGAAGACTCCTCTAATCGGTGATACTTTGAGTAGGACATGATCTCCCACATCAAAGTCCAAGGGCCGACGACGAATGTCAGCGTAGGATTTTTGTCGACTCTGAGCGGTCAACAATCGGTCTCGGATGATGGAAATCTTCTCTTTGGTTTCCATCAACATATCGGGTTCCGTCCCAATTAAATCTGAAGCTTCGTCCCAATAAAGTGGGGATCTACACCGCCTACCATACAATGCCTCAAAAGGTGCCATCTTGATCGATGCGTGCCAGCTATTATTGTAAGTGAACTCGATCAAAGGTAGGTGTATTTCTTAATCGGTACTCACCTGTGGCACACGCCCTCAAAGATATCTTCCAATGTCCGGATCGTCCGCTCCGACGCCGACCGTGGTGGAAAGAAGTACTCAACCTCAACTCGGTGCCCAAAGCTTGATGGACCGACTTCCAAAAATGCGACACGAAACGACCATCACGATCGGAAACAACAGACTTTGGCATACCGTGTAATCTCACGATCTCCGATATAAAAATCCGGGACAATCGCTCCGGTCCCCACGTGTCCTTAATGCCAAGAAAATATGCCGACTTAGTCAATCGGTCAACAATAACCCAAATCATATTCATCCCCGTCTTAGTCCTCGGCATCCCGGTGATGAAATCCATGGTAATATCCTCCCACTTCCATTCGGGAATAGGGAGAGGTTTCAACAGCCCGGCCGGCCGTTGATGCTCAATTTTGACTTGTTGACATGTCAAACACCTTGACACAAACTCGATGACATCTCTCTTCATATTATTCCACCAAAAACTTCTTTTAAGATCCTTGTACATCTTATTCGTCCCAGGATGGATCGAGTAAGGTGTAGCGTGGGCTTCTCGGAGTTTTCTCTGCTTCAGCTCCGAGTCATTCGGAACGCAAAGCCTACCTTGAAATTTCAAAATGCCATCCTCATGGATCATAAAACCAGGGGCTTTCCCTTTTTCCACATCCGCCTTCAGTTGGACAAGCATTGGGTCATTCCCCTGTTTCTCCCCGACGTCGTCGATCAAGGACGGAATAATCTCAAGAGGACACATCTGACCCTGAACCCGTTGGATCCATACTTCGACTCCCTGCTCAATTAACTCCCGTCTGATCTTAACTCGAGGCGTAAGGACCTCAAGCATTTGAAGAGATATCGACTTCCGGCTCAACGCATCAGCTACAATGTTAGCCTTTCCTGGATGGTAAAGGATTTCCAAATCATAATCCTTTATCAGCTCTAACCAACGTCGTTGTCTCATATTCAGCTCCTTATGGCTAAAAATATACTTTAGGCTCTTGTGGTCCGTATAAATTCGACATGAAGAACCATACAAATAGTGACGCCTGATTTTCAATGCAAACACTACAGCAGCTAACTCCAAATCATGGGTAGGATAATTCAGCTCATACGGTTTAAGTTGCCGTGAAGCATAGGTGATAGTCTTATCATGCTACAAGAGTACGCATCCAAGTCCTTGTCCTGATGCGTCACAATAAACTGAATACCCACCGATTCCCTGGGGTAGGGCTAAAACCGGCGCGGTAGTCAGACGCCTTTTCAGCTCTTCGAAACTCCGTTGTCTCTCTTCGTTCCATTCCAACTTTTCGGACTTCTGGAGTAATTGAGCAAGTGATCGAGCAAGTTTGGAGAACCCCTCGACGAACCTCCCAGAGTATCCGGCCAGACCCAAAAAGCTACGAACTTCCTTCACGTTCCTAGGTGGAGCCCAATCTAACACTGTCTCAATTTTCTGGGGATCTACCCGAACCCCTTCCCCTGAAATCACATGCCCTAGAAACATGACTTCCTTCAGCCAGAATTCACACTTAGAAAACTTTGCATATAGGTGCTGAGTCCTCAAAATCTCCAACACCAATCGCAAATGCCGAGCGTGTTCCTCTTCATCACGAGAGTAGACCAGAATATCGTCGATAAAAACGACTACACAATTATCAAGATGCTCAATAAATATTTTATTCATCAATTGCATAAATATCGCCGGTGCGTTGGTTAACCCAAAAGGCATAACCACAAACTCATAGTGCCCGTACCTCGTACGGAAAGCGGTTTTAGGAACGTCAGATTCCTTTATGTAAAGTTGATAGTAACCGGACCTCAAATCAATTTTCGAGAACACCGCGGCTCCCTGCAATGATCAAACAAATCATCGATACGCGGCAAAGGGTATTTATTCTTAATGATCACTTTGTTCAGTTCCCGATAATCAATACACAAACGTAGTGAACCATCTTTCTTCCTTACGAACAAGACCGGTGCACCCCATGGCGAGGCACTGGGTCTAATATACCCTTTATCCAACAATTCTCCCAGTTGTTTCTTCAACTCTTGCCTTTCTGAAGGTGCCATACGATACGGTGCCTTAGAAATCGGGGTTGCACCCGACTCCAAATCAATTGTAAATTCAACTTCCCGCTCCGGTGGTAGTCCCGGTAATTCATCTGGGAAAACATCCAGAAAATCACTTACTACAGGAATCGAGGGAAGTTCAATTTCCCCATCCTCGACTTTCATGGCATAACACCAATACCCAACACAGCCTTCTCTAATAAGTTTTGTCACCTTCAAGGCACTAATCAAAAATTTCTGACATGCCCTCTTGTACCCCGCAAAAGAATGTTCGGTACCGTCTTTGGCTAACATTGATATGATCTTCGTGCGATAATTCATTACCGCACCGTGTCTTTCGAGCCAATCGTCACCAAGGATTAGATCTTCATCAATGATGTCTACGACTATCAAATTCGAAAACCACACTCTCTCAGCGATTAACACCGGACAATCTCTAACTTCCTTGTTCCCCACGATTCTATCACCGCTGGGCAACGTAACCACAAAGGACTCACAAGGATACAAGCCCTCAATATTCAATCGACGCACACAATCCAAAGAGATGAACGAATCAGAAGCACCGGAATCAAAAAGCACTCTAACTGGATGAGACGAAAGAGGAACGATACCTGTCGCCACGGTAGCCTCTGGATCTCCATCTCTCCTCATCTCATAGACACGAGGTTGCACCGAACCAAAGACCGGGCTCCCCTCTAACAGCCGACCACGGCCTCCGCCTCGACCGTAACTCCGGGATGGCCGACCCGTAGATGACTTCGATTAACACTCGGTTCTCCAGCGTAGGGCTGATGCCTGAGTTCCAAGTGGATTTTCTTCTTCCGTACAGTACGTGGCTCTATGGCCTTCCTGGCCGCAATTAAAACACTTCAATGGGGGTAGACCACAATCACGATTAAGATGGCCCTGTTGGCCACAATTAAAACATGTCACAACCCGGTTGGACACACTAGCACCAGCTCTGAAATTCCGTTTACCTCCCGACGCACGGGAAGACCCTCTGGTTGGATAACTTGCTGACTGTGATCCCCGCTGGTTGCCACCTCTACCGCTATAAAACTTTTCAGTGGTCTTCTGCTTCTTACTCTCACTTGTCGTTTCGGTAGTAGTGAAGGACATATCATAGACTAATGCCCTGTCTTGATACTCCTTCAATGTGGTGCAAGCGAAGCCCGACATACAGTGCCGAACCTTCAACTTCATTCGCATGTCAAAGTGACGGATTCTATCTCTCTCTTCCTTCACTTGACTCTTCACATGGTTGAGTTGACGGTTGTATTCAATGATTGCCTGAGATACAGGGACATCCTGGGGTTTAACTTCGTAAAAGGCTCGAATCCTGGCCTCCTGAACAGGCCACGGGCAGAATTCGGCCTCCATTAATTCCTTAAACTCGTCCCATGAAACCACACGATCCTGAGGTGCAACAGCTTGCCACCAACTAGCCGCATCCCTCGATAGAAAGTACTGGGCAACTGGCACCTTACGTGCCTATGGACAATTAACGGCCATGAAAACTTTATTCATGTCGTTAATCCAATCTTCCCAGGCGATCGGATACTTTGCACCAATAAATTGGGGAGGGCGCACACGGATAACATCTTGTAACCACTTCTTAGCCCCAGTGTCGGTAACAGGAGGTGGTTGGTTAAACTGTACCGCCTGGATTAAAAGAGCCATTTGGTTCGCCATTTGCTACAGTATGGTGGCAACACCCACATCCGGTTGGCTCCCTGCAGACTGTTGTGGGAAAATCCCTCACAATATGCCGCAAGTGCACGGTGTCAACAAGTAATAAAGTGATAAGTAAAGTATCGTTCCCTCGAGGACTGATTTCACTAAGTACCAAAATATAGTCAACTCACAATTTTATTTGAAGAACAATTATATGGAATTTATATCTAAACTAATTTCAGAAAAATAGATAATAATAGCAATAAGGATGTAGGATTATGATTTTAACCTCAAACAATCAGGAATGATTTTTATTCAATTCAATTCACTTTTATTCAATTGATTGTAAGCCAGGAATTCCTAAATTATTCTAAAGCCTTTCCCAAGGTCGATAGAAAATACTACGAATTATTAACTCGATATATCCCTATTCGAATTAGATAATTAATAGCTAAAACAGTTCAAGAATTCCCACAATAATAAAGCCACAATCGCATGAGTATATCCATATATCACGAAAATTATGATTATTCTCACAAGAACTATGCCTAAATTTCATCTCCCGAATTCATAAAGACATTCAAAACAATTCAACTGTTGGCCAGACAATTAAAAAGCATTAAGAACAATGAGAAAAATCCAACTCAATATGAATAACGAGTAAATTGAAATAATAATAATTAAATCAAACCGTCATGTAATCGGCTACAATCACAACCCTACTCGAATAGATCTAGAAACTAAAATGCGGAGAAATTAAGAAAAACCGTAAGGGATCCGTGGTCTTATCGTCGCCCACAAATCTCTTCGTTTCCGCTCTCCCCGGAGTCTTGTGTTCTGCTTGATTTCTTCCCCGTTAATCTCCCCCAGTTCTAATAATTCATGTGCCTTTTATAGATTTTCTTTTTCAATTACCCTCCCTTTCAGTAGGTGTCTCACGAAAAAGTAATCAAATCTTTTTTCCTCAAAGTGCTCCTCACGGCACAACAAAAACAAAAGCCCAATGATATGCGGCCCATTAGCATTAATTCTGCACACTTTCCCAGTGGCGTCTTTTTTTTCCTCCTGTGCCGCGGCTCACTTGGTGTGTGCCGCGCACACAAGATAAAGGTGCACGCTGTCATTGTTGTCTTCGTGTGCCGCGGTTCACTTGGTGTGTGCCGCGGCTCATGACCAAAAACTGCTATTTTCGCCCATTTTTCATCGTTTTGGCTTCCGGACTCCGATTTCCTGCAAAACATATAAGAATAATGCATTAAAAGCTCATTTATGCTGATTTAGGCTCAAGATGGATATAAAATAATGATATAAAAGCGCATAAAAATACGCCTAACAAATACCCCCAAACTTGAGCCTTTGCTTGTCCTCAAGCAAACAATTATCAATTTGAAACAAAATGTATCGTGAATAATCTTACAAGTCCATAGTGCTCAATTTAATCAATACTACCCTGAAAATTTCAAAGAATAGTACAAGTATCGTAATAGCGAGTCACATCAAGGACACTGATTCCACTAAGTAACCAATTTCAGTCCTAATCAATCGTTCATGAAGAAAATCAAGCTCAAAGATTAACAAGCGTGAATTTAATCAACCGCCAATATGAAGGGTTAAAAATAAACGAGCTAATATGCCCAATCCCACAGTCTAGTGGCAAAAATTTCAAGAGTTTCATAAAAAAATAACCCTCGGACAGTATTCCCTTATATATGCACAATAAGATGATTCGAGTTGACCGCTAGGTTCGGATCTCGGGATGTTTCATCGGGATAATCCTAGAGTGGAATTTCCATTCTCGTGTATTGGGGGAACCGTTTGACGTAAAAGACACTCATGGGGCACATGGATGCTTCTAGTTACTAAGTTCCCTTCCACAGCGGAGAAACAACTCGAATAGCTATTTCTGCATGTCCGATTCAAGGTTGCTGTTTTACGCGAGAGTAAACAACGGGTCACGCGAGTACCCCCGGTTACTAGGCTCCCCATCATCGGCACATGCGAAATATCTTAAACCACTAGTCTAATCCGGGTTGTCGTTTTACGCGAGAGTAAACAACGGGTCACATGAATACCCCCGGTTACTAGACCTCCCATCATAGAACAACTAATATCCCGACTTTTTGGAAAAACTGTCCGACTCTAACTCAATTTAAGTGCCAACACGACCCATGTTACTGGACGACTAGCTAACCGAAAAGTATAACCAAACGTATAGACGGTGATTTGAAAACACGTATGTCTCCTTTCTTATCTGCTAAGATTTCTACAAAAATGATAAAATTTCGGACCTAACTGAATACTCAACAGAAACATATATCGCTGACTACAACTTGACTAAACTCAACCGTTTCTTCCAAGAAAAATCAGTATCGTAACATCAGTTTTAACACATGGAAGCACGAAAAATTCACGGAAGTAAAGGAATGATGAAATCGCAATTTATAACCAAGAAAATCAATTCCACTACACGTAAAATCATCCATAATAAAACTCATGTGAAAATAAAAGAGATAAGGAAAAGTGAAGCTTATTCCAAATGTCTTCTTGAAAACCAGCACATGTCCGAGTGGAATCGACTGTCCAAACGTCCAATAACGCTCAACATCACGAGGGACCCCCAAACTTAGTCTCTAGTCAATAGACATTAAATCAAGCAAGACTAGAATATGAAAAATAATAACTCATTGGGGTTATAAAAAGATTAGAGAAATAAGGGCCACAAGAATACACGAATCCAAACGAAATACAAAACAAAGAAAAGAAAATTATTAACGAAAAATCAAATAAAAACAACTAACTAGAAAGCAAATAAAATGATGGGTTGCCTCCCATCAAGCGCTCTATTTTACGTCTTGAGCACGACGTGGCAAAAAGAATTTAACGTGGCTTCTTTCTAGGGAGATTGCCAAATACCCCCTTCTTGCAATCAATAAGCCTCTTATTCCATAAGGGAGGCTTTGACTCATGCCCGGTTGCCAAAAATAATGAATAAGAATAATTATGCGGACAACCAAAAAATGATGGAAGAATATAATAATGATAAGGCATGAATAAATAAGCAGAGTTCGAATGGGTAGATAATAAAGACACATAGTGAACAACCTCATTAGAACTCAAGGAATCAGCCTCAACAAAATCAGAAGTAATGGGGTCAATCTCTCCCATTATGGATTTAGGAAAGATTATGCGCGGCACCGTTAATAAAATTTTTGGCACAAAAGTGTTCACCTTATTAGTCGAAGTTTGATGACAATTTAATGAAATTTCTTGGGAAACATCATCAATGGTAACTTCTTCTATAGGCTCATCACCCTTTATGTAATTATCGTGTCAGGATCGACCCTAAAACTCAACATGTCGTTCTTCTCAACCTCCCCCTCAACTTCACTACTAAATATATGAGCTGGAAAATAACCGTAGTGAACCTCAAGACCACGACGTGCACATTCTACCTCAAAAAGGGTACTATCAGGATTTTTAAGAGTGTCTACACATTGTTCAAGCATGGTCTTTTGTTTCGGGGGAGGGGGCTGACTGACCCTATTTGGCAAATTATTAAGAACATCGAAATTTATGAAATGCCAAGGGCCACGATACTCATAGGAAAACATAATGAAGAAAATAAAAATATAGAGACTAAAGAAAAAAAAACTTCAAATTAAAATTAGAGTCGCTTGGTATTGATATTAGCGAAAAATCAGTCCCCGGCAACGGCGCCAAAAACTTGTTGTGGGAAAATCCCTCACAATATGCCGCAAGTGCACGGTGTCAACAAGTAATAAAGTGATAAGTAAAGTATCGTTCCCTCGAGGACTGATTTCACTAAGTACCAAAATATAGTCAACTCACAATTTTATTTGAAGAACAATAATAGCAATAAGGATGTAGGATTATGATTTTCACCTCAAACAATCAGGAATGATTTTTATTCAATTCAATTCACTTTTATTCAATCGATTGTAAGCCAGGAATTCCTAAATTATTCTAAAGCCTTTCCCAAGGTCGATAGAAAATACTACGAATTATTAACTCGATATATCCCTATTCGAATTAGATAATTAATAGCTAAAACAGTTCAAGAATTCCCACAATAATAGGCTTCACAATTCGCATGAGTATATCTTTATCTCATGAAAATTATGATTATTCTCACAAGAACTATGCCTAAATTTCATCTCCCGAATTCATAAAGACATTCAAAACAATTCAACTGTTGGCCAGACAATTAAAAAGCATTAAGAACAATGAGAAAAATCCAACTCAATATGAATAACGAGTGAATTGAAATAATAATAATTAAATCAAACCGTCATGTAATCGGCTACAATCACAACCCTACTCGAATAGATCTAGAAACTAAAATGCGGAGAAATTAAGAAAAATCGTAAGGGATCCGTGGTCTTATCGTCGCCCACAAATCTCTTCGTTTCCGCTCTCCCCGGAGTCTTGTGTTCTGCTTGATTTCTTCCCCGCTAATCTCCCATTCTAATAATTCATGTGCCTTTTATAGATTTTCTTTTCAATTACCCTCCCCTTCAGTATGTATCTCACGAAAAAGTAATCAAATCTTTTTTCCTCAAAGTGCTCCTCACGGCACAACAAAAACAAAAGCCCAATGATCTGCGGCCCATTAGCATTAATTCTGCACACTTTCCCAGTGGCGTCTTTTTTTCCTCCTGTGCCGCGGCTCACTTGGTGTGTGCCGCACACAAGATAGCATGTGCACGCTGTCACGGTTGTCTTCGTGTGCCGCGGTTCACTTGGTGTGTGCCGCGCTCATGACCAAAACCGCTATTTTCGCCGCTTTTTCATCGTTTTGGCTTCCGGATTCCGATTTCCTGCAAAACATATAAGAATAATGCATTAAAAGCTCATTTATGCTGATTTAGGCTCAAGATGGATATAAAATAATGATATAAAAGCGCATAAAAATACGCCTAATACAGACGTTCCCAGACTGGCTGACGGCTACTGATGACTACCGGTGCTAGGTTGAATAGAGTCCGACAAGCTAGGCGTAGCTGAGCCTTCTACCGAGCTGAGGGACATGGCCGCTCCACCGGCTGCGCCACGCCCTCGGCCACGACCACGGCCGCGTCCACGTCCTCTACCAGTTGACATTCTAAAGAAAAAATGGAAGTAAAATCATAAGCATAGCTCGAAGCATTCCCATCTTGAATATGGACTTCTCATGTCCCATAATCGAATAACAATGAGTGAATAAAGAGGGTAAAGAAGATAGGGAACTTACGAGTATCGGTCGTACGAGATGACGACAATAGCGATGATACCGTGTTCTCGGAAGAGTACATTTAAACCCAGAATCGGCTGCCTAGGTATCCATAAACCTAAGCTCCGATACTAAATTCAGAACACCCCGAGATATTCGGAGAATATCACAGCGCCGTGAAATTGGCCATGTTCCATGATGTATATGTTGATTTTACAATATCAATCACGTATTGTGACATGGCAATAGCAATTATCTCAAACTCATCGCCGTCTCATGATATTTTCCATATAAATGGAAAAACCTATGATGTTGACGGTTTTGGAATTTCGTTCTATTTCTCCTTCATATGAAGGTTGCGACAGGAAGGGCATCTGGCGTAAAACTTTGCCACTTTGTTATTTGCATGAGTTATGGTGTTAAGTAATTTTAGACAATTAAACGACACTATAATCTTCATGCCACCGACCCCAACATAGTTGGGATTAAGGTGCGGTTGATGATGATGATGATGATGATATCACAGCGCCGTGAATCCCGACCTGGGACCCACTAGGCTTATCTTACTCACAACGTATCAAATTTGACAAAATCCACTCGGGAATCAATAAATCCGATACAAACAAGGAAGTTCAACCACGGACATACAATACCATGAAGAAATACAAGAAGTTATACAACAACTGGAAAAGGACTTTCCTAAAGTACTCGAGTACCATTTATTATTACAAGGATAAAATGGACCGAAGAGAATAACGACCAAACAAAAGGGAACACAACTAGTCACAGTATCACGCCTCACCATCCTCATCGTATCGTCCTGGTGCTCGCTCGTATGGATCCTTAGGACCTGAAAAACGCAAAAGTAATTTTCCCCAAACGAGAGGGGTTAGGGCAAGTATTACAAGTGAAACGTCAAGTCTTATACATAAAAGCATATGCACCAATTCAAAGCCATGATAATGATTTTCCGAAAAATACAATTATCCAAACATATTTAGAAATGATGATATCTCTTGATTAACCGTGGACTCGACAACGCGCGAATCCCTCCTCGACCCCGTCGGATCATCTCGGAGTGGCTAACCCAAATGTTCACGGAACCGACATAAGTGGAACCCTCCTCGACCCCGTCGAACCCTCTTGGAGTGAACGAATATAACTCTCACAATCACATGCATTACTTTTCACATTTAAGAACATAACTTTCACAAGAATCACTTGCCTGGAATCGAGAGAAAAATGTATGATCGACAAGGTACTGAGATTGAAGGAATCGTCAACTCCAAACCTAGACAAGTTCGTATTCAACTAAACCCGTCGATATGAAACTAAGTTGGAATCACTCAAATTTACTACCCCGATACATGTGTTCCGAGAATAATTCTCTTAGATGGTGAATCGCAAGTCAACCATCCCAAATACTCAAGAACCCCGTAAATATACCAATAAGTCCATAGGAAAACATGTGTCCAAGGTAGATAATTCATAATCGACATACTCTAACATAACAACAAGCTGGATCGAAGAGATCGGATGGAAAATCCCCAAATCCCGAAAATATAGGGTTGTGAGAAGTTTACCTTGATTTGGAGCGGTGGAGAGGATTAAACGTTGATTAATCCGAACTAGTAACTCAAAGATGTTGCTAGATAATTGCAGCTCGAAGAACTCCTGACAAATCGCCCGAAATCGCCCGAAATCGTCCAAGGAAGTGAAGGAAGGAAGAAATGACGATTTGGGAACGGAAGTGTCCTATTTATACTAAATAGGAACTAGCGTGCGCTATCGGACTCACCAGCACCCAGTTGGCCTCTGCCAGCTTCGTTAGCGTACGCTAACACCTTCTAATAGCGTGCGCTAACTCCTTCTAATAGCGTGCGCTAACTCCTTCTAATAGCGTGCGCTACCTGGTAGTCGGTGCCCAGTCCAGAACCTACTGTCCCCAGCTCTGCTCTCTTTAGTCGCTACCACTAAAATCTAGCGTACGCTATCAGTCACACCTAGCGTGCGCTAGGAATTCCCTTTTTCAGTCCAGTAGGTACTGGACTGTCTTCTTCCAATACATTAGTAGCGTGCGCTAATTATAACAGATAGCGTGCGCTGCCCTCACTAAATTAGCGTGCGCTACAAGGTGTGTGTAGCGTGCGCTACCCTTCACACGAAGGTAGTATAATCGCATCAAGGATCCGAAGACAGCGACGATCCGAACAATAAAAGGGGTAAATCCAATTGACAAGAGTTCCAAGATTAATATAAGCTTACTAAACACTTACACGTGTGTCAAGATTACAAAGCACAAGAGTAGAAAATTTACAAAAAGTACGGGTATTACAAATATAATATGTACAATGTATATTAATTATTAAAATATAAATTTGATAATTTTTTAATTAAAAAAATACAAACCTCTAATGTGATAACCTCTCTAAAGTGATATTTTTTTCCGGTCCCAACAATATCACATTAGAGGGGTTCTACTGTATATATATAGTTTGTGGTCATACCACTCAAGCATAATAATAATAATATATAATATATAGCTTGGGGTAATCCACACGAGTATAATAATAGTATACAATATATATAGCTTGGGGTCATACCACTCAAGCATAATAATATGTATAGACAGAATAAAACCATAGAGAAGTTCCTACCGTTGAACTCTTTAGTAAGGATTAGAGCCTTCATGCGATAACGTGTTATAAAGCCGCAATAAGTTAAAGTGAATACAAAGAGAGTAGAGAGAATATAGAGAAAGTTTCTTGAATGAATTTCATTAAAAGGTATTTTTCAGAATGAATTTTTATTAAGAAATGAAAACTTCAGATGGCATAAACGTAATTACATAATTTAATCGTAACATAATAATATTCACATATTATAATATATTATCTGATTTCGTACGTGCGCATTTCAACAAAGAGATAATAAAATAAAATTTCTAAAAGATGTGTCTGAAACCCTAGCTCACCCACTTTGAACCAAACAGAATAAGTGCGGCTCAAAACAATCTGGAATGCAGCGGCCTTGAATTCCACCGTAGTAGGGGAAATGGCGATGGATATAAGACAGGAAATCGCTTCGTTAGAGAAATCCAAGTTGCAAATCGAGGAGCGGATCTCGGCTCTGCAACAACGGCTCAACAGTCGTACCTCGGATAATGTAAGCGAGAAGACCCTTTCCTCTGTGCAATGCCAAACCAAGACACCTTCCGGCGGCCAATTGACGGCTGATGATCTATAGATACAGCCGCCATCTGATACTTCCGTCCTTCGGGTTGATGCACAGGCAAATTTGTTGAAATCTTCGGTGTTGGTTGTTGGATCCGGCGGCCAATTTGTTGAGTACACGTTTCGTTGTTGTTACTTTATAATAATTTTGTTTGCTTGGAGTCACATGATGTTGTGGAGCTTAACAATTTACACAGGCAGGTAATGGAAAGTGCAAAATCAACCTCTCAGTTCTTTTTTTGTTGCCTATTTTTACCGAGTGTATTCATTGAGTGCTAGAAAAAAAGCCGCAGAGAAATTGCTTAAATGATGTAAAGCTGGAAATTTTGAAAATTCCAACGTCAGTGCCCTATGCATAAGTAATATATGTGTTGTTATTCCAAATCCCCGTCACTGTGTATAGTGTGCAAAAGTATTTAATTGAGTCCAGAAAGACAAATTCCTGCCAATACAAAGCGTCATGAAGTTGGAATTCATTTGCTGACATTTAGAGAGTTGTTGTTGTGAAGGAATTTCTTCTTCTCACAGGTTCCTGTCATTTTAAATTTTGCGCAAGTTGGTTTCATGCCTGGGCTACAAGTATTTTTTTTTTTTAAAAAAAGTGATTGTATGAGCAGCATTTCATTCACTTACACTTTTGGATAGAATAGTGTGGAGAAGTTATTTTGGATAAGAATGAATTTTTTGGGAATATGATTGGTTGTGAGACGAAAAAAGTAATGATGATGATTGATGTGATACAAAAATGGTAAAATAATGATGCAAGATGATCGGTAGTTAGACATGCGAGTCGGTGGAGAGTGATATTTGTAGGGAAATGTGTAATAATGGGTTGGGCATTTTTGAAAAGTGGGTTGATGTGATTGATGAGAGAAGAATGAGAATACATGATTAGTGTGTTTTTTGAAATTTTATATAGACAATCACAGTTTGGGGTAAACGTTTTTTTAATCGACTCTTGGTTGTTGATGGTTTCAGAGGATGATTCATGTTGGCCGATCCCAGACGATTTTGGGATTAAGACTCAGATGTTGTTGTTATTGTTGGAATGAAAATGATTTTTTTTTTACATCCAATAGCAGCCTTGGCAAGCCCTTATCATTTCACCTATGTTGTCAAGTTTTTTTTTGGCCATGTGTGGGCACATAGCCTACATCCTTCCTTGTAAATAATATATATATATATATATATATATATTGCGAGCGGTTCACATTTTAGTTTAAGTCTTGCGAAGATCAGATCATCCGAAAGAAAACTTGCATTTGGAAATTTTAAAGGAGTTCTGGCATTATCAAAAAGGGGGAAATTATTGGGATAAAATACTCCAAGTGTTTTGATCACTGTAGAAATGTTTGATTGTCCACTATTCAGAAGTTAGAAATAGTTCCCCCACCCCCAGAATTTCTTTAATAATCACTATGCATGATGTAATGCTCATACATAGTCACCTAATGAGTTGGTAAATTGTAGTGTATGAATGAGAACACACATGATTTTACCATCTGCTAATGCCCTTGTATGAGATGATTTGATCTTAGCTAATTACTGCATCGTGATCTAGGTAATTCATACTGAAGCATACATTGGAAGATCAAAAGTAGAGTATGCTGTTGCTGCTGCATGTCGGGGGTACGCTACCTGTTCATTTTTCTATTCTAATGTTTACTGAGATAAAGCGCATGCGAAGATGAAGTTGTTTTTTGTGTCTATCTAATTTGAAAAATAACAACATATATCTTACATGTCATCGTTTTACCGTTTGTTTATCGAAATAATCGTTCTTCAGGATTAACTCTTCTGTCCACATACTAGAGCACAACGAAGCATTCCGCACATCGAACGGCTTGGAGATTATGAGAAAGTATATGTCCCCTCTCTAGTTTTATGTCTTCCCTATAGATCTCATACTTGTAGTTGATAGCATAGTGAAATTTCATGTTTTGGGTCTATTTATGTGCAACAGGTATGACGTTGTAGATGCAACCGACAATGTACTGAGTCGTTACATGATTAGTGATTGCTGTGTTGTCTTGGGAAAGGTAAAGAGTTGTGTGCTGTATCTTTCTGCAAGGGAATTAATTTTACAACAAAGCACGATATGAATAATTCATGAACTTTTAGCAGTTAACATGTTTTCACCAAAATTTAAAAATGTCGCATGCTATTCTGGGGACTTCAATTGCGAATAATATTTTCTTGTTCGTTCATTTTATTTTTTCATGATACAGTGTGAATTTTCTTTATTTGTAAATAATATATATATATATATATATAATATATATATATATATATTGCGAGCGGTTCACATTTTAGTTTAAGTCTTGCGAAGATCAGATCATCCGAAAGAAAACTTGCATTTAGAAATTTTAAAGGAGTTTTGGCATTGTCAAAAAGGAGGAAATTGTTGGGATAAAATACTCCAAGTGTTTTGATCACTGTAGAAATGTTTGATTGTCCACTATTCAAAAGTTAGAAATAGTTCCCCCACCCCCAGAATTTCTTTAATAATCACTATGCATGATCAGTGTTGTTAAACGCGATATGCGCACTGAAGCGCAAAGGCCTCCTGGAGCATAAGCGCAACGCGCAACGCGATAAGCACGCTTTTTGAAAAAACCACAAAAGTTGGGAAAAAAATACATAACAATAAATTTAACATATTATAAGCAAATTAAATTGTCATATGATAACCAGATTCAAACTTAAGGCACAAATAAGAAGTCATGGTAACATAAAAAAGCTAGAAAATCAACTACAGGCACAGGCCGCACAGCCCTAATTGAAGTTATATTTATTAGTAATCTTCAGGCTCTTCTTCAAGATTTTCAAAATCTTCATCATCCAAGTTGTGGTCAGTATTAGGATTTTTATCCCCCTCATTAAATTCAATTTCATCTTCCTCGTCTTCACTTTCATCAATTAAGCGCCTTTTAGATGATTGTTCAGAGGTATTTGTTCCCTTTTTGTTGACTTTTGAGGATCCACGAGAGGCATTTGACCTATAATAAAGATATACATATACATATATATAAGTACTACATTTATATAATAAATATGTTAATTAATGACTTGTATTAATTAATAGATTTATTTTTGTATAAATTTTACCTAGAATTGTAACGAGGTTCTCCTGCTCCAGAAGCTTTAGCAACATCCTTGTGAGTTAATTCATCTTCTCTGGAAAATACAAATTCATCATCTTCTTCTTCGTTATCTCCATCCATCTTACCGATCAACCACTCATTGCTATCATCAATCTCATTTAACAAGATGGGATTAATCACATCACGAATTTCATATCTACGTTTTAAAGCTCTATTGTATTTGACAAACACCAAATCATTCAACTTCTGGTTTCTTTTTTTGCTATGAAGCTACAAAAAAAAAACATCGAAATAATAAGATCACTGTATAATAAATATAGGTTTGGCATAGAAGTTGACACGTCAAGTGCACATGTAATATTCGGGATTTTGAATCCTGACATGGCAATATTTGTGCCAAATAATCCAAAGTCCCAATTTATCTAACATGTTTGCTTCTTGCTTGTCCTGGTCGGCAATTTTCGATAAAATTACATAATTTTGGTCAAGATTGAACTAAATGTCTATGTTGTAAGAAGACAACAGATCAAAATTTAAGGCGACTATTTATATAACTAAATCTCCAACTAGCACAAATTGTAAGACTCTATCCCCCTACTTTTAAGGCAACTGCTCGTAGAATCTTGCTCTTATCCTGTGTGAAGAAACTTGGAATTGTTCTAAATGCAGTAATTTTAAGCAGGTTATAGTGAGCTTTGTTTTGCATCTTGAATTTGTTCAAGAAAGACAAGTCTAGAAGTTCCAAACCAAATGACACATCTCTCAGCTCAAAGTTGCATCTGAAAATTTAAGCGGTACCATCTCATTTTATAAATCCAAATAGTAAAATAAAATTAATTGAGTACCTAGGCTAATAACCCACACACATGTGCCACGTGCCAAATGTCTAAGTGTCATTAGACAAAAATATATAATAAGTAGATTTGTATTTAATTTTCAATCCAAAATAAATTGGTGAAATTTGAATTTTTTCCAAACTAGACTTTATCCGAAGTCATTTAGCTTGTAAAAGATCATTTTTTTATGTATGTGGAACAAAGACTTTCCTCACCAACTCACTTTACTTTGCAAGCTATAAATATAACATTGTATACATACATTTTAATAAACTTACTCGTTCATTAGGTGCATACTATAAATGTAGATATACGATATCTCCACCAGGCAACCAAATAAATTCATTTGAAGCTCAATATAATTTATTGTCAATATGTCGTATGTCTCCATCACGGCTGATAGGTGCATGAGCAAATACGGTATCACCCTTTCAACTTTCAATTGTCTTATTGATTAGTTCTAATAAATGTAAATTTGTAGAAAATTCTTTCTGCAAAATTTATTAGAATTCACGAACAAAGGGTGGTTGGAAGGGTCAATGCGATATCGTATTTGCTCATGCTGCTATCGGCCATGATGGAGACATAATGCCATATTGATGCTAGATTATATGGAGCTTCAGACGAATTTAGTGATTGCATGCGGGAGGTACCATATATTTTTGTGTATTTATATTATGCACCTAATGCATGATTATATTTATTAAAATGTACATTTGTAATGTTGTGTTTATAACTTTGTAAAGTGTGTTGATAAGTGAAGTCATTGTCCCACATGCCAAAATGATCTTTTAATCTATAATATGGTGTCTAACAAGATAATTGAAATGGGATAAAATATGGTTTGGTGGGAAATTCAATACAATTATATATAATTAGTTTAGTGATGGACATTTGGCACGTGGACATGTGGTTTATGAGCCTAAATACTGAAGTTAATTTTATTTTGATTTTCAGGTTTTTTAATTATTTTTTTTTTGAAAAGGTACCTCTTAAACTTTCGGATGCAACTGGGCCAAAAATATTTGTTATTCGGTTTCGAACCTCTAGACACGTCTTTCTTTAAGAGGTGTAAATCAATTGTATCATGGCATATAAATTTCGGAATCCTCACTTGCTTTTCCTGTTAATTTGTCTCTCTCTTAAAAAAACAGAAGATTTTTCGGAGTTCTAATTGAATTGCTGGCTTTAGAAACCCTAGGTGTTGTTTTATTATTAGAGATATTGCAACACCCTGCAGCAAACATACGCAGTAAATATCTTAAAGATAGTGGTTTGCACGCCTTAAAATCTGTTTTTACACCTCAGGTATATTGTATCTTAATACTCTTGAAACATACTCCCTCCGTCCACGAAAATTGTGGTCTAGAGGGAGTTGCAAGGGTTTTAAGAAAGTAGAGGAGGCATGTATATTCTAGTGGGAAAAGTAGAGGAGATATGTAATTTTTGTGTGGAAAAAGGATAATATTTTAAGAGAGGTCATTTTCATTTATAGAAAGACCACACTTATTTTGGACTGGTCAAGGAGTAAATAAGACCATACTTCGTTGATAGAGGGAGTATTAAAGAATTACACTGAATTATTACAGACGATTTCAACTTTTGGTTCATACCTAAATTTATAATCAGTAATATATTTTTTGGCAAGATTCGTACGTTAAAGATATTGGGTTCACTTGTAGTTATATTCAACATCTACATGAAGAGAAGTGATAACCACACTTGATAAGGGTGCAAGTTTACTTTCAGTGAATAATAATATATACAATATCCCCGCATTCATCTTATCGGAGAAGTGATATCCACACTTGTGTCACCATTTTCTACCTTGACAAGTATGCAAGTTCACTTCCAGTGAATAATATGTACATATCGTATCTACAATTTTCTTATATTATTTTTTCACTTTGTTAGTTAATAATTTTAGGTTGAAACTATTAGAATTGATACATTCGACTTGATCATACCATTATGGCTATGCTTGACACTGACTTATACCGTCAAGTGTTCTTATGGATATCCGACTAGGAGATGTTTAATATTTCATATAAACGAATGAATAATAGGAAGTATAACATTCACTAAATAATTTTTCTAATTTTATATGCTTGTTATTTTAATTTCTGCACATGTCAAATTATTTTAGCGATATTGTAAATAATATTATACTGGGTAATTCGATCACTATAAGTCCTGATCCCTTACAAAATCCACTAGATCGGATTTCTTCTTAATTAGATCCACCCAAATGTGAAGGAACAAAATTTTTGAATTTATAAGTTTTTTATTCTTTGTGATTTTCATAATACTTGTAATTTCATGAACAATATCGAATCATTATGAATATAGGAGTTGTATTTGACATTATAAATATAGGAGATGTAGATTTAGCAAGATCACAATCAAGTAAAGGAGAGATGGAACGAATGGAGTAGGATCACAATAAAATCAAGGAGAAGCAATTGTGAATATAGGAGATGAGGATGCAACAAGTTTAGAAAAGGAACCAGATTCACATATTGAAGATGATGGAGTTGATTTTATGTGGATTAAGAAATAGCTGAAGATGAATAGTATTGTTCACGCAATGTTTTAAAAGGCGAGAGGCGAGTTTGAGGCGTTTTGGTCAGACAAGGCGAGGCTTAAGCCTCGAGGCACATTGAGGCGCAAGCTTCGTTTAAAATTAAGAAAATCCTAAAAATCTAATAAAAATATCATATTGTTGATTGAAATTATTAAAAGAGCAAAAAAGTATAGCTTAGGTTACTAAAGTATCATAGTATCTATGCTTATTTTATTTTTCTCCACACAAAAAAGTACACATTCTGTTACTTTTTTTAATAAACTAAATTGCAATTTCTACCAAAATTTTAAAGAAATTTTTGATATTTAATTATCATTAGTTAATTTTCAAATTATTAAATATCATAATATTAATAGTTAATAATGTTTATTGTATATTGTATAATTTTATTTTTGTGGAGATATATTATATATTATATTATAATATGGGAAGAAGAGAAAGAACCGTCAATTCTCTTATAATGTTATGATTGTGTAGTTTTTTTCTTGTAGTGCAGATATGCTATGTATTATAATATGGAATGAGTGTATATATATATATATATATTACTTAACTATATATAGTCTATATTAGCAGAAGAAAGAGGCGGTCAATTTTTTTTAATCTTCCTAATCCTAATATTCCTTTTAACTCTATCGCCACGTACCACTTTCAGATCTTTTCTTCCGACTCCCCCATCTTTTTCTTGCTGGTTTTTTGTCGCTGTCTACCACAAATCAGCCTCGCCCGCTCCATCTCTTGGATTCTTTTCTCACTTCACGGCCCTATACAAGTGTCAACTCAAAGCAAAACATCGTCTACACGCCTCATGCGACTCAAACTATACGTATGTCTCTGTGATGTCTCGATAGGGTGAGGCTTAAGCCTGAGATTTAATTAAAAAAAGGGGCTTGCGACTCAAACCCTACGCCTTGAGGCGTATGCCTCTGTGACATCTCAGTAGGGTGAGGCCCAGGCCTTAGATTTAATTAAAAAAAGGGACCTCGAGGTTTTTTCAGGCCAGCTTGCCTCGAAGCGTACACCTCGAGTGCCTTTTAAAAGAGTGTCCAGGTTAACATTTTTTTTTTTTACTTTTCGTTCAAAGCATGAAAAATGTTAGGAAGAACATTTTATTTATTCTGAACTTCACTTGATCATAAGATTCGGAAAAAATTGCCTCATCAGTTGTTTAATTTGCCGGAGATTGTGAAGCAAACTGATTCTCAAGAGGAGCGAATAGTGAGCGATGAAATTACTCCAAACGCCGTTGGAGCCAAGATTTTGGAAGGAAAATCTGGAAAGCCGTTAAGGAAAGAATATGGAGAATACTTGGTGATTTATTTTACTGCAGAAAACTGATTACAAATGATGACTCTTGACTGTATTTATACTAGACTCCTTATTTAATACATACTGTAATTCCCATATAATCAAACCACTTCCCAGATATTTTGACCATACTTTTAATCTCCGCAAAGATTTGTCTGACTATTCAAACTCCAATGCTCAATTAGTTACTTAGACTTGACCTCTCTTTTCACAAAAAGACTGGTTGCATCAATCCTTCCTCCTTAGGTTAGTATCTGCCCGTGTCTTCGTTTGCTCCATGATATTCATAGTTGTTAAAGGCACGCTTCAGGCGTTTTAGTGCGCCTTTTGCTGCGCCTCAGCGCACCTCTGCATTAGGACGCCTTTTTTTTCTTTTTTTTTTCAGAATACTTTACAGTTATTTTTGTTGTTCTGACACTTTAATTTTGTTAGTTATTTAAGTTTTTTTGTGAATAATCATATTTTCTTGTGATTATGTTTTTACAATTTTTATGCGCCTCACCTCTCTCAGGCGCGTGCCTCGCCTCGCGCTTTGCGCCTCAGGCGGTGGGAGCCCGTATCACCTTGGTCCGCTTTCGCCTTTAACAACTATGATGATATTCATAAAGATCCGAAACATTAAAGGTTGAGTCAATGCCATATGCTTGGGTATATCAACCTGATAAGCATTTCCCCCAATTTTCTTAACGATCTTATATGCACCGATCTTCTATCTGCTTAACTTGGAGTAGGTCCCGGCTGGAAAGCTTTCCTTCTGCAGGAAAACAACCTAGTTTGCTCATCCGTTTGGGGATGATAATTAGTACTGTACTGAAGCTTAGATCCAAGCTTCTTCCACGTCCTCCACGAAGGTATAGTGAAGCGATGTCTGATGCATCAATGGTCTTCTTGAAGCTAATAAAATGGGCCATTTTTGAAAATCGATCCACAACCACGAAGGTAGAATCCACACCACGCTGACTTCTAAGCAACCCCACCACAAAATCGATGCTAACATCTTCCCGGGGGCGGGTGGGAGTAAAAACCAGTTTTTAGATCTTGCTTTTTATCGATGCAAATATGACACCTTTTGACAAGTTTGTGCACGTTCCTTCTCATCTTGGGCCAAAGAACTTTTGTTCAACCATGGCATATGTCATGTCCAGCTAAGCCTCCACCATGCATATCATGAATGATTCTTTCCCTTAAGGAGCAATCTGGTACACACTGTTGGTTGCCCTCGCCGTGCATCAAGTATTCTCCTTGATGCCCATTGTTGTAATTCCTCCAAATATAACCAAAGAAATGATTAGTAGGATACATCTCCTTGAAAGAATCGAACCCTTCAATGGCCGAGCTCATTTGTGTCAATGACATGGCTTTTTGGCTGAGTGCATCTGTTACTTTGTTACTAGCTCCAGACTTATGCCGAATTACGAAAGTAAACTGTTGCAGGAATTTAACCCAACGTGCATGCCTCCTATTCAGCTTCTTTTGGCTGTTGATGTCTCGACCCCTCATGGTAGTATAGAACAAACTCTCGCTGTACTAAATAATGCTGCCAATGTTTAAGAGCTTGAATAATAGCATAAAATTCCTGATCATAGGTGCTATACCTTCTTCTGGTGTCGTTCAATTTCTCGCTGTAAAATGAAATAGACCTTCCTTCTTGGACGAGTACAGCTCCAATCCCGATTCCAGATGCGTAACACTCCAACTCGAACATCTTTTCGAAATCTGGTAGCCTATAACAGGTGCTGAAATAAGCTTTTCTTTAATCTGTTGGAAGCCCTTTTCAGCTTCATCAGACCACTCATATCTGCTCTTCTTCAAGCAGTCGTTGACCGGCGCAATTATGCTGCTGAAATTCTTGATAAAACGCCTGGAAAATGAACTTAGGCCATGAAAACTTCGAACTTCAGAAATAGTAGTGGGTGTTGGCCAGTTTTTAATTGCTTCAACTTTGCTTTCATCCACTTGAAACCCCAAAAACATTTCTGTTCGAATACAATTTCTCTCCATGCAGAACATCAAGAACCTCCCTCAAGTGCAACAAATGAGTTTCTTTATCTGGGCTATAAATTAATATATCGTTGAAGTAGACGACCGCAAACTTCCCAATAAATGGTTTCAAGATTTGATTTATCAATCTCATAAATGTACTAGGAGCATTTGATAAACCAAAAGGCATTATCATCCATTCATAGAGCCCCTCCTTCGTCTTGAATGCTATCTTTCACTTGTCTCCTTCCCAAATTCGAATTTGATGGTAGCCACTTTTGAGATCAATTTTTGAGAAGACCTATGCACCATGCAACATATCCAGCATGTCATCAAGTCTTGGGATTGAAAATGATAAGATTAAGATCCAAACCCGGAGGTAGGAACCCTAATCGATTCCTGTAATTCGAGAAACAGGGAACTCCAAACAAAATTCAAAGTTTTATTATTACTTGCATAAAAAATAACAGGGAATGGAGCACCATATTCATAGTGTCCTTAAACAAAATTTAACCCTAAAGAAAGACTTAATTATGGAAAGTAAATAAAATACCAAAATAAAGATTAGTGTCCTTCTCAGAAAAAACTTGACCCTAAAGAAAAGACTTAATTATGGAGACTAAATAAAATACCAAAATAAAGATAACTATTAAAAATAAACCCTACTAATTATCCTCTGCTTCCCTCCTAGCCACGCCTGTGATACACCTTGCCAAACCGACCCATTCTTTGGGTCGTATCAGGAAACCAATACTTCACAGTGATTTTATTGTGATAGCTCGACTACCAATACACATCCTCCACGTGCTAAGAGAGTTGGAACTGCACAAGCACTCATCGTTCAACCTGTTTTTGAAGTTCTTGGTGCTCCTTATATTCAGTTTTAATTTATTTTTTTTAAATAAATTTAACAGTCTTTCTTATCGTGCCTATTGTGTTGTGCCATATTTTTCGTGTTTTTATCATGTGTTTAGGTTCGAATTTTAGGCTCAATAAGGTTATTGGTGACGTGTTTGTGTTTAACCTTATCGTGTCATGTGATATCGTGTCAAGCTCGATAACAGTCCCACACGATCGATTTACCACTCTAATTGATCTGATGATATTAGCTTCTCCTGGTTTGATGCATTTCATAACCATTGAAAAGTCATTGCTGCAGTCTCCGTTGAAGCTAGACCTGCTTCCGTCAGATGCTAGAATAACCAGCAAGTAATACAATGACAGAAACTTAAAAGGCGAGGCACACATTCTGGTTGATGTTCGACCTTCTCATCACTACAAAATTACCTCTCTCCCAAATTCTTTAAACATTCCTTTCGCAAGCTTGGAAGAAAGGATATGCGAAATATCAGCACCCTTAGCAAGAGTAAAAGGAAAGAACAAAACGGGCCATAATAGTCGAGAAGCTTCTTTGTACGTAATTTGTAGAAGAGGAAACGATTCGCAGAGGGCCGTTGAGTTATTTCATAAGTTGGGGTTTTCTTCGGCTAAGGACGTCATCGTAAGGCTTGAGTCGTGGGCGCACGATGTGGATCCACAATTCCCGACGTACTAACAAGGGTTTTTAGCCTCTGACATTTGATAATGATTGTATGTGAACATTCTGGAAAAAGATAATTAAAACATGATGTGGTTGCTCCTATTTGATTTCCTCAATATATATCCTTTTTTTTTTTACTTAATTCTTTTGAAATGCTGGGTTGTTAGAGAAAGTGATGCAATATGCAAGGATCTGCTTGGTGAAAATCAAGTTGGCAATTCTACTTCAAAAATCAAAGTCTTAACCACTGGTTCTTGTTATTTATATTTAAGTGTTTCTTTTCTTCCCAATTTTTTTGTTTTTACTTTCTTAAAGGACATAACCAGATACTAGTTTCCATAATGCCCCCCCCCACCCCCACCCCCCTTATTACTGTATTTTAGTCGAATATTTAAATTTTGTTTCTTGCATAGCAAACATACGCCATAACGGTTGTTTAAAGTAGGACGATGAAAGTGTATAATAATAATAATAAGCTTCCAGAATCTGATTTAAATAATACATTATTTAAATTTTTTGAACATTTAATTTTTAATGTAATTTGATAAATGACTTTATTACAAGAAAATTGAAAAAATTTGAGATAAAATATAATATTCTAATAAAATATTGTTGTTAAATGTTAAAGGCTGCATTATGAAAATCGTTTTAGGCCTCGTTAAGTGTTGGTTGGCTCTCCAACTCTCTCTCTCTCTCTCTCTCTCTCTCTCTCTCTCTCTCTCTCTCTCTCTCTCTCTCTCTCTCTCTCTCTCTCTCTCTCTCTCTCTCTCTCTCTCTCTCCCCCCCCCCTCATCTTACCACCTAAATCACAAATAAAAAATTTAAAAACTTCATGTGGTATAAAATAAAGGAATGCGGTTCGATTTTATTGATTTTTTTTTGTTGGAATCGAGTCGAAGAAAGCTAGTGGTTCCTAGGGATGGCAACGGGGCGGGGATGGGGCGGGTTTCACAACTCCCTGCCCCGGTTTTTGAATTCTTCCCCCGGCCCCGGTCGGGTACGGGGATTAATATCCCCTCCTCGGTCAAATTCTGATCAAGCCCCGATCAATCCCGGTTGACCCCTGGTCAAACCCCGATCCCCGGTCCTTACCCGGTCCCCCAGTTTGTTGCTGTTTTTATAGCTACTTTCGGCTATTTTTCTCATGTCTTTTCAGTCAAAATACATAAAAATAGTAATTAAGTAATTGTAAAAAATTACATAAGTTTATAAAAGCCCACAATAAAAGATTACGTAACTTAAGTTTATATATTTCATAAATATAAAAAAAATTAAATTTCTAATTATATATATACCGGGTCCGGGGCGGGGCGGGGGATAGGCATCCCGGCCCCGACCCCGACCCCGATTTCATGTGAGCGGGTATCCCCGGCTCCGGCCCCGGTACCCGATTTGACGGGGAATCCCCGGCCCCGATCGGGGCGGGTCGACCGGGTTCCCCATCGGGTCGGGTCAAAATGCCATGCATAGTGGTTCCAAGCGGTTCCTCGATTATGTGAAATTTGAGAAAAAAATTCTATAAATCGATTCTCGGTTTAGTTCTGGGGCGGTTCCATCTAGATTCAGCGCGATTCTATTTGGTTACTTTCGGTTCGTTCAGTTCCTACACGGCTTTGATCGGTTCGACGATGCGGTTTCGACAAAAATGTCTACAAACTTCAATCGTACACTTCAACTCTCTCTCTCTCTCTCATTTAGTTTCGTCGTCGTGAATATTTCGTATCTTCGCGTGGGTTTCTGTCCTTGTGTTGCGTCTCATGTTCGGACCGCCCGATGAAGCTAACTTTGTTCAGCAGTGCTGAACTGCTGCATGCATAACGTGCGTTATGCATGCTTCCTAGCATGCGCTATCGGCACCTTCATAACGTACGTTATAGCTCAAAGCTAACGTACGTATTGTAATGATTATATTGATGAGTTGTGTTAAATCAAATTGTTGAACTTTGTCGTTCTTGCTATAATTGATTGTTAGATGTTATTGAGAGAATTTCATTTTACTTGTTATTGCCCTAACGTACGTTAATTTGTTACCTTTACGTACGCTATGTACGTAGCATTACGTACGTAACGATCTTATGTTAACGTACGTAATAGAGAGTATCTTTCAACGACCCATCTTTCGGTGAGTGGGACCGAACGTGGGTAGGTGGTCGAGGATCGATCGTGATGGCATAAGTCAACGACCATTACGTTTTGTCGCCTTCAAGGCGCTAATGAAGAATTTCTGACACTCCCTCTTATACCCGTAAATGAATGCTCGGTACCATCTTCGGCCAACATCGATATGACCTTCGTGCGATAATTCATTACCGCTCCGTGTCTATAAAGCCAGTCGTCGCCGAGGATTAAATCTTTGTCAACGATATTCATGATGATCAAATTCGAAAGCCACATTCTCTCAGCGATTAACATCGGACAATCTCTCACTTCTTCGTTCCCTACGATTTTAGCCCCGCTGGGCAGTTTTACCACAAAAGACTCACAAGTAGTCAAACACTCAATATTCAGTCGATGTACATAATCCAAAGAGATGAACGAATAAGAAGCACCAGAATCAAAAAGCACTCTAACTGGATGAGATAAAACATAAATGATACATGTGGCAGTGGTAGCCTCTGGATCTCCAGCTCTCCTCATCTCATAGACATGTGGACCCTGCCTTAACGTACGTAATGTATAAGAACCTTACGTACATCCATTTTTGCAACGTACGTAAGAACATATGTATTTTGAGTCAGTAACATCTGGGAATATGTTATGTATATACTAGTAGGTTTACGTACGTAAAGCTTATAACGTACGTTAATCGTTATATGTAGCGTACGTAATGTTAGATTCGAGTTATAAAAGTAAGGGCTGCTTTTCATTTCTGCACGACCTTTTTCCATCTTTTCTCTCTCAAAACCGATTCCCTGCTCCCTTAAATCATATTATTGCCCTCCAATCTTGTATTAGAGCTACAACACTTGTATTATCGCTTGGTAACTAGAAGATATGAGTGTGTTCTTGGAAGATTTGGTGCTATTCTTCATCCTTTTTCTTGAGGTTGGTCACTTACTCTTGTTGTTCATATAATTATTGATGTTAATGGTAGAATAACCTAATAGATCATGATGAACATCGAAGTTATGTAAAAATTTAGTTTAGAACATGATAATATTGTTAGAACCCTTTCTTGAATGATTGATTAAGTTATGGATAACATGTTCAATGTAGAACCTTTAGTTAATCGTGTTAAAAATTAGGAGATTAGAGTTATGAATATGTTCTTAATTGTTAGTAGGATTCTATGATATTATAGCTATATATTGAAAATGGTTTAACAACTCATTGAAGAAATTGATGATGTCTTTAGAATTTCAAACCTTCAAAGATATAATTATGTTTTGAGTAAAAATCTTAAGGATGATGATGGGTTATGAAGAACACAAGTATAACCTTTATATACTCAAGATAATTGGGTGTGTGGATAACTCAAGAAGGTGTTGATTACTACATTAATATGTTGATAACGTTCTTAGGATGATTATAACGATTATGGGTGTTAATGGTGCAGTAGAATTGGTAGCCGAATTCGATTACATTAATCCGTGTGTATTAGTAGACGTAAATTAGGATGATGTTCTAATTTTGCTAAAAACTTATGATTTCATTTATGGATCGGATTAATGTAATCATTGGTAGGATAATGAAGAATGTAGTTAAACAAAAACTTTTAACATGGTTCAACGTTAATCGGAAGTGTCGATGGATTGAGAGTATGTTTAAACATCATTGTATTACATTGATAATGTTTTTGACTTAAAACACTTGTCATTAATGTTAGAAAATGAAAACTTGTGATATGGTAATTCATAATTGAAACGTTAGGATGTTCGATAGGATAGTTGAACTATTCGAGTAAAGTTACGAATATTGTTTATATGAATTAATATCATTATCGTACGAATGTGTTGTTGAATGAATTACATTTCATTCAAGGTTGCTTGATCAAGTGACTATTGTTATACGAAGATACCACTCTTTTGTTCGATCAAAGAAGGATTATTCATCTACGGAATTGAGGCAAGTTATCTTGCTTAGTTATAATGATGGTTGAATTCTTGTGATTATTATGCATTTCGTGTATATGAAATGTTCTATGAATCTATGATTCATGATATGGTGCTGTCCCTGATCGTGTTATCATTTGTGGTGGGATAGTATTCCCTAGCTTACCATTCTTGTTACCGTTTGATTTCGTTGAGCTTTGTTGTCACTTCGGTGAGTTGTACGATTTCCTTGATAAAGGTGTAATTCATTGAGTTTCGTTGTCATGTTGCATCGTGACATCTCTGGAGTCATATCTGCGTGCCGATTGGTTATGTGTAGGATTTTTAGTCGGGCACTTGATGATCTTGCGTGGATGTTTCCGCATTTAGATCGTGCACACGAGACGTAGTTCGTGAGGCTAATTAGGTACATTGTCCCACGTATATCCTGGATTCCGTATATGGGGTGGACATATGCACGGACATATTTCCGGATCGGGCGTACTATGACGTCCGTCTTGAGCCATAATATTTGGTCGTTTGTATGTTTAAATATGTTCGACAGTTGAGATTAACTGTTTATACGCCTGAGGGGTATATTTAGTAGTCGGTTGTTTTCTTCGAGATCCGTATGTATGTGAATTGTATAATGCCATGAGGATTATTATCATGTATAGCTGACCCTGTGATTTGGGCGAAATACTTGTATTTCAGGGCGAGGAAAGGGCAAGGCACAGGAAGAGCACGATGGCGAATGAGGGTTTTGAAAGATGCTAATTCGGGGCCCTCGAGTCTTTTATGTTGGTTATGTCTAATTGTGTTTTGACATTTTATTTTATTTCGGATGAATGTATTATGAATTGTTAGATATTTTCCATCTTCATATGGTCTATACCGAATTGGATCCTGTGTATGGTTATGTGAGTTGAAAACTTACGAGCATTGGAAGTACCGAGATGCTGGCAGCGGTGTGACAATGGGCAACACAAAACACAACTAGACCCAAATAACCGATAAGTCTAGGTATCCATAAACCTAGGGCTCCTATACCATTTTGTTAGGAAAAACAAACACCCTGTATCGAATCTGCCGGGATACCCGATCCCTGTATCGATTGTTATTTGTTATTGAGAAGGTTTTGACATATATGCCAAATACAGTAAAGGAAACTGTATCGAGGCTTAAGGATTTATCATGTATCGAAGACCAGCCTCGAATCAGCATAAGTGAAGCTCACAAGACAAAGAAGAAGACTTGTAAAAGATCAAGTATGGAAACTGTCTCGATGCCCTAAATACAGTCACCTTCCATACAGTCCACAAAAGGACAAGAAAGAACACAAGTCAAGTTCCGTTGAACAAAGAAGTATTTAAATACTCAAGGATAAAGTATTTAAATACTGTCAGTCTTCAGATCTTCAGAATCCCGCGAAATCCGGATCATGTCATATTCCCGTTGAAGGAAATCTTATTCAAACGGACATCTCAACGGATATTTTCTTCAGAGGCTATATATATCCTTGAAGACATTGAAGATCAGTTACCCCAAGTAACATAACTCTCAAAGCTATCAAAGTTATCATCTGAGCAAACATATCTCCAAAGCATACTGCTATTAAGATCGAAAGAGATATACAGTGCTCAACATCAAGAACAGCTATCATCAGATCGTGATATTCAAAGCTGCTGTTCTTACCTGGTTACCTAACCTTTTACCTTTGTGTAAAAACCGAGCTCTGTGTGAACTCAACAAGTTATTCTGACTTGTGTGGGACGAATAAGGACGAAACTTTGGAACTGTGTGTGAAGAAGCTAGTCAAGAAGGAAGCTTTAACCAATCTGTGTGAACGGTTGAAAGTGATATTCTTTGTATCAATCTGTGTGAACGATACAAGGATAGGTTTGTTTATAATTACGTAGTTGTGTACGCAGTAATTATATAATAAACTTTTTACTCCTGTGTGGAGGACCAGTGGACGTAGAGGGGTTTACCTCGAACCACTTAAATTACTGTGTCATTTACCTTCAGCTTTTACTGTTTGAAATTACTGTGATATATTAAGTATACACCAAATACTCTGTTGCTGTATCCACGGCAACTAACTGTATCCAAGACTTCCGTTACGCACTCAGATTTAGATTCCGTACAGTTTGTTGTTTAAACGATTTTCCAAACTGTATCCAGTATACTTAAGTGGCCAACAAGTGGTATCGGAGCGGTTGATTCTAAAAAGAATCAGTCGTATTTCTTTTCACCGAATCAGATTCAAATCACTTATTTTCAAAACAGTTTCTTTCATTCCTATATTATCAGTATGGATACTTCTATGATTAACAAAGTCCCTATGTTCTCTATTAACGAATTTGACGACTGGAGAATTAGAATGGAAGCTCATCTTGCAGCAATGCACGAAGAGATGATCTTTGTTATACAGGATGGTCCGATCAAGATCATGAAGGTCAATCCAGCCGCAAGGATTGAGGGCCAAGCCCATGCTGAAATGCTCGAGAAGGAACGCGAGCAATGGACAACCGATGAAAGGAAGCGAGCCAATCTCGACAACGTGGCTAAGAACGCGTTATTTGTCACTCTTGACAAAGGCACGTTCTCAAAGGTAAAGAGCGCAAAATGCCCAAAGAAATCAGGATAAACTCAAGTTAATTTGTGAGGGAACCGAGCTCTCAAAAGAAAACAAGATTTCAAAACTTACTCAAAGAATTTGAATCTTTTGAAATGAAACCAACGGAAACACTTGAGGAACTTGACCTCAGATTTACCGGTATTGTTGGTGAACTTGAAGCGTTGGGCAAGATTTACACCCAAAAGGAGAAGAACTTAAAAATTTTCAGATCTCTCGGCCTCGATGGGACATTAAGACCACAACTATGCGTGTATCATGTAATCTTAATGAAATATCCACTTTTGATCTCTTCTCCGACCTTAAAGCTTTTGAGTATGACATTGTGAAGAGAGAAAGTCAAGAATCTCCTTCAAAGGTCACAGCTCTCGGCCAGACGAACCGTCCGACACAAAGATGCCTAGCTCGTCGAAGCCCGGTCACAAGAGCGCTAACAAAGGACGACATCCTGTCACAAGATGAAATGGCGCTTCTAATGCATAAGTTCAAAAGTTCATCAAACGACTGAAAGACTCCTACTGTGCCCAAACTCGTCAACAAGGTAAGTACCGAAACATCATCTGCGATGCTAACTCGTGCTATAATCTGCAGAAACTGTGCCATTATGCAAACAAATGTCCTCATCCCAAAGTCCAAAGATTGCACGAGGCCGAGCAACAAGAGCGAGATGAAAGAAGACGTGCTTGGAAAGACAAGCTCAAGGCCCCGATTGGAGAATCGAAGCCTCCCCACACCATCCAAATGCGAATGTCTTGGTGGTCATCGAGAGTGATTCATCCGACGATGAGTTCGATGATAAAGCATACATGTGCTTTATGGCCAAAGATGTTCCGAAGGTGAAGACAATGACGATGAGGTAAGTTCAACCTCGCTTATTCCACCTAGTGCATCTCATACTTTCGAAAATATGATGAATGAATTCAAAAACATTCAAAAGCCCATGAGACTCTAAAATCGAGAATATACACCTTCAATTAACAAATCTAGAGCCGAAAGATGAAAATGACTTCTTGAAAATAAATTATGAAAATATGTCTCTTGATTGTGAAACCAAAGAAGGTCGATTTTGAAAAACTCATGGAGAGCAATCATCAACTTGCTCATGAACTAAATGCGATTAAAACCCATAATGAGAGCAAGACAAATGATTTGGTTCTACTACAAACCAAAATTACAACTCTCGAGAAGCGAGAAATCGAACTTGAGACCATTCTCAAGTCTTTTGAAAAATCGTCCAAAAGAATGGAAGAAATTGAGCACGGGCAACATGCTCATGATAAAAGTGGCTTAGGATACGGCTCATGTTCGAATAAAGGTAAAACTAGTCTTGTGTTCGTCAAGAGTGTGGAACACATTCCAGAATCGGAAGATGTTCCTAGTCCCATAAAGGAACCTGCTGTACCGAGAAAACCGAAAGCCGCAATTCCGCCTCAACTCTACTATTCAAACAGTGGAACCAACAACCACTCGAAGGCGTAATCTAAAGCATGCTCCACAAGCATTTCATCAAAGCCGATACTATTCGAGAAGAAGACGGTATCAACCACCAAAGGCCCGCACAACAAGACACTCAAGACGGTGCACCTAGGTATTGGATACGGAGCCCCGTTATCCCTCAAGACAAAGAGATGCCGATTCGGTATCAACAACGGATTGGGAATCCAACCGGAGACCCGTAAGACAAGTTATAGCCTAGAAAAATGGCTCCACCTCCTGACGGCACTTCAGATCGGAATAATAATAATCCCGAATTTTACATGCATAATAATTATCATGATTATAACAACTACGGATATGCCCCGTAGATATCGCAATCTTGCACCGAGTACATCTTACAAGAAACCAATTGCTGTCAGAAAATCGGGTACCTAAAGGAACTAACATATATGGACCCAAAATCAAAGGGGACCTAAATCTACCTAATTTCTTTGTTACAGGACATTCTAGAGGAGGATACAGGTACTTTGATAGTGGATGCTCGTCACACATGATCGGAGATAGGAGCAAGCTATCTCGATTTTGTAGAAGGTCGCGGTCCGAAAGTTCGCTTGGTGATAAGTCTAAAGGAAGAACAAGAGGGAAAGGAAACCTACTTGTCGGGAAATTCAAGGTCACCGATATTGCATATGTTGAAGGCTTACAAGATAATCTACTTAGTATTAGCCGCCTGTGATAAATGGTTCTCGGTGAAGTTCTATATAGATCGTAGAGTCAAGAACACCCAAACCAAGGAAGTTGTGCTTACAGGAAGCATCGGGTAATATGTACATTGCCGATCGAAGCCTATGAGCTCCTCAATTCCATGTTTTGTTGCCAAAGGCACTGCAGATCTTAGTCGGCTATGGCACAAGAGGATGTCTCACGTCAACTTCAAGACGATCAACAAGCTTTCAAGACAGTGTATGGTTAGAGGTTTGCCGATGTGTCATTCAAGAAGGACGTCTGCGGACCATGCCGTAAAGGCAAGCAAATCAAGTCAACTCAAGAGCAAATCCTACCTTTCAACCCAAAGAGTGTTGGAAATGCTACACATGGATCTCTACGGTCCCGTAGACCCAGTAAGTTTGGGAGGTAAGAAATATTGCATGGTTGTTGTTGATGATTATTCCGTATGCTTGGACGATCTTTCTTAGCAAGAAGAAGGAAACAACATCAAGGTGCCCGAGCTCCTGAGAAAGTTGCAGAATGAAAAAGCATCGAGTATCGTGTGCATTCGTTCCGGCTGCAGGTACTGAATTTACTAACCGCTTTATAGAGCAATACTGTTCGGAGAATGGAATACAGCACGAATACTCAGCTGCCCGAACACCTCAACAAAATGGTGTTGCCGAGCGAAAGAATAGGACGTTGAAAGATGCAACAAGGACAATGATTGCCGAAAGCAAATTGCCGCAGCGTTTCTGGGGTGAAGCAACCAATACAGCGTGCTACACTCAAAACCGCTGTATTGTCAACAAGCACCACAACAAAATAGCTTACGAGGTATGGAACAACAAAACTCCATTAGTTTCGTATTTTCACATTTTGGATGCGGGTGTTACGTATTGAACAATGGGAAGGACCAACTTAGAACATTTGATGAAAAATCGGATGAAGGAATATTCGTAGGATACTCCTCCGTCGAAAGCTTTGAATCTTTAATAAAAGGAGGTGACGATCGAGGAATCGATTCATGTAGTGTTCGACGAACCACACCATGACCCTACAGAGTAGATGATATCACTCAGACATTCACCATCTATCTATCTTGGATCCACCTACACCGATAGAACCTGTAGTTGATTTAGAAATCAACCCCGCACTGTAAGAATCGATGTGGATGAAGCCGACGCTGTACAAGTGAAGCCGTACCCACAGAAACTTTCGATACTGACGGGATCTGAACTAGAACCCGACCGAAGATGGTTGAGAGATCACCCGCAAGAGCCGATCATTGGAAACATTAATGCAGGTGTTTCTACTCGTAGGAGAATACAGAGTACACAAGGAAATGTACTTTGTGCACAAGAAGAATCTAATGTCAAGTCTCACAGTTTCTGAATGGAAATCTCAATCCGAACTTAGGAGACTCAATATGTGCACTATCGCTGTATTCTTAGCCCGGTCAGAACTGTTTCGACCATAGACGCTCTTAACAACTCTCATTGGATCACATCTATGGAAGAAGAGCTTAACGGTTTGAAAGAAACAATGTATGGTATCTTGTACCCAGGCCAAACACACCAATCGGTTATAGGAACCAAATGGGTATTTGAAACAAAAAGGATGGAAATGGACTTATCATAAGAAACAAATCCAGACTAGTAGCACAAGGCTATTGTCGGGAAGAAGGAATCGACTATGATGAAACCTTCGCCCGTAGCGAGACTAGAAGCCATCGGGATATTTTTAGCCTTTGCCGCCCATAAGAGTTTTATCGTATACCAAATGGACGTCAAGAGTGCTTTCTGAATGGAGAGCTTACGAAGAAGTTTATGTTGAACAACCACCGTGGTTTGCCAACACGGACGGTATCGATCTAGTTTACGAGGCTAAGGAAGCGGCATACGGACTTAAACAAGCCCCTAGAGCACAGTATGAAACCCCGTCCCGATATCTAACCAACAACGGATTTGAGAAAGTCTTTGTCGACAAAACCTTGTTCAAGATACAGAAGGTGATGACCTTCTAATGGTACAAATTTATGTCGATGATATTATTTTTGGTTCAACTAACCTTGCTCTATGTCAAAGGTTCTCACATCTCATGCAAAGCAAATTTGAAATGAGTATGATGGGGAACTCGCTTATTTCCTAGGTTTGCGAGATAAAGCGGATGCCTACAGGTATATTCATCAACCAGAGAAATACGGAAGGAGCTTCTCAACAAATTTGGAATGAACACTTCCAAATCCTCGCTAACCCCATGAGCACTTCCGTGCAAATTAGTGCTTGATGAAGCCGGAAAGCCGTTTGACCAATCACTCTACAGGAAGCTCATTGGTTCGCTCCTGTACCTAACGGCTATGAGCCCGATATCGATTCTTTGTTGGAGTGTGCGAGATACCAAGTTGCACCTAAGGAATCACACTTCAATACGGCTAAACGAATCTGAAATACGTTAAAGGCAGTCGATGCGGTGTGGTATCCTAAGGAAGGCGGATTCGATTTAGTTGGATCTGACGACTCGGATCTCGGAGGCTGCAAGCTAGATAGGAAGAGTACAAGTGGAACTTGTCACTTTCTCGGACCTAGACTCGTTTCTTGGTTCGGTAAGAAGCAATTGGCTAACTCCTTTCCACGGTGAATCAGTACTATGTCTTTGGTAGGCTGCTTTGTATGCGAATCCTTTGGATGCGGCAACAAGCTGTCAGTTATGGAATCGATGCTAGAGAGACTCCATCATGTGTGATAGCACGAGTGCAATTGCAATCACGCACAATCTGTTTGCACTCGCGCACTAAGCATATCAACATGAAGCATCATTTCATCGGGAATCATGTCGAGAACAAGGATGTTCGCTGGAAAAAGTCCATCTGAGACATCCGTGGTGACATTTTCACCAAGCCTCTCGACACGGCAAGATTCAACATGCTAAGAACGAGTGGGAATCTGCGGCCGGACTCCTGTAAGTAAATTTCTTGCTTTTACTCAACAATTGAGGGGGAATCTTGTAAGACCCGTGAATACGATATCAACATTAATTATCCGTACACTCGAGAATCATCAATACGATCGTAGCGAACGAAGGCATATAAATCCTACGGTGATGTGTGCGATAATTAAGGGAATCTGTAGGACCCATGAATCTGACATTAATCCAAATATTGATGTATGGAATTTAAAACCTATTAGTACCTTTTTAAGGGGCAGCTGTATCGGCGGAGAACGGACATACTATGGGATTTCGATTCAAGATATAATATAATATTATTTCCTTTTTAAAATAATTTTTGTCCACGTGCCCTGTTTTATGTCAAACGTCATGTTCATTAAATGCCTTACACGACATCTGGACAACTGAATCTCAAAAGCCGCGATGTTTTTAAATTGTTTATTATTTTTAAACCGCCGTTTTAGGCATTTAGGGTAATCAACTTATGTCAGAAGTGGGACCATTGTATTTTAAAACCTTTTAATGGATTAGCGTACGATTACACTAAATCCATCCTGACCGTCGATTTCAAAACCGGTTCCCATCCCTTAAAATCTGACCATTCGTACTCTGCAAAACCCTATTTCGCCGCCCAAGTATAAAAGGACTGTATCTGCCATTAGAGACTCTTTACGCTTTCTGCAATAACAAGAGATCTCAAGCAAACAGCCTACATATTTTCTGCATATTCACTGAGAATTTCTACTGTTTTCTTCCACCTTCGTTTTAAGAAAACATCCATGGCTACTCAATCTTCATCCCCCGTTCTGAAGAAAACTTCCAGCATCATTGATGGCCGGATCTTCTCGAAACCAGTCATCATCGAGCGTATAATCTCGGAAATCAACGACACTGAACCGATGGAGTATATCATTACTCGTCTTGAACAACAAGGACTTTATCGCTTCGGAAGCAAAATCGCCGACAAGTACGACGCTCATCTAGTTGAGGAATTCTACCTCAACGCTGCCGTTCGTTTTCTCTCACTAGCCCAGGGAGGACATGTTGCTGACATCACCACAACAGTCCAAGGAGTGCAAGTCTGCATCAATCGTGATTTACTTCAGAAAATCTACAGGCTGCCCGCCGACGGCCTGACCATGGACCAGCTTGAGACGTTTGGGTCTCAAGAGCTGATTACCAAGTTTTATGGACTATTTACCGGGTCCAAAGTGGTTGATATGGTGACAACCACGTGCCACAAGAAAAATTTTCTTCTTCATTTCGTTTATCTCCACGATTTACATTCGGGATCATTGAAAATCGAACGGCGCGTTCGAGATGTGCACGAATCTAAGGTTCGAATGATGGTCGCTATCTTGACTTTGTGAAAAGGTCAACTGGTGTCAAATCATTTTGAAACGACTTCAGGAAGAGGTGTGCAAACCGCCACCCAAAAGAAATCATTTGGTTTAATGCTAAACTACATTCGACGAGGTGCGGAGTCAAAGATCCGCCGATGCCAAGAAAAGCGACTCACGGATATATTTAGGAGGCGTCAAACCCTCTGCCTATAACCGAGCACAATGCATGCCAATCACCGAGAACCAGGCACATGCCTATTTCGACAACCCCGAGACGAAACCGTGAAGGTCCCCGAATTGGAATCTTCAAAGAAGAAGCGCAAGCGTTCTCACGACAGAAGCACTCTGTGATGAGAAGTCGAAGAAGAGACTCGGAGGCTCTCAAAAATCAAAGCCAAACACTCGAGGATGTCTCGCGTGGCGCAACCCATCGATATAGCACCCCGGGGCCCAACCCCTGCGGAAGAGGTGTCTCCTACCGCTTGACGGTAGATCCCGAGCCTTTGGCGGCTACGACGGATGTAGAGACATACGCAACATTCAAGACGTTAGCACGTCGGCTACCCATTCGAGCCAAAAGCTACCTCTCCTGCGGGATCCCACACCCGTGCAGGATCAATTTCCTTGAGGCACCATCCCTGCAAGGAGTCCATCTTCCGAGGATCCCATACTGTCTGGAATCCTCAACAGCGTCTCAGGGCGTTATTGAAGTCCCTCCCAGACTCAATTATAAATCAAACACTTCTTTCGGTACAAATTGAGCAGGCGTACGAAAGATTTACGCAATGGAAAAGCTTTAGGCTAGCTCGTGCGACACTCTGTACAAGCTGGGCGAATGGAGCCACGAAGAGCGATTTGTCTCAAGTAATCGACTCACCGAAATTGAGGCCTTTGCCGATGGGACAACTCTTCTTGCAAAGATCTCATTGAAAGCCACATTGCACAAATCCGACGCGAGAAGAAAAGGAAAGAAGAAGTCGAGGACTCTCCGTTAATCCAAAAGACAGCGACCACGACTCGGGACGACGATGCTCTTCAAGCGAGTGCGAGAATGAGCCGTGAAGAGGCTGGCCCAAGCCGCCTCCACCCCGAGAAAAGACGAAGGGCCATCTACCCAAGCTAATCCACCTTCGCCACAGCCGGAGAACATTCCCGACCAGGAGGAATCAGTCCCTCCAGTCGTGGAAGATCAAGAAATTTTAGAACAGGCACCCGAGCCTGTTGCGACCAAAGAAGCCAGTCCTGCAACCCAACAGGAGGATTCAGTCCCTCCTGCATCCACATCTGCCGAAGAACCTTCGCCACAGGACGCTTCTGAACCAACTGTCGCCATTTCACAAGAAGCTACTCCCGCCCCTGCAACCTTGGAATCCGAGGCGGTGCGAACACGAGGATGTCCAACTTACTTCACGTCCATCCGTGAACGTAAGGAGGTTAAGCAGTCTTGAAGACTTCGCCCGGCTGACTCTCTATCTCTGCTGCACGCAAAGAGCGCTGCAAGCTCTTGGCCTTGATCGTATTTATCGAATGCGATTAACGCTCTCTCTTCCGTAGAAAAGGCATCGAATGGATGCACACCTCTGCAGTTGAAGAGATGACAACTCTTCAACACGAAGTATCTCGAGTTGTTGATGCATTCATTCTTCTGCCAGAAGTGTTCAAGCAAGCCTTGAAGATTATGGAAGATAAACAAGCCCAACTGCTGAAGGAGGAAGCTTCAAAAACAAGAATTCTTGAAGCGAGCGGCTGTGCAATGATAGAGAACGACTCTCATTGCGTGCACATGACAAATCCATTCAAGAGATGTCGCAGACTCTTTCCTCCTCGTTGAAAGAATAAACAGCATCGAGACCAAACAGACGCCGCTCTTGAAATCCTGCAAAGTCTTGATGAGGCCAAAAAGGGGGAAGAAGCTCGAGAAGGCTGCAAGGAGAATAAGGCGCAACAGAAAGGGAATTTGAAATTTGCTCAGAGCAAGATAGCATTGCCGAATTGAACAAGCTAGCACCTCAACCCCAAAGCTTTAGAATTTCGGGCTCAGGACCATAATTCCATGACCCAAATGTCCCTTGGCAAAATCTTGTTCAAAGACCTTGAAATACGTGCGCAACCAACCGCAACCCAACCGCCGAAGAAGTGAAGCCTTTGGAGGAAGAATGAACTGATGAGATATTTTGTCAGACTCATCAGGGAATCCGCCATCTTCAAAAATTATAAAACGTTGGCGGAAGCGGCAGATAAATTTTCAAAGATGCTAGAAGAAGGTAAGCTCCCTCTCCAAGTCGAAATGAAATCAAAACATAGAAGAGGAGATCGGGTCACCCATCCAGAGGATTGGATACTTGCCTTTGATCGTTCATATGAAGGAAGAGCAATTTACCAGGAACGAGGCAATGATTCACTTCAAAACTGGTGGCGCGGCACCGAGTACGAGCCAGGAAAGAGACCATGGAGGCATGCGGATCAAAGATAAAGAGCTGAAATTTATGTTTATTACTTTGTTTTGTTTTTGTAATTTCTATTCAACACAGCAAACCTTGTACTCAATTATTTTGAATATCAATAAAATAGTTTGTTTGTCTTGAAAGATTACAACTCGTAATCTACTGTGTTAATGTATGATTACTTAAAATTGTTTGATAGGAATCTCAAGTTAGATAAACTTGATTGAAAAATTAAGCTGTACGAACTAGTCTACGAACAGTTCATAGTTTCAGTTGTAAACTTAGAATACAGTGTAAGATTGTGCCTGCGCGCCAATCATAGGCTTAAGTTGTAATAAATCTCAACTGTATCGAACATGCCTGCGAGCAGTTCATTATTGTAGACTAAGTCACTAAAGTCAGACCTATTGACAAGAGACCAAGAAATCTGCCAAGAGTCATCGAAGAAGAATGCTTCATGAGGAAGGTTTTGGCATCATCAAGAAGACTCGAAGAGTTTAAGTTAAGTCTTGGCAAATTGTCAAAAAGGGGGAAATTGTTAGGAAAAACAAACACCCTGTATCGAATCAGCCGGGATACCCGATCCCTGTATCGATTGTTATTTGTTATTGAGAAGGTTTTGACATATATGCCAAATACAGTAAAGGAAACTGTATCGAGGCTTAAGGATTTATCATGTATCGAAGACCAGCCTCGAATCAGCATAAGTGAAGCTCGTCAGTACAGCAAGAAGACTTGTAAAAGATCAAGTATGGAAACTGTCTCGATGCCCTAAATACAGTCACCTTCCATACAGTCCACAAAAGGACAAGAAAGAACACAAGTCAAGTTCCGTTGAACAAAGAAGTATTTAAATACTCAAGGATAAAGTATTTAAATCTTGTCGATCTTCGAATCTTGAGAATCATGAAATCCGGATCATGTCATATTCCCGTTGAAGGAAATCTTATTCAAACGGACATCTCAACGGATATTTTCTTCAGAGGCTATATATATCCTTGAAGACATTGAAGATCAGTTACCCCAAGTAACATAACTCTCAAAGCTATCAAAGTTATCATCTGAGCAAACATATCTCCAAAGCATACTGCTATTAAGATCGAAAGAGATATACAGTGCTCAACATCAAGAACAGCTATCATCAGATCGTGATATTCAAAGCTGCTGTTCTTACCTGGTTACCTAACCTTTTACCTTTGTGTAAAAACCGAGCTCTGTGTGAACTCAACAAGTTATTCTGACCTGTGTGGGACGAATAAGGACGAAGCTTTAGGCGTGTGTGAAGAAGCTAGTCAAGAAGGAAGCTTTAACCAATCGTGTGAGCGGTTGAAAGTGATATTCTTTGTATCAATCGTGTGAGCGATACAAGGATAGGTTTGTTTATAATTACGTAGTTGTGTACGCGATAATTATATAATAAACTTTTACTCTGTGTGGAGGACCGGTGGACGTAGAGGGTTTACCTCGAACCACTTTAATTACGTGTTATTTACCTTACCTTTTCTTGTTTTAAATTACTGTGATATATTAAGTATACACCATACACTTAGTTGCTGTATCCATAGCAACCTACTGTATCCAAGACTTCCGCTACGCACTCAGATTTAGATTCCGTACAGTTTGTTGTTTAAACGATTTTCCAAACTGTATCCAGTATACTTAAGTGGCCAACACATTTTCTGTAACACCCCCGAGATATTCAAGGTATATTACAGTGTCATGGACGCCTACATGGGACCCACCAGGCTAGACACGAATTACCACAGTAATCACACATCATCCAGATGAAAATCAAATAACACGCCCGGTACAACCGGCGGGATAATCCACATCAACAACCATAAATAACTCTAATGAATACGAATCACAATTCGAAGAGAAAAGCCTAAGTACTCGCGAGTACAATCTATAGGTTAATAAAGTAGTCAACAACCATATCGAATGGAACAACGGAAATAAAAGGACTCAAATGCATATGTCAACGACCCTGGCCAGCATCCTCGTACTGTCCCAGCGCCCGCTCGTCCGGATGACCATAACCTGAAATCCATAACAAGAATTTCCCCACAACGGGTCCCCAGAGGGGTTAGAGATTACGCTAGTACAAGTAATCAAGGCAAACCAATCGCTTACACATTTCATAGTACAATGCACCAAATTCATTTCAAAAACCAAAACCAGACATGTCTTTTCCGGAAACAAACAGTCAATCAATTTGCCTAGGACCCGGACGAAGCCACAAATCCCACTCGAGGCCTCTAAGGACCCTCCTGTGCTGGCCACATCATAAAACAAATCACGCACAAGCATCGCCTAGGACCAGGACGAAGCCACAAATCCCACTCGAGGCCTCTAAGGACCCGCCCGAGCTGGCTAGCGAACAAATTCGTGAATCCAGAGTGAAGTCATAGATTCCCTCGAGGCCTCTACGGACCCTCCCGAGTTGAGCAAAACACACATAATATACATTACCATTTCATGTTAAGCATAAAGGTTTCCAAAAATACTTGCCTTGAATAATTGACGACGCAACGAACGGAAAGGAAAATCACCGACGAACGCTAGGAACCAACGGAACCGAACCTAACGATTCGAAGAATACAATCACAACCATTTCTCAACAAATATGGAATTGAAATACTCCCGAAAACCCGCCTACGATTCATGTATATTCGTATAAAAATTGCAACGAGGGCGGACCACAACCAAACCCTCTCGAAAACATAACAACTACGAAATATACCATGAATCCATAGGGAAACCAAGAATATCAACAAGATTAATCATATTCATCATGAATTAATCAACCATGTGGAACGAATCGGATGAAAAACTCAAAACCCTAAGTTTTCCCCAAAAACAAGGTTCTAGGAGTTTACCTCTGATTAAGGACGAAGAACACGATTAGACATTGATAATACACTCCAAAAACTCGAAGAAGATGATGGCTCGGAGTTACAAAGCTTCAAATCACCCGGAAGTGCCAAGAAATCGCCTTGGAGTCGGAGGGGGAGGAGGAGAAGTGAAAATGACCGAAATCGGTTAACTCCTGGGTTTATAAACCCAGGCCGCGTTACGTACGTTAGCCACAGGTAGCTAACGTACGTTAGCTGGTTAACGTACGTAAGCCCTCCCTAGATTACGTACGTAACGAAATGGGCAGGACCACCTGTACTCTTTTATACATACCATTACGTACGTAACAGCAAAATGCATTACGTACGTAATGTTCCTTCCTGTGGAGTACAGGCCGCTAACAACAGGCAAGGAAGGAACCGAAAAATTGAAATGCAATGGTGAACAAATCACGATGGTACGGACGTAAAGGATTCGAGGCAACGAACTTAAGTGTTGAAGGAAAACATATTCCCGACTACCCGAAGGTTCGGAAAACAGCAACAAACGTAATTATCCCAAAACTTTGGGAAATTACAAAACGGACCAAAACATCCGAAATGTACGATACATGGTCGAAACACCAAACAAAAGCTCACAACACGTATAATAACATGAGATGGATCTTCGGCAACCCCGAAACGGCGGTTCCGAATGATGATTTACGAGAATACACGAAATAGCGACGAAAACGACATAAAACACCGAATCGAGTAAAAACGAGTCCGAAACAAGCTCGAACGACAAAAAGTCCAATATTAAATATTCTCGAAATGTCAATACGGTTACAAGCGAGTTTCTAAAAATAAAATACACCAAAAATGAGAATATCGGAAAAAGAACAAATGCGGATATTACATTCTACCCCTCTAAAAATAAGTTTCGTCCCGAAACTTAAGAAACAAACAACTCGGGGTACCTAGCATGCATGCTGTCTTCAGTTTCCCAAGTTGCCTCCTCGACACCATGTCTCGACCACTGCACTTTGACCAAGGGAATGGTCTTATGCCTCAGTCGCTTTTCACGGTGCTCCAAAATCTTCAAGGGACGCTCCTCGAAGGTAATGTCCTCGACAATATTGATCTCACCATAATCGATGATATGACTAGGATCCAGGACATATTTCCTCATCTGAGAAACATGGAAAACGTTATGAACGCGACTCAAGGCTGGAGGTAACGCCAAACGGTATGCCAAATCACCGACTCGCTCGAGAATCTCAAAGGGTCCAATAAATCTCGAACTCAACTTTCCTTTCTTCCCGAAGCGGAAAACTCCCCTCGTCGGCGACACCTTTAGCAAAATGTAGTTTCCTACCTCGAACTCCAAAGGTCGATGACGGACGTCGGCATACGACTTCTGTCGACTCTGAGCAGTCAACATCCGTTCTCGAACAATTCCACCTTCCGCCTTATCTCTAAAACGATATCCGATTCGGTCCCGACCAAATCGGAGGCTTCGTTCCAATAAATCGGCGATCGAAAATGCCGCCCATAAAGCACCTCAAACGGTGCCATCCGAATCGACACGTGCTAACTATTGTTGTACGTGAATTCGATCAATGGCAAATGCTCCTCCCAGTCACTACTCCAGTCGAGAGCACAAGCACGCAACATATCCTCGAACGTCTGGATAGTGTGCTCAGACTGTCCATCTGACTGAGGATGAAAAGAGGTACTCAAACGCAAATGAGTACCCAACGCCTTATGCACTGCCTGCCAAAAGTTCAATACAAAACGGCCATCCCGATCCGAAACAATAGACTTCGGAGTACCGTGAAGCCTCACAATCTGCGCAATAAACTCACGAGCCAACTTCTCTAGGCCCCAAGTATCCTTGATGCCCAGAAGATATGCCGATTTGGTCAGACAACCAACAATCACCCAAACCATGTTCATACCCGACCTCGATCTCGGCAAACTCGTGATGAAGTCCATCGATATATCTTCCCATTTCCATTCCAGGATGGAAAGTGACTGTAATAACCCTGCCGGTCGCTGATGCTCGATTTTGACCTGCTGACAAGTCAAACATCTTGCTACAAACAGTGCGACCTCCTCCTTCATATCATTCCACTAGAAATTCCTCCTCAGGTCCTTGTACATCTTACTCGATCCAGGATGAACAGAGTAAGGCGTAGCATGGGCCTCACGCAAAATACCCTGCCTCAATTCCGAGTCGTTCGGTACGCACAGACGACTCTGGAATCTCAATAATCCATCTTCATGAATCACAAATCCAGGAGACTTCCCTTAAGAACATTATCTCGGATTTGAATAATCATCGGATCCTCCTGCTGCTTTTGTTTAATTTCATCGATCAGAGATGACGAAATCTCTAAAGCACAGAGTTGCCCTACGGTTCTAGGCAACGAAATCTCAACACTAAACTCAATCAAATCCCGCTGAATCTCGACTTGAGATGTAAGGATCTCAAGTGTCCGCAACGAGACCGGTTTCTAACTCAAGGCATCAGCCACGACGTTCGCCTTGCCCAGATGATAAAGGATTTCGAGATCATAATACTTAATCAACTCTAACCACCTCCTATGTCTCATATTCAACTCCCACTGAGTAAATATGTATTTTAGACTTTTATGATCGGTAAAAATCTGACATGCAGAGCCGAAAAGATAGTGACGCCAAATCTTGAGCGCAAAAACAACTCCGCTAACTCCAAATCGTGAGTAGGGTAGTTAAGCTCATACGACCTCAACTGTCTCGACGCAAACGCAATAGTCTTACCGTGCTGCATCTACAGGCACCCAAGACCTTGACCCGAAGCATCGCTATAAATGACAAAACCCTCATTGCCACATGGCAATGCCAAAATCGAGGCTGAAGTCAAACGCCCTTTCAGCTCCTCAAAACTCGACTGCCTCTCGTCATTCCAGACGAACTTCTCGGACTTCTGGAGCAACTGTGTAAGTGGCCGAGCTAGTTTCGAGAAACCCTCGACGAACCTACGGTAGTAGCCAGCTAAACCCAAGAAACTACGGACCTCTTTCACGTTCTTAGGCGGTGCCCAATCCAACACTGCCTCAACCTTCTGCGGGTCCACACGAACTCCCTCGGATGAAATCACGTGACCCAGAAACATCACTTCCTTTAGCCAGAACTCACATTTCGAGAACTTTGCATAGAGTTGCTCGGTCCTCAAAATGTCTAACACTACTCGCAAATGATACGCGTGTTCCTCCTCGTTCCTTGAATAAATAAGAATATCGTCAATGAAGACGACGACACACTTATCCAAATACTTGATAAAGACCTTGTTCATCAACTGCATGAACACTGCCTGCGCATTAGTTAACCCGAAATGCATAACTACAAACTCATAGTGTCCGTATCTCATCCGAAAAACTGTTTTCAGAACGTCGGACTCTTTCACCCGAAGCTGATAGTACCCCGATCTCAAGTCGATCTTCGAGAATACCGCAGCTCCCTGCAACTGATCGAACAAGTCATCAATCCTCGGCAGAGGATACTTGTTCTTGATGGTCACCTTGTTCAGCTCGCGATAATCGATACACAAACGCAATGAACCATCCTTCTTCCGCAAAAATAGGACCGGTGCGCCCCAAGGCGAAGCGCTCGGTCGAATATACCCCGACTCAAGAATATCACTCAACTGCTTCTTCAACTCGGCCATCTCTGAAGGTGCCATGCGATACGGCGCCTTCGAAATCGGAGCCGCACCCGGCTCTAACTCGATAGCAAACTCTACCTCATGGTTCGGTGGCAACCCCGGTAACTCATCAGGAAAGACGCCAGAAAACTCACTAACAACTGGAATCGATGAAAGCTCGACTCCACCACTCTCTGCCTTCAAGGCATAGCACCAATAATCAATACACCCCTTTTGCAGGAGTCTCATCGCCTTCAAGGCGTTAATAACAAACTTCTGGTTTTTCTTTCGCCCCGCGAAAGAGTGCTCGGTGCTGTCCTCGGCTAACATGGTGATGATCCTCGTGCGGTAGTTCATGATTGCACAATGCCGCTCAAGCCAATCATACCCGAGAATCAAATCCTCACCCTCAATACCCACAACAATAAGATTAGAGAGCCAAGCCCTCTCACAAATAAACACAGAATAGTCCCGGACCTCTCGATCGCCAATGATTCTATCACCGCTAGGAAGTTTAACGATGAAAGGCTCGCAAGGCGATAAATAGTCAAGACTCAAACGGCGCACACACTCTAGAGAAATGAATGAATACGTAGCACCCGAATCAAAAAGCACACTGACAGGATGGGAATGGATGTGAACGGTACCTGTCGCCACAGTGGCCGCTGGATCATCGGCCCTCCTCATCTCATAGATATATGGAGGGGAGGAGCCGACACTGGAAGCTCCCCCTCTAGCGAGCTGACCCCGACCTCTCCCTCGGTTGGCACTCGATGGAGACTGCGGAGTAAACGAGCCTGGTTCACACTCGGCTCCCTAAGTGCTGGAAAAGAAGCCTGAGCACCAAGAAGTTGTCCTACCCGCTCACAAAAGAAAGCCTTGTGGCCCGACTGACCACAAGTATGACAGGTCAGAGGCGGACGAGGACACTCCCGGTTCCGATGGACCAGCTTGCCACAGTTAAAGCATTTGGCCTCCCGAACGGAGGCACTGGCAGTACCTCGATAGCCCCCAGAGAATCGATCCGAACTATCTCCAGGAATATTCGTAGACTGAGACTTCTGCTGACCTCCGCCATTATGACCCGAGAAATTTCCGGCGGATTTCTGTTTCTTACTCTCCCGAACCGCCGCACTGGCCGTCACCGACATATCATAGGCAAGAGCTCGACTCTGATAATCCTTTAAAGTAGTACAAACGAGCCCAGACATATAGTCCCAAATTGACGGTTTCATCTGTCTGGAAATTTGAAATATTTTGTCGCTCTCCTCGACAACTTGGGTCTTCATGTAGCCCAACTCCTTGTTGAAATCGGCAATAGCTTGAAAGACAGGAATATCCCGCGGTTGAGCATCATAGAAGGCATGGGCTCGAGCCTCTCTAACTGGCCACGGGCAATACTCAGTCTTCATCAGGTCCTTGAATTCTTCCCACGAAGCAACATGATCCTTAGGCCCAACGGCCTCCCACCAATCCGTAGCGTCCACAGTGAGAAAATACTAGGCAATAGGGACCTTTCGGTCCTCGGGACAGTTGGTGGCAACGAAGACTTTGGATATCTCCTTGATCCACCCTTCCCAGCCAATCGGGTCTGAGGCTCCCATAAACTGAGGAAGATGCATCTTGATGACATACTGAAGCCAATGGTCAGCTCCGTCCCGAGCAGCATGGGCCGGATTCTGAACCACCTGGGCTATCGCCGCCATCTGGTTCACCATCTGTTGCATAACAGCCGAAACACCGAGGTCGGCGCCATATTGAGATGAAGCATGGCTATGTCGGTCACCGGTGCTACCGGCTCCTGTTAGGCATATTTTTATACGCTTATTTATCATTATTTTGTATTATTTTGGAGAGTAAATTTGCTTATATGAGCTTTTAATGCCTCAATTTTGTATGTTTGTCAGGAGATTGGAGTCCGGAAGCTAAAACGAGGCGAAACAGCGAATTTTGGCCGTGAGCCGCGGCACAAGGCAGCAGGGCCATGGCACACGCAGAGGACCAGCGGGCACCAGAGTAGACAGTACTCTGTGCCGCGGCACAGTCCAGGTGAGATGCGGCCCAGACGTAACACCCAGCGCCCAGGTTTTGAATTACACGCCTTGTGCCGCGGCACAGATTAAGTGAGCCGCGGCACACTAGGCGGTTTTTGTGTGCTCCGCGCGGATTTGGGCCGTTTTGAAGCCAGTTCTCGACCTACTCACATGGACGCGATTTGGAGACTGCGAGAGCTATAAATAAGGGTTTAAGACCCTAATTAATTATCGGGAAATCTTGGAAATCTTTGGAGGCTTGGAAAAAGAAGGAACACAGAAGATTATCGCAGACAAGAGAAGCAGAAGAGATCAAAGGCAGAGGGCGGAAGCCAGAAGAACGGAGGAATCCGAGCTCTTCATCTGCGTTTGATTTTCATGCTTTTATCTATTAATTCTGTATTTTCATTAATTAGCATGTCAGGCTAAAACCCTAATCTAGGATTTTGATGAAACCTATGTTTTGACGGATTTGCTTGAGATTATCTATTTAATTCCCTTTTTGTTGAGTTTTCCCAATCGTGTTTAATGCTTTCAATTATCTGGCCAATAGTTGTATTGTTTTAATCATTCAATTCGAATCGGGAGAGGAGAGTTGGTGAGGAACTATTGGTGAGGACCATTTTATCTTGTGAGATAGGAATACTCATAGGAACTACGTGGCCTTTTGGAGATTTTATGCTTTTTGCCTATTGACGAATTAATTCACCTAGGGATAGAGTGCGTTATTCGCCTTTAGAAAAATCTATTGACCTCGGGAGAGGCAGTAGAGTATATTAGCAATCTTCGCCTTCAATAAATTGGGAAAATCATTAACTTCAGATAATCGAGAGTAAATTCGGATAAACCGAGGTGGATTCAGAATCCTAGACTTATTCATCATTTGATTCTCTTTCTTCAAGCGATCATTTTTACTGTCTAGTCTTTTATTAATTCTTTTAGTAATTAGTTGCAAAACCAAAGTTCGATTGTTCAAATAAAACTAGAATACATAAAAATCGGTAGTTAGTGATCCAGTCCTCGTGGGAACGATACTCACTCATCACTTTATTACTTGTATACGATAACGTACACTTGCGTTCAAGAAAAATCGCAACAAGTTTTTGGCGCCGTTGCCGGGGACTGAAATTTTTTCTAATATCGATTTCAGTATTTCTAGTCTTAGTTTGAACGTTTTTATTTACTTATTTTCGTGTATTTAATTTTATTTATTTATTTGTTTGTCCTTTCAGGATCTTTCGCGTAGTGCATGAGAAAATTTGGTAACGAAGGCCTACTACCTTTGGATACCGAACTCAAGCGCACTCTTCGAAGGAACAAGAAGGAGAAACGAGAGTTACAGACGACAGTGACCATGGCCGAAAATATCGAAATTCAAGGAGGAAATAATATTGTGCAGCAAGCTCAACCGGAAATGGCACTTCGAGATTATGCTATGCCGCAGATTAACGCAAACTTTTCGGGGATTCGGCGTCCCACTATCCAGGCGAACAATTTCGAAATCAAGCCTGCTATTATTCAGATGGTGCAGGCGAGCCAATTCTGTGGATTGCCGAATGATGACCCAAACGCACATATTGCTTCTTTTCTCGAGATTTGTGACACGTTCAAGAACAATGGTGTCACCGACGATGCTATCCGATTACGGATTTTCCCTTTCTCTTTGAGGGATAAAGCGAAATTTTGGTTTAATTCCTTACCGCCAGGCTCGATCACGACATGGGCAGAGTTAGCGCAAGCCTTCCTTGCTAAATTCTTCCCACCTTCTAAGACGGCGAGACTGAGAAACGAGATCACTATTTTTGGTGAGTATGACATGGAATCGCTTCACGAGGCGTGGGAGCGATACAAAGATTTGTTACGGAGATGCCCACATCACGGCCTTCCAGACTGGCTTCAAATTCAGACATTCTACAATGGATTGAGTGCCTCTACACGCACTCTCGTGGATGCAGCCGCCGGTGGAGCTTTGATGGGAAAGACGATGGCTGAAGCACACTCGTTATTGGAAGCTATGTCCGCTAATGCTTATCAATGGCCATCCGAACGAATAGCGCCGAAGCGAGTTATGGAAATTTCGAGTAATGACCCGATATCTACATTGTCAGCTCAAGTCGCCGCCTTGACTCAGAAGCTGCAAGCATTTTCACATGCTTCTCCCCCCGTTACCATTGAGTCTTGCAATTGGTGTAACGGATCTCACCTTAGCGCGGAGTGCCAAGTAGGGAACCCTTTCAAGCAACATCCGATGGAGCAAGCTCAATTCGTGGGAAACGGAAATCGACAAAATAATTCTTACCCCAGCACTTATAATCAAGGGTGGCGAAATCAACAAAATTTTTCGTGGAGGAACGGGCAAGCTTTAAAACCTCCACAAGCTCAGTTCGCGCAGCCCCCACAGCAGCCCCCTCAACCACCAAAGGTATCATTGGAAGATGCTCTTGCTCAATTGGCGGCTAACACGAGCCAATTCATGACCCGCACCGAAACGACCCTCCAAAATCATTCTACCTCCATCCGAAACCTAGAAACACAAATGGGGCAGATTGCTAATCTATTGTCCTCTCGGTCTCAAGGTGCATTGCCCAGCACAACCGAAATGAAACCCAAGGAAAACGTGCAAGCAATCGAATTACGAAGTGGAAAGGAGTTGAAAGGGCAGCCTATCAATAACAAAGAGCAGCCGATCGAGCAAAGTGAGAAGGAAAAGGATGAGGCGCCCAAGCCAAAGGAAGTATCGACTACTCAGCCCACTCCTCAAATCCCATTCCCACAGCGTTTCCAAAAGCAAAAACTAGACAAACAATTTTCAAAGTTCCTCGACGTCTTCAAGAAATTACACATAAACATTCCATTTGCCGACGCATTGGAACAAATGCCGAGTTATGTAAAATTCATGAAAGAAGTCTTGTCAAACAAAAGAAAGCTCGAGGAATATGAGACGGTCGCATTAACGGAGGAGTGCAGCGCTATTTTACAAAAGAAGCTCCCACCTAAATTGAGAGATCCGGGAAGTTTTACCATCCCTTGCATCATCAGAAATTCGTCTTTTGAAAGAGCCCTATGTAATCTCGGAGCCAGCATAAACCTTATGCCCCTTTCTATTTTTAAAAAGTTGGACATTGGGGAAGCCAAGCCGACGACGGTCTCCTTACAATTGGCTGATAGGTCCATCAAATATCCGAGGGGAGTAATAGAGGACGTGTTAGTAAAGGTTGACAAATTTATCTTTCCAGCCGATTTTATTGTGCTCGACATGGAGGAAGATCAAGATATCCCAATTATCTTGGGAAGACCATTTTTGGCGACCGACCGAACTTTGATCGATGTGGAAAAGGGGAAGCTGACTCTACGTGTTCAAGAGGAGCAAGTAACGTTCAATATCTTTCGATCCGTAAAATATCCGAGTGACGCTGAAAATTGTTTCCAAGTTGACGTCATTGACTCGTGCGTGAGTAGAACCTTTCGAGAGAATTATCCACCCGATCTATTGGAATCCGTTTTGATTGGGACTGTTTCCGAACTAAATGCAGAGCATGCAGCCTACGTACGCCACATGGATGCTTCCCCGCCAATTTTCATTCGTAAACCATTCGAGGAGCTCGGAAGTTCACTAACTCGACCATCCCCATCGATCGAAAAACCTCCAAAGTTGGAACTCAAGAAGCTGCCGCCTCATTTAAAATATGCATTTTTGGGGCCCGACGACTCCCTTCCAGTTATTCTTACGGCCACTTTAGCGGGGGTCAAGAGGCAAAATTATTAAGAGTTTTGAGGGAGTACAAATCTGCTCTTGGATGGTCTATTGCGGATATTAAGGGGATCAGCCCGTCAATTTGCATGCACAAGATTTTGATGGAGGAAGACTACAAACCATCCGTGGAGCATCAACGCCGGTTGAATCCAAACATGAAGGAGGTGGTAAAAGTCGAGGTTTTAAAACTCCTCGACGCAGGTATGATCTTTCCGATTTCTGATAGCAAGTGGGTAAGTTCGGTCCAAGTTGTGTCGAAAAAGGGTGGGATAACGGTTGTTCAAAATGATAATAATGAATTAATTCCCACTAGGATTGTCACGAGGTGGCGTATGTGCATAGACTATAGGAAATTAAATAAGGCCACTAGAAAAGATCATTTCCCCTTACCTTTTATCGATCAGATGTTAGATAGATTAGCCGGACACGATTTCTATTGCTTTCTCGATGGTTACTCGGGGTATAATCAGATTTATATAGCCCCCGAAGACCAAGAGAAAATGACGTTTACATGTCCTTACGACATTTTCGCTTATAGGCGTATGCCTTTTGGATTATGTAATGCGCCGGCTACTTTTCAACGGTGTATGATGGCTATTTTTTCTGACATGGTAGAGCAATGTATTGAGATTTTTATGGATGATTTTTCTGTTTTTGGAGATTCATTTGACATTTGTTTGAAAAATTTGCAGAAAGTCTTGAGAAGATGCGAAGAGACAAATTTGGTCTTGAACTGGGAGAAGTGTCATTTTATGGTGCAGGAGGGCATTGTGCTTGGCCATCGAATATCCTCACATGGAATTGAAGTCGACCGGGCGAAAATTGAAACAATTGAGAAGATGCCTCCGCCTACTTCGGTCAAAGGGATTAGAAGTTTTTTGGGACATGCCGATTTCTATCTCCGATTTATTAAGGATTTTTCGAAGATCACGAAGCCTCTGTGCAATCTACTCATGAAGGATGTTCCATTTACTTTTGACGAGTCGTGTAAAGAAAGTTTCGATTTATTGAAGAAAGCTCTACGCACGGCACCGGTGATAGTCGCTCCGGACTGGGACCTTCCGTTCGAGTTAATGTGTGATGCAAGCGACTTTGCCATTGGGGCTGTTTTGGGGCAGAGACGAGGGAAGGTGTTCCATGTCATATACTATGCAAGCCGAACACTCGATGACGCCCAAAGAAATTATGCCACAACGGAGAAGGAATTGTTGGCGGTGATCTTTGCATTTGATAAATTCCGGGCGTATCTACTGGGAACGAAAGTGATAGTGTGGACCGACCATTCAGCAATAAAATACCTTTTGGAGAAGAAGGATGCCAAACCAAGGTTGATTCGGTGGGTGCTTCTCCTTCAAGAATTCAACTTGGAGATTCGCGACAAGAAAGGGACTGAAAATGTTATAGCCGATCACCTTTCACGATTAGAGAGTCCCCTTGAGAAGGGAGAAAGTCAGCCACAAATCATGGAAACCTTCCCCGACGAGCAGCTCTACAAGTTGGGTTCAAAACACGCACCTTGGTATGCTGATCTAGTGAACTACTTGGCAAGTAAAACAATTCCAAACGACCTCTCACGCCATCAAAAGAAGAAGCTAATCTCAGACGCTAAGTATTATTTGTGGGATGATCCTTTTCTATTCAAGCGATGCCCCGATCAAATCATTCGTAGATGTATTCCGGATGAGGAAATCCACAGTGTGCTAAACCATTGCCATGCATCACCCTACGGTGGACATTTTAGTGGAAATAGAACAGCGGCGAAGGTCTTACAATCGGGGTTCTATTGGCCGTCATTATTCAAGGATGCTCACTCCTTTGTGTCCGCGTGTGATCGGTGTCAATGGACGGGAAACATCTCAAGACGACACGAAATGCCGCTGAACACCATACTTGAAGTTGAATTGTTCGATGTATGGGGGATCGACTTCATGGGTCCATTTCCTCCATCAAATAAGAATCTCTATATTTTGGTAGCCGTAGACTATGTCTCAAAATGGGTTGAAGCGGTGGCACTACCTACGAATGGGTCCAATGTCGTAATCAAGTTTATAAAACAATATATCTTCACACGTTTTGGGACTCCACGTGCCATTATCAGTGATGCTGGGTCACACTTCGACAACAAATTTCTTGATGCGATCTTGAGAAAATACGGAGTCACTCATCGTGTTATCCTCAGACGAGCGGTCAAGTCGAGATATCAAATCGAGAGCTGAAGTGGATCCTAGAAAAGACGGTCAGCTCGTCTCGAAAAGATTGGTCGTTTAAACTCGATGATGCACTTTGGGCGTACCGGACTGCGTATAAAACACCTATCGGAATGTCGCCCTACAGATTGGTTTATGGGAAAGGTTGCCATTTACCCGTAGAGATGGAACATCGTGCTTACTGGGCGATAAAGAAACTAAACTTTGATCTGAAATCTGCTGGTGAAAAGCGTTGTTTGCAGCTCAACGAGTTGGAGGAAATTCGCCACGATGCATACGAAAATGCGAAACTTTATAAGGAGCGGACAAAGACTTGGCATGATAAGCACATCACGCAGAGAGAATTTGTCCCGGGACAAGAGGTGTTGCTATTTAATTCTCGCTTAAAGTTATTTCCCGGGAAATTGCGTTCACGATGGTCGGGACCGTTCACCGTAGTTCAAGTGTTTCCACATGGTGCGGTAGAAGTACAAAAAGATGACCGAAAATTCAAAGTTAATGGACAACGGTTGAAGGCATACTTGGGAAATCCAATAGAAACGCAGAAAACGAGTGTCGTCTTATCCACCGCCGGATGAATGCGAGAAAAGTCCGGCTGAAGACTATAAATTTAGCGCTTCTCGGGAGGCAACCCGAGTATTAGTTGTAGAATCTTTATTGTTTTCTTGCATATTTAGAGTCTTTATTTGTCGTCATTTTTTTTGATTCGTCTATCCCTCTCGTCTTGATGTTTTCGTTTAAAAATTCTGTGCAGGAATCACCCCAGGGGTGGAAATTAATGATGGGCCGCGGCACAATAATAGTGAGCCGCGGCACGCACCAGTTGATGAACCATGTGTTGTTACCCAAAATATTATCCGGAGATAGTATTGCTGGAATGATCGAGTAACAAACAAATGCGAGAACACTTCCGTGAGAAAATAGATGACACAAGATTTGCCGGGGTTGTTAATCCCGGGCTTGAATGATCTCGCGAGATGTTATTAATAAATATACTGTCGAGTACAAATATTAATGTTAGAATCTATTACAAGGAGTGTAAAGACTTCTAGTTATCTAGGCTTTAGAGCTCGTAGATTGCCGGAAGAACCAGATAGGTAAATCTGTGAGTTCTTGCTTGGGATATATGATAAATGTATATAAATATTACTATGAATGTATAAGTGGTTGCCAAAAGAGTCTTTGATTCTCTTTTTGTGTGTATTTTGCACTGAATTCACAGTAAATTCGCGTCCCTTTGGCCACTGCAGTGAGTTCTCTATTTATAGGGGACAAGGTAGTTGGGACTCCTCAGGCGATCGCGGGCGACCGCCATTTTCTATATTAAAATAAGATGGCGATCGTCCCGTCACGTGGGCCTGTTCCCTTGAGGTCCGAGGTTGCTGCTGGAGGCCAGCTGGGCGAACCAATGGGAAGCCAGCACGCGTTTGAGTCGCTGTCCGGGGAGGACCCACTTGGTACCTTTCGGCGGCCCTGTCAGCAGGTGAGGTAGGTGACAGGCTGTGGTCAAATGTCCTATCTGTCGGCGCCCTTTGAAGATCCGCACGTGGGCCACTGTCCAAGATTCGGTCTTCGACGACTTTGACGGATGCTGGATCCATACGTGGCGCGAGACGATCGCCTCTGGTTCGCTCATTAAAGACGATCGCTAGATTATCTAAAGACGATCGCTGGTCACCAAAAGACGGTCGCCGTATTATGCCGAAATCTGGGCGTTTGCCCAGAGTATGTCTTCTATGCTTGGCTTTTCTGATCGTGGTGCCGATCGCCTACCGAGGCGTTTTAATCGCCGCACAACAATTGCCCCCAGCTCGCCTCGATGTTTGAAAACAGGGGTGAGGTGGCACTGTTGGCGATCGCTAATGTTTAGCCGATCAGCCAATCTGAATTCAAATCTGGACGATCTCCTTTTGCGCCGGGAGCAGCAGGAAATGAAGGCGGGCTCTAGAAAAGATGCAAGGACACGCGTCGCGCTACTGTTGGGGGAGTCCGACGGTTTGTCAGATTTTGTCGCCTGGCGTGCCCTCGAAAAGACGCGTCTGCGGGATTCGAGGGCAGCATTTAATGCGTCCCCACTATGACGGTTGCGATCCGGCCCTCGAGATTTCACCTATTTGCACTTAGACCCCCGCCTCCATCTATAAAAGGGCTAGGGCTTCTTCTCTTTCATTCTTTACGCGTCCTTGCATCCATAGCCGAAACTCTGCAAAAATTTCTGGAGCTTCTTGTGCCGATCTTCTTCTTTTCTCTAGGTAAGAAAAATCAATCCTCTATCTCCCTCTGCTTTTTATAATATGTCGGGAGGATCCAAGACCTTCGAGGCCGGAAGTTCTTCTGCCGTCGCGGCTTCGCCTGACCGGGAGGAGATTCCCGTTGGAGTCGACATGGAAACGGCCATTGAGGCCATTCGTGCGGGGATTACACCTGCAGAACTCGAAGAGCTTTTCAACGAGGCCGCAGTGGCGAAGACGGCGGCGACGGCGGAGCAGGGGGGATCGCCGGCGGATGAGGACGAACTGGAGCGGCTAACTTGGGAACGGCAGAGTGTTTTTGGCCCCGCCTATATGGCTTTTGCCAAGATTATGGAGGGGATCGTCGGACCCTGTCCGGAATTTGACTTCGAAGCCTACTCCGCCGCTCATCCTTATGAACATGTGAAGCGGACGGTTTTTCGGGCCGCCGACCCATCTCCGTGGACCCTCAGAAAGATCCGGAGTACGGCGACCAAGAAAGACCTGAGTCGTTGGAGGGAAAAATATCATATCCCCTCTGACGTTTCTCTGCACGTGCCCTCGGAGAATGAACGTGCCGATCAACCGCCCGAGGATATGGTTGCCGTCAGCGAGATGATTATGGAGGCCGGCTTGTGATTCCCTCTGCCATTCGCCATCTCCTACTTGTTGATCGCCTGGAATTTGGCGCCGCTCCAACTGACGCCGAACGCTTGGCTACAGGTCATCTGCACGTTGACACTGTTTGGCGGTCACCGGTTGTTCCGCCACCTTACTGCGCTGGAGATGAATTATCTGTTTAAACTGGCCGCGCAGAAAGGGTCGATCGGCGGCAATCATATCCAAGGCCGAATGGGGAGAGTGGTCCTCGGTGTGACGAACAAGTCCCGAGGCGACCTGGCGAAGTGGTGCTGGGTCGGCGGAGTGTGGCGATCGGCATCGAGTGACCGGACGAATGAGGAGTTGGAGATCCCCACCACTTTTCGGGAGAGGAATCCGAGTAAGGATTTTAATTCTCCCCTTGATTGAGCTTGTCTTGGACTGATCTAATTTTGTTTTCTTTTTGCAGGACCTCTCGTTCCAGCGATCGGCGATCTCCCTTTCGATTTCTTGATCGTTTGGGAGCGGATTCGTGCCTTGCCGGATTCCTTCATTGACGTTCACTCGCTTGGTAACGAAATTCATCGGTTGGGGGCTCGATTGTTTCGCTTGCCTCGTCACTTGAAAGTTCTAGGTATGAGCTTAAGTGGTTCTTCCTTGCTTGACGATCGTCTCCAGGAGGTCGTAGCGTTTAAGTTCTTTATCTAACTGTTTGTACTTCTTCTTTGTGAGAGGTTCATTTTCCCAGGCTTGCCGAGCCACCACGAGAGATTGCCATGTCGAATCCAGGACTCATCGTCGCCTTCACTTGGGTAAGAAGGCGGTCGCGTTCTTGCGACGACGTCTCGCCACTGCTCGGTGATGAGGCTCGCCGAGGTGCCGGTCGCCGAGCCGATAGTTCGGGGAGAGGAACAACTTGGCGTCGCAAGGCGGAGGCGGAGGAGTCCTGCCGATTGCGAGGCGGATGTGTCCATTCTTGAGCCTCCGGTTGCTGCGGCTCCTATTTACGCCATCCCGATGACGGAGCGATCGGGCCCTAGGCCCTCGGCGTCGGCTCCGGTCATCGGGCGGCCCTATGAAGAAGGTGGCGATCGGCGAGGCGGAAACCTCTCGGGGCAAGCCTTATTTTGGTCGTGATCCCGAGTGGTCAACGAGTAAGAAAGGATCAAAATTTTTAAGTTAGGCATTACGAGCAAGGTATAGGCTAAATCCTTGGTTTTTGGTTTGTCTTTGCGGGGTTCGTCTTGCCGACCGGACGTCGCTCTATGGTGCTAGACTTTTTGTCGAGTAAGGCTCGCAAACATCTCTCGACGTCCCTACTTACGTCCAGCAGCTATCACCTCTCTGCCCGAGGCACAGGCGGCCGATCTTGATGCGATCGCTCGTCGGTGATCTGGAGATGCCATGCGGCGGCCGTTGCCACTGGATCTCCAGGCGGCGGCGATGGCCGTCAGTGCTAGGGATTTTGAGGGGCGACCCTCCACTGCTCGTCTCCATAGCGACCTCGAGGCCGCCCGGAATAAAAACATTGAATTTGCCAACCGGATCCAGTCTATGGAGAAGGAGTATGAGGAGACGGCCAAAAGGGCTAAACAGGACGTTGACCGATTGAAGCAGGAGCTGAGCCGCTCTAAGGAGGCTGCCGATCGGTCCCGTGATAAGGAGAAGGAAACCCGCCAGAAGTATGCGGCTTCGCAGGAGGAGGCAGCCGGGCTGAAGGCGATGGTGGATCGGTTCAGCGGTGAGCTGGAGGCGGCGAAGAAGGAGTTGGAGATGGCCAAGGGAGAGAATGCCGCCAAGGTGGTCGAGCTGGCGGAGGCTGAGAAGACGACCGTGGAGTTGAAGGGGCAACTGAAGGCGATCGAGACCGATCCCTATCTCAATGTGGCGCTCATCGGCGAGTTCGCCTATTACCTGGCCTACGCCGATGCTGTCAGAGCCACCAAGAAGGTAGGGATCGAGATCGGTCCCTTGATGGAGAGCTTCAAAGCCTATGCACTCGAGCACCCTCTGCATCCGGAGTTCTCTTTGCCGATCCTTGACCTTGTCGACTTTGGGATCGACTTGAGTTGGTATACTGGCAAGCTCATTCATCCTGAGGCCGATGGGGGGGCCCAAGCCGATCCGCAACCTGAGGGCGATGACCAGCCGGCGGGGCCTTGAGAGATATTTTTGTTTTCCTTTGTAACTTGTACTTTTCTGCTTCATGTTGTACGAACTTCTTTTGATAATGAATGAAACATTCCTTGTTCGCACTGTGTCTTTTTATGTATGATCGCCTTTGAATGTTTGTATGCGAATTTTTACAAGTATGTGTATGATTGCATCCGATGTCTTGTTTACCCGACCGATTGTCTGAGTGTTGAATGTTTTGATATGTTTTGAATCGAAATTCTTACTTGTAACTTTTGCAGAACGATTCCGATCGTCCTGCGTGTGTTTGAGCGAAGCCGATCGGGCGTGGTTCCTTTCTGTCCGATCGCATTTGGGATTAGCTCGACCCATCTCTGCCCCCTTGTTTTTGTTTGCTTTTTGTAAGTAAGGGAACAAAAATTAGTTTGTCTGGCGAGCTATCTTCGGTTTTGCCGATTCTGAAGAATCGTGCACGGTCGGGGAGTTCGATGGACCGACATCCTCAATCGTGTCTTTGTGTGCGAGGGACACTGTATATCCCGCGACTCACTTTTTTGTGAGGGTCCTCAGTTAGGCTACGCCCGCCTTGTGTTAAAACGAAGGGCGGACGATCTTGGTCTGGAGGAGTCCTTGCACGGGGCGTCGTCGGCTTATTCGACTCCACGTCCGCGGCTTGTTAGCTCTGCTTCCACCTCGGCCCGCCATGAAGATGGCGACCCTCGACGGTGTACGTTTAGACGGGGGTAGTGGCACGTCGCATTGTCCGGGTTCACCATGTTAGATGATGTACCTTGAGGACGTGCGATCGTGTCTACTGATTATTTTGGAGGGTCCTTCGGCTACACCGGCCTCGTATTTAAACGAAGGGCGGGCGATCTCATCCCAAAGGAACCTTGCATGGGCGAAGCTGTCGGTTCCATCGACCTCCACGACCATGGCTGCATTGATTTTACCTCGGATCGTCATGATCAACGATCGTCGGCGGTATGCGATATGCCTGGTGGGGCGATCACCAGAATAGATGGGATAGGAAAAAATCTCATTATATTCCTTGTACATCATTGAAATTGAATACAAAATTTTCACTGGTAGTATTTTCTCAGATGCACGGCGTTCCAGGGGTATTGATCAAGATGCGTCGGGATGTTCCAGTTCGTAGGCTCCTTTAGTTAGCCATCTGGATACTCTGAAGGGGCCTTCCCAGTTCGGACCAAAGACACCTGTATGAGTTTGAATCTTCTTGAGGACGAGATCGCCCACTTGAAAACTTCTTTCCTTGACCTTTGAATTGAAGAACTTTTCAGATCATCTTTTGTGGATTGTGTTCTTCATTTCTGAGGTCAGTCGTCGTTCTTCGAGCATGTCTAGGTCGATTCGTCGGGCCATATCGTTGTCGGTCGTCATCTCCTGTTCGGTTCGATGGCTGAGGATGGCGATCTTCGAAGGAATCACCGCTTCTGTTCCGAAGGCGAGGGCGAATGGGGTTTCGCCGGTTGAATTGCGGGTCGTCGTTCGGTAGGACCACAAAACGTCTGGGATCTCGCTCGCCCATCGTCCTTGCTTGGATTCGAGTCGCGCTTTAATCGTGTGTTTGAGGATCTTATTCACTGCCTCTACCTGCCCGTTCGTCTGAGGGTGATAGGACGCTGAGAATAACCTTTTGATTCCCCACTTTTCACAGAATTGCATGACTTCTAGGCCGTCGAATTGTTTTCCATTGTCGGAGATGATGGCACAGAACCGAATCGGCATATGATGTTTTCGAGATAAACTTGATCACTGTTCTGGCGATCTTGTTTAGTGGCTCGGCCTCTGCCCACTTGGTGAAATAGTCGACCCTACGATAGCAAACTTGACCCCACAGGAGCCGGCGAGGGACCAATAAGGTCGATGCCCCATTGCGCGAATGGCCAAGGGCTGTACATGGAAGTGAGCTGTTCGGGGGAGAGTTTGATGTTTGGGCCCATTATCTGACACCTGTAACACGATCTGGCATAGGCGATCGCATCCTTCTGAAGTGATGGCCAGAAAAAACCTTGCCTGGTTGTCTTATGGATGAGAGCTCGCTCGCCCGCATGGTTTCCGCAAATCCCGTCATGGATCTCGGCTAAAACGAGCTGACCTTCCTCCGGTGTAATGCACTTGAGGAGGGGAAGGCTGGAGGCTCGATTGTAAAGCCGGTCGTCCAATAGGGTATATCTGGTCGCACGGAGCTGGAGTTGGCGAGCTTTAACACGGTCGTCAGGGACCGTTCCGTCCTTTAAGTATTTGATGAACGGAGTCATCCAGTTCTCCTCAGCGATGGCGACCGTGGTAACCAGGCTTCTGTCGATCGTCGGCCTCGCTGACTTTGTGATTTGGATATTGGAGAAGTCGGTTGCCCCATCCGATGATGCTAGTTTGGAAAGTGCATCGGCCTGGGAGTTGTGCTCTCTCGGGACTTGTTCGATTAGTACTTCTTCAAATTTTGTGCACATTTCGGCGACCAGCTCTTGGTATTTGACCATTTGTTCGCCGCGCGCCTCATATTCTCCTTTAACTTGGTTCACGACCAAAAGGGAGTCCATGAAGATATGGAGGTGACGAACATCTAGGGCGAGGGCTAGATCGAGCCCGCCTACCAAGGCTTCGTATTCGGCTTCATTGTTGGTCGCACGAAAGCTGAAACGCACAGCATTAGTGAAACTTTGTCCGTCGGGACTGATGAGGACAATCCCTGCCCTTGCTCTCGGGTGGTCGCGAGCCATCCACATATAACTTCCAGGCAGGTCGGCCGACCTGGGTTGGACTGTGAGGGAACGTCAGTTCCACCATGAAGTCAGCCAGAGCTTGGCCTTTGATCGCCGTGCGAGGGGCGTAAGTGATACCGTATTGGGCGATCCCCAGCGACCACTTGAGGAGTCGCCCATTGGTGTCTGGTCGATGTAGAACTTGTCTTAGAGGCAGAGTTGTCAGGACTTCCACTTGATGTTCGAAGAAATCATATATATTGAAAGATTCACCCAAAAAATTCATTGATGAGGGGTAATGACACCAATTATTATGATAAAAATTCCATGTCAAAGGGCAATACCTTAATGAGGGGAAGATGAAGGGTCACATATGTCACTTTCGATACATTTCTCAAGTCAGTTTAATAGACACGCATGAAGAAGTTTGAAGTCAGTCAGTCTTGGGGAAGATGAAGGGTCTACTGTGATTTGGAGAGACCGACCCTTGGTTTATTGCTGTGTCTATTATCTATAAATACCGAGGCCAGATTCAGATATCATCAGTTGTGTTGTTTTTCAACATTCATATATATATATATATATATATATTATATACAAGATGTCTAATAATTATGTCAAGTTCAACTTGAAAGTCGTCATTAATAAACAAAAAACGAAGTAACTATATGCAGAAGCCAACAACAATTTTGCGGAGGTATTGTTGAGTTTCCTGACGCTTCCATTGGGGACGATCGTGAGAGTCTTGAAGAAACACAATCAGGGAATTGGCATCGGAAGCTTAACAACCTTGTCTGATGGCTTAGAAAATCGAGCAGTGTCCATTTTAAATCTGAGAGTTGTAAGCAAATAAATGTTGGGATTGGGAATGTGAATTGTTGCTGCAAATAAATATTGGGAATTCGAATTGAAGTCCTTTATGAAATCAATTTATGAATATTGATCACAGGTAAATGTTGTAACCAATTTCAGTAGTTACAATCTCTTTGTATCCTGAATAGTTACGCATTACAAAGTATAAATAGTATAGTTCAACACATCTCATTTTAGTCATCATGGCATGCATGAGTCGTTGATGAAGAAGGTTATTGAAAAATTGTTGTGATGTATATTTTATTTGTTTGAATTGTTTCTTTTGGTAATGTGATATGGTACTAAGTTTAGTTTTGATTGTTGTCGTGTGTAATGAGCAGCTCCAAAATGATTAACGTCATTGGCAAACATATTTATTTGTGATTGTATTGTTAATGATTGATTATTAGTAATCTTATATGTGCTGTTGTTATTGCATGATAGGTTTGGGCAAGAAGATGGTGTAGGAGATGATATCTTCGCCAACAACCGTATGTCTTCTTTCATTCCCTTTTACAAAATATATTTATATAAGCAAACATATACACACGTAAAATGTATTTGATTTTATTTAACCCCTCATGTATGAGGAGGGGGTGGCCAACTCAAATTCATTCATTTCGTTTTCTTAAAAAAAATTGTGGGGGATAAAGTTAAGTTCTATTGTTATATGTCTTATCGATTTTCCAAATGTTGCTACATATTTGCCATCATCGTCTTCTAACAATGATGCAGATTGTTAGGTGATGAAAGATGATTACGACAGTAATTATGAAGGCTAAGAGTCTGCACCAACATTACGTAAAAACACGTAGATATTAAACCAAAACACAGCCGGTGCATCGCACGGGTTCTTAAAGCCTCATCCCGTGATAACAAACACAAATCACAGACTTATTGAACAAAAAATAAATAAACAACCTAATACATTACATATAACTGATTATATAAAACTTATATTACAAATATTGACGCAACCTTGATAAAAAGTATATAAACATCTCCACAAACATTACCTACAAAATACGTAGATATTCAACCAAAAGCAAAGCCGGTGCATCGCACGGGTTCGTAAAGCCTCGTAAGCCCTTAGTTTACGGACACTCATGACAAGGGCGTAGGCGATCTTCTCCAATGGTGTATAGCGTGTTTCAGCGTCGTGGAGCGCTTGACTAACATAGTAGATCGGCAAGTGGGCTTGTCCCTTCGCTCGCACCAGAACGGCACTTAGTGCGACCTCCGAGGCCGCTAGGTAAAGGAATAATTTTTCACCGGGGATCGGCTTTGCCAGGATCTGGGGGTTAGATAGATATTCCTTTATCTTGGCGAATGCTATCTGACTTTCCTTAGTCCATGCGAACTTCTTGTTCTTGATGGTCGCAAAGAAAGGCTTGCTTTTATCGCCGAGTCGAGATATGAAACGGTTGAGGGCGGCTAGACAACCTGTAAGGCGTTGTATCTGCTTGATGTTTCGCGGCTCCTGCATGTCAAGGATCGCCTGTATCTTGGCGGGATTCGCCTCGATCCCCCTTTGGCTCACAATGTGCCCCAGGAATTTCCCGGAGCCCACCCCGAAGTTGCATTTCTTGGGGTTTAGCCTCATGTTGAATCTTTCGAGGATGGCGAACGTCTCGGCGAGATCATTGAGGTGATCTTCCTTCTTGAGGCTTTTGACCACGATGTCGTCAATGTAGACCTCCATGGTCTTGCCGATCTGATTGGCGAACATTACATTGACTAGTATTTGGTTGGTTGCCCCTGCGTTTTTCAAGCCGAACGGCATTCGGACCCAAAAGTATATGTCTTTTTCCGTGTGGAAAGATGTGTGTTTTATGTCTTTCTCCTCCATTGGGATTTGATGATATCCGGCGAAGGCATCCATAAACGACATCATTTCGCAACCTGCTGTGCTATCGACCAAGTGATCAATATGAGGTATCAGAAAGTGATCTTTTGGATATGCCGCGTTGAGGTCGGTGAAGTCGATGCATAACCTGTAGGAACCAGTTGGCTTCTTGACGAGTACCGCGTTGGCGACCCATTGTGGTTCGTCTGTAGCTACCCCGATTAATTTGTTGTTGAGTAATTTTTGGACTTCTACATCGAGCGCCGCGTATTTTTCGGGACCAAATTTCCTACGTTTTTGGTGAACAGGTTTCATTGCCGGGTCGATCTTTAGATAGTGGCAAGCGTGCTCAGGACTTATGCCGACCATATCTTGATGCGACCAGGTAAAGACTCCGATGTTCTTTCATAGCAAATTGATCAGATCCCCTTTTAGTTCGCGGTCGATGCTCGCGCCGATCTGTACTTCCCGTTCTGGATGATCTGGATCTATCGTTATACTCTCCAACTCTTCGACGGGGACGATCGCCTCTCGTTTGGAACGATTTTCGGACTCGATTCTTAGATCGATGTCGAGACTTGGCTCGAAACCGATCCTTGGCTCGATGTCGTCCGTTAACCGAACCGAGATGGCGTCCCCTGAGTCGGGTTGGTATGATGCGCTCGGCTCGTCGATCTCCATGGGTTGATCGTCGATCGCTTCGATGTTACACATATTATGGGAAGTATTGAAAGCAGTAAAACGACATAGGAGTAACTCAAACATCTTTTTGCCATTAGCTGATCTCCTTTTACTGATCACCGTCCCATCGGCGGTGGGAATTTGATACGATAAAGAAAGATGAGGCGACCGCCTCAAAGGTTTCTAAAAAGGGGCGACCTAGGAACCCATTATAGATGCTGGGCCTATCTATGATTACAAAACTTAGGTTCCTAGTAATCCTAACCTTGGGATCATAAAAGCATATTAGCTCGACGGAGAGCTTGATCCTCCCGTAGGCTTGGACTGTGTTGTCGCCGAACCCTTGGAGCACGGTGTCGAACGGCTTGATGAATTTGACTAAGTTGCCGAGTTGGTCTAGGGCGGATTTGAATATGATGTTGCAGAAACTCCCATTGTCGACCAGCACGCGATCGACCGTCTTCCCGAGGATACAGGCGGAGATCACCAGTGCATTCTCTTTGGGGCATTGCACTCCCTCCCTGTCTTTGTTGGAGAAGGTGATGAGTGCGTCTTTAGAGATGGTCGGCTCCGGAGGTACCACAACATGGACCCCGGCGAACGTTCTCAGCTCGGCCTTTCGCTTCCTGTTTGACATGGTGGAAACCGGGGAAAGGCCCCCGAGGTTTCCACCTCCCGCTTGGAGCATGTTGATCCGACCGCCAGGGTTGATCGGAGGGACCGATTCATCAGAGTACTCCAGCTCATGCTCGATTCTGGCAACCGGATTGGGGGGAGTTCTCTCGTGTTGTCGGCGCTCGCGCCCTCCGGTCCTTTCCGTCCTAGGCTCTGGCTTGGTGACCAAGTTGTCCAGTTTGCCCTCCTCAAACAGTCGCCACAGCTGTCTGAGGAGGTCGCGACATTGGCTGGTGTTGTGGCCGGGACTCTTATGGTAGGCACAGAATTTGCTACGGTCTAGATGACCGTGGTCCCTTATCGGCCTTGGTTTGGAAAGCCACTCGCGACCCTTGATTGCGTTGAAGATGTGGGCCGGAGATAAGTTGAGGTTGTGGAGAAGGTGGACCTCTACATCCTCGAAGGCTTTGAACTCGCCAGGCGGCTTGGCGACCGCCTTCTTCTGGACATGGGATGGTGCCTTTCCTTCTTCGGATGGTCCCTCGTCTAAGCGGAGTGAGAGCATCCTCTGCCTGGCCAGGAAATTGGCGGCTTTGCCGCGGAAGACCGAGTAGGTCGGGGGGATATCCTTTGTGAGGTGCCTGAACATGGGCGAGCGTCCGTGGAATCCGCTCATGACTGAGTTGAGAGCGAGCTCGTCGCTGATGGGCTCGCCGGTGAGGATTATCTCGTCTACCCGGTCGATGTAATCTTTGTCTGACTCGTCCTTCCCCTGCCTTATTTTCATCATGCGGTGGGGGCCTTCAGGGCGAGCGACTTTGGCGGCGAAATACGACGTGAAGTCTTTCGCCAGCTTCTCAAAGCAGTTGATTGAGCGAGGTGGTAGTGAGACGTACCACCTGTGGGCGAGGTCGCCCAGTGTTAATGGGAACATTCGACACTTGGTCGCATCTGATGCTCCACATCCGGTCATGTAGATCGGGAATTTGCTCAAGTGGGTTTCCGGATCCGATCTCCCCTCATATAGAGGTGTTTGTGGGGGATTGATCGTTGGTTGGACTGGGGCGAGCTCGATCTGAATCGTGAGTGGTTCGCTTGGCCCAATGATTGATATCCTATCACCTGCCCCATTTTCCAGGAGCGCCTTCATCTCGTCGAGCTGGCGTTGCATGGCGGCCATCGCCGTCGCCTGACTGCTCGCCGATTGGCTCTCAGAGCGCGAACCAAGGCGATCATGTACTGATCCCCTAGCCCCGTGGTGAATGACGAGCTCCCTGCTAGTGGGTTCCTTCCTCGGGCGAGCAGGGGCTCGCTGACCGACCTGTTTCCTGGGAGTCGGATATGCCGAACTCCTGGTAAAGGATTCGGATACCGATGTCTCCCGGCTGGGGCCTGAGTGCCCGGGTCGCCATGAGGGATCGCTCCCCAGGCGGCTGAAGACGGAATCGTCCCGCCTTACGAGAGCCTTCTCCTATGGCTCGGGGCTTTCTGTCGATTTCTCAACATAGATTTCCTTGAGCTTCCGTTTGCTTGCCCGGCGGATGGTTGACGGAGTGATGGTGGGCGAGCCATTGGCCTTCTATCGCTCCCTGAGGATGGCTATAGCCTCCTCAATCTGTTCCGTGGTCTGGAACTGATCGAGTGAGAGGCTAGAACCGTCCCTCGGGGGCGGGAGTGAGAGCCTAGCGTCGCCACGGTCGCCTTCCGCCAAGGGCTGGGATTCGGTCCGGGCCGGAATGAGGTTTCCGGCAGATCTTAGGGTGGCTCTCTTGGAGGTCGTTGCAGATGTCATTTATCTGAAGGCTTTTCTATTGAAGAACAGTGAGTGTTTCTTCAAGTATATGTCTGGAGAACAGTGAGTGTTCTTCAAGACGGTAGGAATAAAAATGAAGGTTTAGATCCCCTTCCTCTAGCGCCAATTGTTGTTACCCAAAATATTATCCGGAGATAGTATTGCTGGAATGATCGAGTAACAAACAAATGCGAGAACACTTCCGTGAGGAAATAGATGACACAAGATTTGCCGGGGTTGTTAATCCCGGGCTTGAATGCTCTCGCGAGATGTTATTAATAAATATACTGTCGAGTACAAATATTAATGTTAGAATCTATTACAAGGAGTGTAAAGACTTCTAGTTATCTAGGCTTTAGAGCTCGTAGATTGCCGGAAGAACCAGATAAGTAAATCTGTGAGTTCTTGCTTGGGATATATGATAAATGTATATAAATATCACTATGAATGTATAAGTGGTTGCCAAAAGAGTCTTTGATTCTCTTTTTGTGTGTATTTTGCACTGAATTCACAGTAAATTCGCGTCCCTTTGGCCACTGCAGTGAGTTCTCTATTTATAGGGGACAAGGTAGTTGGGACTCCTCAGGCGATCGCGGGCGACCGCCGTTTTCTATATTAAAATAAGATGGCGATCGTCCCGTCACGTGGGCCTGTTCCCTTGAGGTCTGAGGTTGCTGCTGGAGGCCAGCTGTGCGAACCAATGGGAAGCCAGCATGCATCTTGAGTCGCTATTCGGGGAGGACCCACTTGGTACCTTTCGACGGCCCTGTCGGTAGGTGAGGTAAGTGACAGGCTGTGGTCAAATGTCCTATCTGTCGGCGCCCTTTGAAGATCCGCACGTGGGCCACCGTCCAAGATTCGGTCTTCGACGAATTTGACGGATGATGGATCCATACGTGGCACGAGACGATCGCCTCTGGTTCGCTCATTAAAGACGATCGCTAGATTATCTAAAGACGATCGCTGGGCACCAAAAGACGGTCGCCGTGTTGTGCCAAACTCTGGGCGTTTGCCCAGAGTATGTCTTCTATGCTTGGCTTTTCTGATCGTGGTGCCGATCGCCTACCGAGGCGTGTTAATCGCCGCACAACACCATGGTCAAACAAACTGTACTATGTGCCACGGGACGATCTTACTGAGCCGCGGCACACCAGGTCACTGAGCCGCAGCACACATTCCCTGAGCCGCGGCACACAAAAGGTTCAAGAAACGCCCAGGAGACTGTACTCTGTGCCGCGGCACGAGTCAGATGAGTCGCGGCACACTAACCTGTTGAGCTGCGGCATGCCTAAACTGAGCCGCGACATGCGGCGATATACAAAAAAGTCCCAGGCCGACTGTACTCTGGGACGCGGCTCACTTATGTTGAGTCGCGGCCCCCGTCGCAATATAAGAATACCCAGGTATACTTCATGCTTTTGATCGGCCAGCACAAGATTCCTTCCTTCCTTCCTTCGCACAATGAGGTCGGTCGATACCCTTCTCTTAGTCTTCTTCTCAAATTCTTCAGGTAAATCTCAATCTCTTAATCATAAGTGATACATGATTTGAAAAGTGAATTGAAGTTATATGTTGCTAGTTGTTCTTCAATGTTTTCTCTAAAATGGAGTTGGAATATGGGGAATTTGGTATTTGATTGTGATGGAATTGATAATTATGAACGAATTGTGATGTTAGTTGTCGTTATTCATGGCTATTATCTGTGTTATAATTTTTGGGATTGGGAGTTAACCATTAAAATTCTTGTTCTTCATTTTAACTTGTGCATACCAAGTGTTTGATAAATTGCAGAAATGAAAAATTGGTAAGCCAAGCATTTTCAAATTATATGCAACCAATCATTTTATCGAGTTACATTGTCCCCAACCCTTACATCATGTTAAACTTGAGAGCTCGTACTTAACTTCCTCTTTGATGATGCAAGCTCATTTATTCACGCTCCGCATGATGTAGTCGAGAAGCATGCAAGCTTGCCGGATGATGCCGGCACCAGTTCGTGAGCTGTTTGTAGGGGAGTACTTGACCTTTCACTTTTTATTGCATATTAGATTGTGTCCATTGAGGTCAATGTACGTCCTAAGTTTGGGGAGGGGTTTACTTGCTGTCGCTACGTTTATTGCTATACTTATTTCGTTGCACTTTTTGTTATTTTTAGTTATCTTTTTGTCGATAGCCTTGCTTGTCTTGATTTTACTCTTATTCGTGAATTTTTCGTGCTTCTATTTGTGTAATACTGATGTTACGACACTGTTTTCCTCTCTGAAGAAACGGTCGAGTTTTAGTTGGGTTGTAGTCAGTGATTTCTGTTTCTGCTAAGTCTTCATTTAGGTCCAAATTTTTTTTCGTTTTTGTAGAGACCTTAGCGGATAAAAGAGGATACATACGTGTTTTAAAATCACCGTCGATTCGTTTGGTTACATTTTTCGGTTAGCTAGTCGTCCAGTTACATAAGTCGTGTTGGCACTGAGATTGAGTTTAGAGTCGGTCAGTTTTTCCCAAAAGTCGAGATATTTTTGTTCTATGATGGAAAGTCTAGTAAGCGGGGGTATTCACGTGACCCGTTGTTTACTCTCGCGTAAAACGACGACCCTGATTAGACTAGTGATTTAGAAATTTCACATGTGCCGATGATAGGGAGCCTAGTAACCGGGGGTACTCGCGTGACCTGTTGTTTACTCTCGCGTAAAACAGCGACCTTGATTCGGACATGCTGGAATTAGCTTTTCGAGTTGTTTCTCCGCTGTGGAGGGGAACTTAGTAACTAGAAGCATCCATGTGCCCCATGAGTGTCTTTTACGTCAAACGGTTTCCCAATACATGAGAATGGAAGTTCCACCCTAGGATTATCCCGAATGAAACATCCCGAGATCCGAACCTAGTGGTCAACTCGAATCAATCTCTTGAGCATATATATATAAGGGAATACTATCAGAGGATTATTTTTATAAAACTCGTGAAAATTTTGCCATTAGACTGTGGAACGGGGCGAATTTAGCTCGTTTATTTTAACCTTTCATATTGATGGTCGATTTGTTTCACGTTTGTTAATCTTTGAGCTGGATTTTCTTCATGAACGAGTAATTAGGACTGAACTTGGTTACTTTGTAGAATCAGTGTTCTGAGTGTAGCTCGCTATTACGATACTCGTATTATTCAGAGAGAATTTCAGGATAGTATTGATTAGGTTGAGCACTATGAGTTGCACGATTATTCACGACATTCTTTTGTTAAATTTAATTCTTTTTGCTTGAGGACAAGCAAAGGCTTAAGTTTGGGGGTATTTATTAGGCGTATTTTTGTACGCTTATTTATCATTATTTTGTATTATTTTGGAGAGTAAATTTGCTTAAATGAGCTTTTAATGCCTCAATATTGTATGTTTGTCAGGAGATTGGAGTCCGTAAGCTAAAACGAGGCGAAACGGGCGAAAACGGCGAATTTTGGTTGTGAGCCGCGGCACAAGGCAGCAGGGCCGCGGCACACGCAGAGGACCAGCGGGCACCAGAGTAGACTGTACTCTGTGCCGCGGCACAGTCCAGGTGAGCCGCGGCCCAGACGTAACACCCAGCGCCCAGGTTTTGAATTACACGCCATGTGCCGCGGCACAGATTAAGTGAGCCGCGGCACACTAGGCGGTTTTTGTGTGCTCCGCGCGGATTTGGGCCATTTTGAAGCCAGTTCTCGACCTACTCACATGGACGCGATTTGGAGACTGCGAGAGCTATAAATAAGGGTTTAAGACCCTAATTAATTATCGGGAAATCTTGGAAATTGGGAAATCTTGGAAATCTTTGGAGGCTTGGAAAAAGAAGGAACACAGAATATTATCGCAGACAAGAGAAGCAGAAGAGATCAAAGGCAGAGGGCGGAAGCCAGAAGAACGGAGGAATCCGAGCTCTTCATCTGCGTTTGATTTTCATGCTTTTATTTATTAATTCTGTATTTTCATTAATTAGCATGTCAGGCTAAAACCCTAATCTAGGATTTTGATGAAACCTATGTTTTGACGGATTTGCTTGAGATTATCTATTTAATTCCCTTTTTATTGAGTTTTCCCAATCGTGTTTAACGCTTTCAATTATCTGGCCAATAGTTGTATTGTTTTAATCATTCAATTCGAATTGGGAGAGGAGAGTTGGTGAGGAACTATTGGTGAGGACCGTTTTATCTTGTGAGATAGGAATATACGCATAGGAACTACGTGACCTTTTGGAGATTTTATGCTTTTTGCCTATTGACGAATTAATTCACCTAGGGATAGAGTGCGTTATTCGCCTTTAGAAAAATCTATTGACCTCGGGAGAGGCGGTAGAGTATATTAGCAATCTTCGCCTTCAATAAATTGAGAAAATCATTAACTTCAGATAATCGAGAGTAAATTCGGATAAACCGAGGTGGATTCAGAATCCTAGACTTATTCATCATTTGATTCTCTTTCTTCAAGCGATCATTTTTACTGTCTAGTCTTTTATTAATTCTTTTAGTAATTAATTGCAAAACCAAAGTTCGATTGTTCAAATAAAACTAGAATACATAAAAATCGTTAGTTAGTGATTCAGTCCTCGTGGGAACGATACTGACTCATCACTTTATTACTTGTATACGATAACGTACACTTGCGTTCAAGAAAAATCGCAACAGCTCCCGAAGGATGCGATGTGGCCGTCCCACCGGCTGCCCCACGTCCCCGGCCGCGTCCATGACCACGACCACGACCTCTTCCAGCATCCATACTGGTGTTAAGAGATAGCAAAATCAACTCGCTGATAAGTAAGAGACGAAAAACATCCACAATTCAAGAAGCAGAATTATGTTACGAGAAAACAAAAAATCGAGTAAGGAAAACTTACGAGCACTGGAAGTACCGAGATGCTTGCAGTGGTGTGACAATGTGCAACACAAAACACAACTAGACCCAGATAACCGATAAGCCTAGGTATCCTTAAACCTAGGGCTCCGATACCATTTTCTGTAACACCCCCGAGATATTCAAGGTATATTACAGTGTCGTGGACCCCTACATGGGACCCACTAGGCTAGACACGAATTACCACAGTAATCACACATCATCCAGATGAAAATCAAATAACACACCCGGTACAACCGGCGGGATAATCCACATCAACAACCATAAATAACTCCAATGAATACGAATCACAATTCGAAGAGAAAAGCCTAAGTACTCGCGAGTACAATCTATAGGTTTAGAAAGTAGTCAACAACCATATCGAATGGAACAACAGAAATAAAAGGACTCAAATGCACATGTCAACGACCCTGGCCAGCATCCTCGTACTGTCCCAGCGCCCGCTCGTCCGGATGATCATAACCTGAAATCCATAACTAGAATTTCCCCACAACGGGTCCCCAGAGGGGTTAGCGATTACGCTAGTACAAGTAATCAAGGCAAACCAATCGCTTACACATTTCATAGTACAATGCACCAAATTCATTTCAAAAACCAAAACCAGACATGTCTTTTCCGGAAACAAACAGTCAATCAATTTGCCTAGGACCGGGACAAAGCCACAAATCCCACTCGAGGCCTATAAGGACCCTCCCGAGCTGGCCACATCATAAAACAAATCATGCACAGGCATCGCCTAGGACCGGGACGAAGCCACAAATCCTACTCGAGGCCTCTAAGGACCCTCCCGAGCTGGCTAGCAAACAAACTCGTGAATCCAGAGTGAAGTCATAGATTCCCTCGAGGCCTCGACGGACCCTCTAGAGGTGAGAAAAACACATACAATATACATTACCATTTCATTAAGCATAAAGGTTTCCAAAAATACTTGCCTTGAATAATTGACGACGCAACGAACGGAAAGGAAAATCACTGACGAACGCTAGGAACCAATGGAACCGAACCTAACGATTCAAAGAATACAATCACAACCATTTCTAAACAAATACGGAATTGAAATACTCCCGAAAACCCGCCTACGATTCATGTATATTCGTATAAAAATAGCAACGAGGGCGGACCACAACCAAACCCTCTCGAAAACATAAGAACTACGAAATATACCATGAATCCGTAGAGAAACCAAGAATATCAATAAGATTAATCATATTCATCATGAATTAATCAACCATTCGGAACGAATCGGATGAAAAACTCGAAACCCCAAGTTTTCCCCAAAAATAAGGTTATAGGGGTTTACCTCGGATTAAGGACGAAGAACACGATTAGACGTTGATAATACACTCCAAAAACCCGAAGAAGATGATGGCTCGGAGTTACAAAGCTTCAAATCGCCTGGAAGTGCCAAGAAATCGCCTTGGAGTCGGAGTGGGAGGAGGAGAAGTAAAAATGACCAAAATCGGTCAACTCCTGGGTTTATAAACCCAGGCCGCGTTACGTACGTTAGCCACCGGTAGCTAACGTACGTTAGCTGGTTAACGTACGTTAGCTGGTTAACGTACGTAAGCCCTCCCTAGCTTACGTACGTAACGAAATGGGCAGAACCGTCTGTAATCTTTTATACATACAGTTACGTACGTAACAGCAAAATGCATTACGTACGTAATGTTCCTTCCTGTGGAGTACAGGCCGCTAACAACAGGCAAGGAAGGAACCGAAAAATCGAAATGCAATGGTGAACAAATCACGATGGTACGAACGTAAAGGATTCGAGGTGAAGAACTTAAGTGTTGAAGGAAAACATATTCCCGACTACCCGAAGGTTCGGAAAACAGCAACAAACGTAGTTATCCCAAAACTTTGGGAAATTACAAAACGGCCCAAAACATCCGAAATGTACGATACACGGTCGAAACACCAAACAAAAGCTCACAACACGTATAATAACATGAGATGGATCTTCGGAAACCCCGAAACGGCAGTTCCGAACGACGATTTACGAGAATACACGAAATAGCAACAAAAACGACATAAAACACCGAATTGAGTAAAAACGAGTCCGAAACAAGCTCGAACGACAAAAAGTCTAATATTAAATATTCTCGAAATGTCAATACGATTAAAAACGAGTTGCTAAAAATGAAAATACACCAAAAATGAGAATATCGGAAAAAGGAAAAATGCGGATATTACACCAGACTCAGATAGACAGTAACCGGGGGACGTTCAAGAAGCCACAGTCTATACCAAATCCTTCTGAACGGTTACCTATGGCACCGAAGCCGACCAGAGCGCACTCTCGATCCATCAGCTCATCTATCGTGTGTTATAACTGTGGGGACCAGGGACACATCAGCTCGAAATGCCCGAAGCCGGTCGTTGCCTGTCACACTTGTGGAAAGAACGAACATCGTGCTCGCTATTGCAGGAGTGGACCCGGGCGTGCTCCATTAGCATCTCTTGCCCCAGTACAGTCTTCTGTACAGGACCGTGTACCTCCGTCCGCTTCTTACCAGACTGTTGGGTATGGGGTTAGATATTTGCGCCGTTTGCGAAAGCGTAAATATAAGTGCGTAAAATAAAGGGCACGAGGATTTATAGAGGTTCGGCTATAAACGAGCCTACGTCCTCTCTCGGTATCTTTTTCTATAGGTTGAAGATAAAAACCTCTACGCCTCTCTTCTATCGGTCGAGGGATAACCGTTACAATCACGTTTTCTATTGGTCCGTGATAAACCACTCGTACTTGTCTTTGTGTCGGTTCAAGTTAAACCGTTTTCCTTTTCGTAGGACAAGGAATAAACCTCTCTAGCTTTCTATGGGTACTAGATAAACCTCACGAAGATAGCGATTGCGATTCTAACAATGCCGGATCCTTGATCCTAATAACACCGCATCCAATCGTATCTTTTCTTTTACCGCTCGTGTATGATTTTGTGTAAAACACTCAATCACTCAATGTAAGCTCAATATTACAACAACAATAATATCAATATGAATATCAGATGATTATCTCGTATGTTTGAAGTTGTTGTGCTTGATCAATACCATAAGCATGGTATTTATAGCCTTCATGAACAAACTAGCCGTTATGTTGGTCACTTAAGTATACTGGATACAGTTTGGAAAATAGTTTAAACAACAAACTGTACGGAATCTAAATCTGAGTGCGTAGCGGAAGTCTTGGATACAGTAGGTTGCTATGGATACAGCAACTAAGTGTATGGTGTATACTTAATATATCACAGTAATTTAAAACAGTAAAAGCAGAAGGTAAATAACACAGTAATTAAAGTGGTTCGAGGTAAACCCCTCTACGTCCACTGGTCCTCCACACAGAGTAAAGTTTATTATAATTCTTTGCGTACACAACTACGTAATTATAAACAAACCTATCCTTGTATCGTTCACACAGATTGATACAAAGAATGTCACTTTCAACCGTTCACACGATTGGTTAAAGCTTCCTTCTTGACTAGCTTCTTCACACACGCCCAAAGCTTCGTCCTTATTCGTCCCACACAGTCGAATAACTTGTTGAGTTCACACAGAGCTCGGTTTTTACACGAGGTAAAAGGTAGGTAACTGTAAGAACAAAGAACTTTGAATATAAAGTTCTTGAGTGATGATGGTCGTTTCTTGGTGTTGAGCACTCGTATATCTCTTTTGTTCTTAATTGCGGTATGCTTTGGAGATATGTTTGCTCGGATGATAACTTTGATAGCTTTGAGAGTTAGGTTACTTGATGGCTGATCTTAAATGTCTTCATATGATATATATAGTCTACGAAGAAAGTATCCGTTGAGATGTATCCGTTTGAATAAGATTTCCTTCAACGGGAATATGACATGATCCGGATTTCGCGATTCTCAAGATTCGAAGACCGGCAAGATTTAAATACTTTATCCTTGAGTATTTAAATACTTCTTTGTTCAACGGGACTTGACTTGTGTTCCTTCTTGTCCTTTTGTGAACTGTATGGAAGATAATCGTATTTTGAGCATCGAGACAGTTTCCATACTTGGTCTTTTACAAGTCTTCTTGTCTTGTGAGCTTCACTTATGCCGATTCGAGGCAGTCTTCGATACAGATAAAGCCTTAAAGCCTCGATACAATTTCCTTTCTTGTATTTGGCATATATGTCAAAACCTCTAAATAACATTCGATCTGGGATTCGAGTATCCCTACTGTTTCGATCAGGGTCTTTGTTTTCCCAACAATTTCCCCCTTTTTGACAATTTGCCAAGACTAACTTTCTTAACTCTTCGAGTCTTCTTGATGATGCCAAAACCTTCTTCATGAAGCATTTCTTCTTTGATGACTTAAGCATTTCTTGGTCTTTTGTCAAAAGGTCGACTTAGTGACTTAGTCTACAATAATGAACCGCCGCAGCACGTTCGATCTGATTTGAGATTTATTACAACTTAAGCCTATGATTGGCGCGCAGGCACAATCTTACAATGTATTCTAAGTTTACAACTGAAATTTTGAACTGTTCGTAGACTAGTTCGTACAGCTTATTTTTCAATCAAGTTTATCTAACTTGAGATTCCTATCAAACAATTTTAAGTAATCATACATTAACACAGTAGATTACGAGTTGTAATCTTTCAAGACAAACAAACGTTTTATTGATATTCAAAATGATTGAGTACAAAGTTTGCTGTTTCGAATAGAAATTACAAAAAAATACATAGATTTCATCTTCTCATCTATAATCCGCATGCCTCCATGGTCTTTTTCCGGGTTCGTTCTCGGTGCCGCGCCACCAGTTTTGAAGTGAATCATTGCCTCGATCCTGGTATATCGCTCTTCCTTCATATGATCGATCAAAGGCAAGTATCCAATCTTCTGGATGGGTGACCCGATCTCCTCTTCTATGTTTGGATTTCACTTCGATTTGGAGAGGGAGTTTACCTTCTTCTAGCATCTTCGTAAATTTATCTGCCGCTTCCGCTAATGTTTTATAATTTTTGAAGATGGCGGATTCCCTGATGAGTCTGACAAAATATCTCATCAGTTCATTCTTCCTCCAGTGCTTCACTTCGTCGGCAGTTGGGTTGCGGTTGGTCGGCAGACGAATTTCCGAAGGTCTTTGAATAAGAGTTTGCCAAGGGACATTGGGATCATGGAATTCAGTCTGAGCACGAAATTTTAAAACTTTGGGATGGAGGTGCTAGCTTGTTCAATTCGGCGGTGGTGCTGCTCGAGCGACCTCAAATTCCCTTTCTTGTTGCAGCCTTATTCTCCTTGCAGCTTCTCGTGCCTCTTCCCCCTTTTTGGCTTCATCAAGACTTTGCAGGATTTCAAGAGAGGCGTCCTGTTTGGTCTCGATGCTGGTCATTCTTTCAACAAGGGAGGAAAGAGTCTGCGACATTTCTTGAATGCATTTGTCGTGAGCACGCAGTTGAGAGCTGTTCTCAATCATTGCACAAGCGGTCTTGGCTTCAGATATCCTCGTCTTTGTAGCTTCCTCCTTTAGCAGTTGCTCCTGCTTCTCTTCCATGATCTTCAAGGCTTGCTTGAAGACTTCTGGCAAAAGAATTAATGCGTCGACAACTCGAGATACTTCGTGTTGAAGAGTGGTCATTTCTTCGACGGCATAGGTGTGCATCCAATTCAGTGCGTTTTCAACGGAAGATAGAGCGTTTACTGCATCTTGGATAAATACAGTCTGAAGGCCAAGAGCTCGCAGGCGCTCTTGTCGTGCAGCAGAGATCGGAGAGTCTGGTTGGGCGAAGTCTGCAGCGCCGTTCAACCTTCTTACATTCACGGATGGACGTGAAGTAAGTTGGACATCCTCAGGTTCGGTACCGTCCTCGGATTCCATTGTTGAAGGGGCGGGAGCAGCTTCCTGTGGTTCGGCGACAGTTGGTGGAGAAGCTTCCTGTTGCGAAGACTCTTCAGCAATCATGGATGCAGGAGGGACTGAATCCTCCTGTTGGCTTTCAGGAATAGCTTCTTCGGTCGCAGCAGGCTCGGGTGCCTGTTCCAAAACTTCTTGAAGTTCCTCGACTGGAGGGACTGATTCCTCTTGGTCGGGAATGTTCTCGGGCTGTGGCGAAGGGGGATTGGCTTGGGTAGAAGGCCCTTCGTCATTTCTGGGTGGAGAGGCGTCTCGAGCTTGACCTCTTCACGGCTCATTCTCGGACACCGCTTGTAAAGTGTCGTCGCTGCCGTCTGCCCGAGTCATGATCGTCGTCATCTTTTGGATTAATGGGAGAATCCCGACTTCTTCTTTCCTTTCCTCCCGGCGTCGATTTGTGCGGTAGGTGGCTTTCTATTAGATCCTTGCAAGAGGCGTTGTCCCATCGAAGTGGCCTCAATTTCGATTGAGTCACATTTCGGAGACGAATCTCTCTTCGTGGCTCCATTCACTCCGGTTGTACAGTGTATCGTGACGAGCTAGCCTATAGCCTTTCCATTGCGGGAATCTTTCGTACGCGTGTTCAATTTGAACCGAAAGAAGTGTTTGATTTATGATCGAGTCGGGGAGGACTTGAATAACGTCTGAGACGCTGTTTGAGGATTCTGCATGCAGTATGGGATCTGTACGGAAGATGGACTCCTTGCAGGGGATGGTGCCACAAGGAAATTGGATCTGTACGGGTGTGGGATCCGCAGAGGAGAAGTAGCTTTTGGCTCGAATGGGCAATGACTCGCTAAAGTCTTGAGCGTTGGCAGATGTCTCTATATCCGTCGTAGCCGCCAAAGGCTCGGGATCTACTGTCGATACAGTAGGAGACACCTCTTCCACAGGGGTTGGGCCCTGGGGTTCTTCCTCAGTGGGTTGCGCCATGGGCGAGACATCCTTGGAGTGCTTGGCTTTGATTTTTGAGAGCCTCCTGAGTCTATTCTTGGACTTCTCACCAGCAGAGTGTTTCTTGCTGTGAGATCGCTTTCGCTTCTTTGAAGATTCCATTTCTGGGACCTTTACGGTTTCATCTCTTGGGTTGGCAGAAATAGGCATGTGCCTGGTTCTCGGGTGGTTGCAATACATGGTGCTCTGGTTATACGCAGTGGGTTTGACACCTCCTAAGTATATCCTCGAGCTATTTTTCTTTGCATCGGCGGATTGCGTCAGTCCGCACTTTGTCAGGATGTAGTTCAGCATTAAACCAAAGGATTTCTTTTGGGTGGCAGGTTTGCACACCTCTTCTTGAAGACGTTTCAGAATGATTTGGCACCAATTGACCTTTTCACAGGTCAAAATAGCTACCATCATCCTGAACCTTAAGTTCGTGCACATCTCGAACGCACCGGTTCGGTTTTCAATGATCCTGGAGCAAAAGTCATGAAGATAGACAAAATGAAGAAGAAAATTTTTCTTGTGACACGTAGTTGTCACCATATCAACCACTTTGACCACGTAAATAGTCCATAAAACTTAGTAATAAGCTCTTGAGACCCGAACGTCTCAAGTTGGTCCATGGTCGTGCCATCGGGCGGCTGTAGATTCTCCTCGGAGTAGATCGCGATTGATGCGATTTCCACTCCTGGATTGCGGTGATGTCGCAACATGACCTCCTGGGCCGGATGATGAAAACGGACGGCGGCGTTGAGGTAGAATTCCTCAACCGGATGGGCGTCGTATTTGTCGGCGGTCTTGCTCCCGGCGATAGAGACCCCGTTGTTCAAGACGAGTAATGATATACTCCATCGGTTCGAGTCGTTGGTTTCCGAGAGAATACGCTCGATGATGACAGTTTGGAGAAGATCCGCCATCAATGATGTTGGAGGATTTCTTGAGCAGGGAAGAAGATTGACTAGCCATTGATGCTTTCTTAAAACAAAGGTGGAAGAAAGCAGTCGAAATTCGCAGTGAATATGCGTAAAAATATGTAAATTGCTTTGCTTGAGAACTCTTGTAATTGCGTAAAGCGTAAAGAGTCTCTAATGGCGTATAGTCCTTTTATACTGGGCGCGAAATAGGGTTTTGCAGAGTACGAATGGTCAGATTTTAAGGGATGGGAACCGGTTTTGAAATCAACGGTCAAGATGGATTGAGTGTAACTGGTACGCTAATCCAATAAAAGGTTTTAAAATACAGCGGGTCCCACTTCTGACATAGGTTGATACCCTAAATGCCTAAAACGGCGGTTTAAAAATAATAAACAATTTAAAAACATCGCGGCTTTTGAGATTCAGTTGTCCAGATGTCGTGTAAGGCATTTAATGAACATGACGTTGGACATAAAAACAGGGCACGTGGACAAAAATTATTTTAAAAGGAAATAATATTATATTATAGGAAAGCATAAACTCTTGACGTCCATTTGGTATACGATAAAACTCTTATGGGCGGCAAAGGCTAAAAATATCCTAATGGCTTCTAGTCTCGCAACAGGGGCGAAGGTTTCATCATAGTCGATTCCTTCTTCCTGACAATAGCCTTGTTCTACTAGTCTGGATTTGTTCCTTATGATAAGTCCATTTCGATCCTTTTTGTTTCGAAATACCCATTTGGTTCTTATAACCGATTGGTGTGTCAGTCTGGGTACAAGATACCATACATTGTTTCTTTCGAAACCGTTAAGCTCTTCTTCCATAGATGTTATCCAATGAGAGTTGTTAAGAGCGTCTATGGTCGAAACAGGTTCGGATTGGGCTAAGAATACAGCGATAGTGCACATATTGAGTCTCCTAAGTTCGGATTGAGATTTCCATTCAGGAAATTGTGAAACTTCAGCATTAGATTCTTCTTGTGCACAAAGTACATTTCCTTGTGTACTCTGTATTCACCTGCGAGTAGAAACACCGGCATTAATGTTTCCAATGATCAACTCTTGCGGGTGATCTCTCAACCATCTTCGGTCGGGTTCTAGTTCAGGATCCCGTACTGTATCGAAAGTTTCTGTGGTACGGCTTGACCTTGTACAATCGGCTTCATCCACATCGATTCTTACAGCTGCGGGGTTGATTTCTAAATCAACTACAGGTTCTATGGGTGTAGGTGGATCCAAGATAGATAGATGGTGAATGTCCTGAGTGATATCATCTACTCCTGTAGGGTCATGGCGTGGTTCGTCGAACACTACATGAACTGATTCCTCGATCGTCAGCTTCCTTTTGTTGAAGATTCTGAAAGCTTTGCTGACGGAGGAGTATCCTACGAATATTCCTTTATCTGATTTTTCATCAAAGGTTCTAAGTTGGTCCTTCCCATTGTTCAATACATAACACCTGCATCCAAAAATGTGAAAATACGAAACTAATGGAGTTTTATTATTCCATACCTCATAAGCTGTTTTGTTGTGGTGCTTGTTGACGATACAGCGGTTTTGAGTGTAGCACGCTGTATTGGTTGCTTCACCCCATAAACGCTGTGGCAATTTGCTTGCGGCAATCATTGTCCTTGTTGCTTCTTTCAACGTCCTATTCTTTCGCTCGGCAACACCATTTTGTTGAGGTGTAAGGGCAGCTGAGTATTCATGCTGTATTCCATTCTCCGAACAGTATTGCTCTATAAAGCGGTTAGTAAATTCAGTACCTCTGTCGGAACGAATGCACACGATACTCGACGCCTTTTCATTTTGCAACTTCCTCAGGAGCTCGGGCAGCCTTGATGTTGTTTCCTTCTTCTTGCTAAGAAAGATCGTCCAAGCATACCTGGAATAATCATCAACAACAACCATGCAATATTTCTTACCTCCCAAACTTGCTGGGTCTACAGGACCGTAAAGATCCATGTGTAGCATTTCCAACACTCTTTGGGTTGAAAGGTAGGATTTGCTTTTCAGGGTTGACTTGATTTGCTTGCCTTTCTGGCATGGTCCGCAGACGCCGTCCTTCTTGAATGACACATCTGGCAAACCTCTAACCATACCCTGTCTTGAAAGCTTGTTGATAGTCTTGAAGTTGACGTGAGACATCCTCTTGTGCCATAGCCAGCTAAGATCTGCAGTGCCTTTGGCAACAAAACATGGAATTGAGGAGCTCATAGGCTTCCAAACAAGAATGTACATATTACCCGATCGCTTCTGTAAGCACAACTTCCTTGGTTTGGGTGTTCTTGACTCTACAATGATCTATATAGAACTTCACCGAACTGTTTATCACGTAATCGGCTAATACTAAGTAGATTATACTGTAAGCCTTCAACATATGCAACATCGGTGACCTTGAATTTCCCGACAAGTAGGTTTCCTTTCCCTCTTGTTCTTCCTTTGGACTTATCACCGAAGCGAACTTTTGGACCGCGACCTTGTACAAAATCAGATAGCTTGCTCCTATCTCCGGTCATGTGACGAGAGCATCCACTATCGAAGTACCAGGTATCCTCTTCTAGAATGTCCTGTAACAAAGAAATTAGGTAGATTTAGGTCCCCTTTGATTTTTGGGTCCATATATGTTAGTTCCTTTAGGTACCCAAACTTTCCTGACAGCAATTGGTTTACTGTAGGATGTACTCGGTACTGATTGCGATATCTACGGGGCATATCCGTAGTTGTTATAATCATGATAATTACTATGCATGTAAAATTCGTGGTTATTATTATTATTCCAAGATGAGTGCCGTCTAGGAGGTGGAGCCATTTTCCTAGGCCTAAACTTGTCTTCTCGGGTCTCAGTTGGATTCCCAATGCCGTTGTTGATACCGAATCGCATCTGTGTCTTGAGGGATAACGGGGCTCGTATCCAATACCTAGGTGCACTGTCTTGAGGGTACCGCATGCGGGCCTTTGGTGGTTGAATACCGCCTTCTTTACGAATGACTATCGGCTTTGATGATATGCTTGTGGAGCATCTTGTAGATTACGCCTTCGAGTGGTGTTGGTTCCACTGTCTCGAATAGTAGAGTTGTGGGGCGGAATTGCAGCCTTTCGGTTTTCTCAGACAATGAGCTCCTTTATGGGACTAGGAGTATCTTCCGATTCTGGAATGTGTTCCACACTCTTGACGAACACTGTACTAGATTTTCCTTTGTTCGAACATGAGCTGTATCCTAAGCCACTTTTATCATGAGCATGTTGCCCAGTGCTTAGAATTTCTTCCATTCTTTTGGACGATTTTTCAAAAGACTTCAGAATGGTCTCAAGTTCAGTTTCTCGCTTCTCGAGAGTTGTGATTTTGGTTTGTAGTAGAACCAAATCATTTGTCTTGCTCTCATTGTGGGTTTTAACTTCATTTAGTTCATGAGCAAGTTGATGATTGCTCTCCATGAGTTTTTCAAAATCGACTTTGCTGGTTTCACAATCAAGAGACATATTTTCATAATTTATTTTCAGCAAGTCATTTTCATCTTTCAGCTCTAGATTTGTTAATTGAAGCTGTATATTCTCAGTTTTTAGAGTCTCATGGGCCTTTTGAATGTTTTTAAACTCATTCATCATATTTTCGAAAGTATGAGATGCATTAGATGGAATAGCTGAGGTTGAACTTACCTCATCGTCGCTGTCTTCACCTTCTGGAACATCTTTGGCCATAAAGCACATGTATGCTTTATCATCGAACTCATCGTCAGATGAATCACTTTGATGACCACCAAGACATTCACTGATTTGGATGGTGTGGGGAGGCTTCGATTCTCCAATCGGGGCCTTGAGCTTGTCTTTCCAAGCACGTCTTCTTTCATCTCTCTCTTATTGCTCGGCCTCGTGCAATCTTTGGACTTTGGGATGAGGACATTTGTTTGCATAATGGCCTAGTTTCCAGCTTATAGCACGAGTTAGCATCACCGATGATGTTTGGTACTTACCTTGTTGAGGTTTGGGCACGTAGGGAGTCTTTCCAGCATGTTTAATGAACTTTTGAATTTATGCATTAGAAGCGCCATTTCATCTTGGGACGGGATGTCGCTGCCATCGCATTCTTGTGACCGGGCTTCGACGAGCTAGGCATGCCGTGTCGATTGCTTCGATACGGCCGAGAGCTGTGACCTTTGAAGGAGATTCTTGACTTTCTCTCTCACAATGTCATAGTCAAAAGCTTTAAGGTCAGAGAAGAGATCAAAAGTGGATATTTCATTAAGATTACAGGATACACGCATAGCTGTGGTCTTAATGTCCCATCGGGATGGGAGAGATCTGAAAATTTTTAAGTTCTTCTCCTTTTGGGTGTAAATCTTGCCCAACGCTTCAAGTTCACCAACAATACCAGTAAATCTGAGGTCAAGTTCCTCAAGTGTTTAGTTGGTTTCATTTCAAAAGATTCAAATTCTTTGAGTAAGTTTTGAAATCTTGTTTTCTTTTGAGAGCTCAGTTCCCTCACAAATTAACTTGAGTTTATCCCAGATTTCTTTGGCTGTTTTGCAGCTCTTTACCTTTGAGAACGTGCCTTTGTCAAGAGTGACAAATAACGCGTTCTTAGCCACGTTGTCGAGATTGGCTCGCTTCCTTTCATCTGTTGTCCATTGCTCGCGTTCTTTCTCGAGCATTTCAACATAGGCTTGGCCCTCAATCCTTGCGGCTGGATTGACCTTCATGATCTTGATCGGACCATCCTGTATAACAAAAATCATCTCTTCGTGCATTGCTGCAAGATGAGCTTCCATTCTAATTCTCCAGTCGTCAAATTCGTTAATAGAGAACATAGGGACTTTGTTAATCATAGAAGTATCCATACTGATAATATAGGAATGAAAGAGACTGTTTTGAAAATAAGTGATTTGAATCTGATTCGGTTAAAAAGAAATACGACTGATTCTTTTTAGAATCAACCGCTCCGATACCACTTGTTGGTCACTTAAGTATACTGGATACAGTTTGGAAAATAGTTTAAACAACAAACTGTACGGAATCTAAATCTGAGTGCGTAGCGGAAGTCTTGGATACAGTAGGTTGCTATGGATACAGCAACTAAGTGTATGGTGTATACTTAATATATCACAGTAATTTAAAACAGTAAAAGCAGAAGGTAAATAACACAGTAATTAAAGTGGTTCGAGGTAAACCCCTCTACGTCCACTGGTCCTCCACACAGGAGTAAAAAGTTTATTATAATTACTGCGTACACAACTACGTAATTATAAACAAACCTATCCTTGTATCGTTCACACAGATTGATACAAAGAATGTCACTTTCAACCGTTCACACAGATTGGTTAAAGCTTCCTTCTTGACTAGCTTCTTCACACAGTTCCAAGGCTTCGTCCTTATTCGTCCCACACAGTCGAATAACTTGTTGAGTTCACACAGAGCTCGGTTTTACACAGAGGTAAAAGGTAGGTAACTGTAAGAACGTGACTTTGAATATGAAGTTCTTGAGTGATGATGGCTGTTCTTGGTGTTGAGCCTTGTATATCTCTTTTGTTCTTAATTGCGGTATGCTTTGGAGATATGTTTGCTCGGATGATAACTTTGATAGCTTTGAGAGTTAGGTTACTTGATCGATCTTCAATGTCTTCATATGATATATATAGTCTACGAAGAAAGTATCCGTTGAGATGTATCCGTTTGAACAAGATTTCCTTCAACGGAATATGACATGATCCGATTTCATGGGATTCTCAAGATTCGAAGATCGCGTATTTAAATACTTTATCCTTGAGTATTTAAATACTTCTTTGTTCAACGGGACTTGACTTGTGTTCCTTCTTGTCCTTTTGTGAACTGTATGGAAGATAACTGTATTTTGAGCATCGAGACAGTTTCCATACTTGGTCTTTTACAAGTCTTCTTGCTGTACTGACGAGCTTCACTTATGCTGATTCGAGGCAGGTCTTCGATACAGGATAAAGCCTTAAAGCCTCGATACAGTTTCCTTTACTGTATTTGGCATATATGTCAAAACCTCTAAATAACATTCGATACAGGGATTCGAGTATCCCGGCTGTTTCGATACAGGGTCTTTGTTTTCCCAACACGTTAGCTTGCTGAACCTTCATTACGTACGCTATATGCTTTCCATTACGTACGTTATCACCTTTATGTACGTTAACCTTGCATGGTTACATACGTAAGCCTCTTCACAAAACAGTTCAGGGAGTTTCGTCATTTTGGTTACGTACATTAACATTTATCCCATTACGTACGCAAGCTTTGATTACGTCACTGCTGACGTCATATATCCGTTGCATGCTTTTCTGACTTTGACTCCTCCAACGTTCACTTGGTTTGAACTCCATTACGTACGTTATATTACTTCCATTACGTACGTAAAGCTGCTTCATTTACGTACATTAAACATGCTATGTTCCGTACGTTAGTAGTGTATTTTTCCAGCTTTTTGCACTTCGTTTCCTTCGATTCTTGGCTTCGCCTCTTTGTTGTTTTGTTTTGTTTAGCAACTTTAATCATCAAAACATTATTAATATATGTATGGAACAAAATTTTCCAACAATCTCCCCATTTTGATGATTACAAAACAACCCTTCGTCAATGGGATTTACCTGCAAAAATATAAATATATGTATATGTGTACAGACCAAAGTTTTCGACTTTGTCCATTTCGTTAGTTTCTTCTCCCATTTTTTTTCGACTCCTTCTTTTCTTTTCTCCTTTTCTTTCCTCATTTTCAATTTTTCATCGTCTTTTCGACGTCTCCTCATTTTTCTTTTTCTGTCATTTTCGACTTCTCCTTTTTCTTTCGACTCCTTTTATTTTCTCCTTTTCTTTCCTCATTTTCAAATTTTCATCGTCCTTTCGACGTCTCCTCATTTTTCTTTTTCTATCATTTTCGACTTCTCCTTTTCATTTTTCAACTCATTCGTTTCTCCAAGTCTTTTTGTATGCTTTCGATTTTTCTCGCCCTTTCAGGGTTAATCCCATTTTCGACTTCTTTCTCTCCTTCTCCATTCTCTTCCCCTTTTTGTTTTCATAAAAAAGTAGATAAAATACCAATTGAAATAAATGATACCAAAATAAAATATGCATGATACCAATTAATGCATAAAGGGTAAAACTCCCCCTAAAAATATTATCTCATTAAAAAAATATACTCCCCTGAGTAAAATACAAAAATCAATTTTTGGGGATCCAACCGATAATTGGTTTTTGTTTGGAGACATAGACGATATTTGGGATGGTGGTTCCTTTAGGAATCCAAATTTTCTTTATTTTTATCGTCCGGCGTGGGCTTTTACAATTTGAAACATGATGCCCAATTTTCAAACATTTTTCGCAATGGGGTATTTTGAAGTTAACGGATTCGTTTTTTGAACGAGGTTTGAATCCTAAGCCCTCTTTATTTAAAGTATATTTTTGAACACATAACATTTGTTCAAATTTATCGTTGCCACACGAGAATTTCTTCGTCAAAATCTTTAGTTCATCTTGAACTTTTAAAAGATCATTCTTTAAAATATTCTCATTTTCAATGCATTTCGAATGATCGATTTCAACGAATTTTCCCTTTTCGATAATTTTGAAATTTTCAATTTCCAAAGATTTAATTTTAGATTTGAGGGATTTTATTTCGGATAAAGCATTTTGGAAATCCGTATGTAATAACTCAAATACATCAAATAACTCGTCACGGGAGGATGTACTTACTTGGCTTTCGACGTCGCTGTCGTCGAACGAACTCCGGGACATGAGAGTGAGATTATTTTGATTGATAAATTCGTCGTCTTCGTCTTCATCGCTCCAAGTAGCCACGAGAACCTCCCTCTTGGGTTTAGCTCGGCAATGCTTAGCGAAGTGGCCTGGTTTTCCACATAGTCGACAAGAATTGTCGAACTTCTTAGATTCGCTCGAGATATCCTTCTTCCTCCGGTTTAATAGGGTTTGGAATTTATTAATATTTTTGGCATAGTATGCCCTTTCTTCGTCGCTTTCTTCCACTGGGATTTCTTCTTTCTTTCTCGACATCTTAGCCTTCATGGCTAACGATCGTTCCTTCGGTTTCGGCTTGACACTTCGTGATTTTAACACGATCTCATAATTAATTAGCGAACCAACGAGGGTGCTAAAATCAAGCGTGTTGAGATCTTTGGATTCCATAATCGCGGTCACGGTGCCGTCCCATTCGCTAGGTAGTGATCTTAAAATTTTCTTAACTTTTTCACTACTAGATAATGGTTTACCAAATGAGGCAAGTCTATTTGTGATAACCGAGAATTGGTCGAGCAAATTGGTGATGGACTTGTCACCCTTCATCATGAATAACTCGTAGTCATGGAGAAGCATATTGATTTTCGTCTCCTTGACTTGAGTCGTCCCTTCGTGTGTGATTTCTAGAATTTTTCATATTTCTTTCTCACTCTCACACAATGAGATTCGATTGACCTCTTCCGAATTTAAGGCATAAAATAAGAGTTGAATAGCCTTACAATTTAGATGGTCATTTTTCCAATCGGCATCGTCGTATTCTTCGAAATCTCTATATCATAGGCACGAATAAAGATCGACATCTTTTTCTTCCATGTCAAATAATTTGAGCCATCAAAGAATGGTGGTCGGTTGAGAGCAAGGCCTTCGACAGGAGCAAGTTGAAATGCCATTGGATCTTTTCTCCTCGGATGTTAAGCCGCGTATTGGAGAACTGCCCCGATACCAATTGTTGGGTACGGGGTCGGATATTTGCGCCATTTGCGGAAGCGTAAATATAAGTGCGGAAAATAAAGGGCACGAGGATTTATAGAGGTTCGGCTATAAACGAGCCTACGTCCTCTTTCGGTATCTTTTTCTATAGGTTGAAGATAAAAACCTCTACGCCTCTCTTCTATCGGTCGAGGGATAACCATTACAATCACATCTTCTATTGATCCATGATAAACCACTCGTACTTGTCTTTGTGTCGTTCCAAGTTAAACCGTTTTCTTTTTCGTAGCACAAGGAATCAACCTCTCTAGCTTTCTATGGGTACTAGATAAACCTCACGAAGGTAGCGATTGCGATTCTAACAATGCCGGATCTTTGATCCTAATAACACCGAATCCAATCGTATCTTTTCTTTTACCACTCGTGTATGATTTTGTGTAAAACACTCAATCACTCAATGTAAGCTCAATATTACAACAACAATAATACCAATATGAATATCAGATGATTATCTCGTATGCTTGAAGTTGTTGTGCTTGATCAATACCATAAGCATGGTATTTATAGCCTTCATGAACAAACTAGCCGTTAGCTTGCTGAACCTTCATTACGTATGCTATATGCTTTCCATTACGTACATTAACCTTGCCTGGTTACGTACGTAAGATAAACCAGTTCAGGGAGTTTCATCATTTTGGTTACGTACGTTAACATTTATCCATTACGTACGTAAGCTTTGATTACGTCACTGCTGGCATCATATATCCATTGCATGCTTTTCTGACTTTGACTCCTCCAACGTTCACTTGGTTTGAACTCCATTACGTACATTTTATTACTTCCATTACGTAGGTAAAGCTGCTTCATTTACGTACGTTAAACATGCTATGTTACGTACGTTAGTATTGTATTTTTCCAACTTTTTGCACTTTGTTTCCTTCGATTCTTGGCTTCGCCTCTTTGTTGTTTTGTTTTGTTTAGCAACTTTAATCATCAAAACATTATTAATATATGTATGGAACAAAATGTTCCAACACAGACCACTGGGGCAAACAAAGGGATGGGCCGTGGTAATCAAGCTGGTACACCTGGTACCGGAATTGCAAAACCCAGAGTCTACAAGATGAAGAAAGACGACGACCCCGAAGCCAGCATAATCGCAGGTACTCTCGAAATCCACTCTCAGCCCGTTTGTGTTCTTTTTGATACCGGTGCTTCACATTCCTTTTTGTCTGCCTCTTGTTTGAGTCGTTTGCAATTAAATCATGTTACCGATTGTGAACCTTATGTCATTGGTCTACCCGATAGTAGAAGAATTGTTGGGAATCGTGAAGTAAAAAACTACCCGACTCGCATGAACGACCGTGAGTGGTTGTGAGACTTGATTGTGGTTGATCTACCTAAAGATGATATGATCTTGGGCATCGATTGGTTGGATCATTATGATGTCGTGCTTAGCGTCCGTAAGCGAATAGTGACCGTCACATCTGATGATGGCGTCGAGTGTATCTTTCGGGGTGATAATCCTAGTCCTTCCAGAAGAGTCATTAGTGCTATGAAAGCAATGAAACTACTGAACCAGGGGTGTGTTGGTTATTGGTGTTACATGACCAAGACAACCGACCGACCAGTTGTGTTGGCCGATATTCCGGTAGTTCGAGACTACCCAGATGTATTTCCAGATGAGTTACCAGGCTTACCTCCACATCGCGATGTAGAGTTTGCTATTGAGTTAGATCTAGGTACGTCCCCGCTTTCGAAATCACCCTATCGTATGGCACCGACCGAGATGCATGAGTTAAATAGACAGCTTGAGGAGTTGACTGAGAAAGGCTATATTCGACCTAGTGCATCCCCTTGGGGAGCGCCGATGTTGTTTGTACGGAAGAAAGACGGATCACTGCGTTTGTGTATTGATTACCGTGAGCTGAACAAAGTAACAATCAAGAACAAGTATCCATTACCTCGTATCGATGATTTGCTGGATCAGCTCCAAGGAGCCACTGTATTTTCCAAGATCGACTTGAGATCCGGGTACCACCAATTGTGGATTCAAGAGTCTGACATTCCGAAGATAGCTTTTCGCACTCGTTATGGGCATTATGAGTTCGTTGTCCATTTGGACCAACTAATGCTCCGGCAGTGTTTATGGAGTTGATGAATCGGGTTTTTATTAACTATCTAGATCGTTTTGTAGTCATTTTTATTGACGACATTCTGATTTACTCTCGTAACCATGAAGAGCATGAGTGTCACCTCCGTCAGGTTCTCGATGCGTTAAGGCAAGAACAACTCTATGGAAAATTTTCTAAGTGTGAATTTTGGATGCGTGAAGTTATTTTTCTTGGACATGTAATATCAGCAGATGGAGTGAGAGTAGACCCATAGAAGACAGAATCCATCCGAGACTAGCTACCTCCAAAGAACGTGAAGGGAGTTCGTAGTTTCCTAGGTCTAGCAGGCTATTACCGACGGTTCGTGGAAAGTTTTTCCAAAATTGCTCAACTGATGACTAATTTGTTGAGGAAAGATAAGAAATATTTGTGGTCGGAAGCATGTCAGCAAAGTTATGATGAACTCAAGAGTCGATTGATTTCAGCACCTGTTTTGGTTCTACCAAAAGGAACAGAAGGATTCGTGGTATATAGTGATGCGTCGAGTTAGGGCCTTGGCTGCATATTAATGCAGGATGGGAAAGTGATCGCCTATGCATCTAGACAGTTGTGACCTTACGAGGTCAATTACCCAACCCATGAATTGGAGTTAGCAGCCGTGGTGTTTGCTTTAAAAATCTGGTGCCACTATCTGTATGGAGTTACCTGTCAGATTTTTACGGACCACAAGAGTCTGAAGTACATTTTTACTCAGAAAGAATTAAATATGAGGCAGATGAGATGGATGGAGCTAATCAAAGACTATGATATCGAGATCCTTTATCATTCGGGCAAGGCAAATGTGGTTGCCGATGCCTTGAGTCATAAAACCATACAGGAGCAGATACTTGCCCGCTTGACCGCCCAGAGAGAATTGCAGTTAGAGTTCATGAGACCAGAGATTGAAGTTTGGTTACAGCGCATTCAGGGACAACTCTGCACACTTGAGATTTCATCATCCCTTGGTGAGTTAGTCCGAACGAAACAGTTGACGGACCCGTTCTTATCTAGAATCCGGGGAGAAGTAGATCAAAAAAAGGCCCCTGGATTGTGGTTCACGAGGACGGACTGATACGCTTCAAAAATCGAGTATGTGTACCGACGGATGAAGAGTTGAGGAACACTATTCTGAAGGAGGCTCATGCTACCCCGTATTCCATAAACTCGGGATCGAACAAAATGTATAAGGATTTGAAGCCGTATTATTGGTGGGGTAACATGAAGCGGGAAATTGCAGAATTCGTTGCGAGGTGTTTGACCTGTCAGCAGGTCAAGATTGAGCATCAGCGACCGGTGGGCATGTTGAAACCACTCCCGATTCCCGAGTGTAAGTGGGAAGACATATCGATGGATTTTATTACTAGCTTGCCGGCAAGCCGTCGAGGCATGAATACGATTTGCGTGATTGTGGATCAACTGACCAAATCAGCCCACTTCTTGGATATTAAGGATACGTGGGGTCCTGAGAGGTTAGCCCAGTTATTCATTAAAGAGATTGTGAGACTGCATGGTACCCCCAAGAGTATTGTACCAGATCGTGACGAACAGTTCATGTCACAATTCTGGAAGGCGGTTCATCATGCAATGGGAACTTCAATACGGCTTTTCACGAGTCCATCACCAACATGCTCGACCGATTTTTGGTCATCACAAATGGACTTGCTTCGTTCGGTGAACCATTATCAAGTAGCGCGTAGGTCGAATAGGATATCTCAACTACCTGAGAGGTATGGCTACATGTATCTGGAGGAACTAGATCTCCACCAAACAGATGGTAGCTAAGAGGATGATTCTATGTCGTATGATCAAATAGTGGTAGATGTGGACTCCGTGAAGTGGTGAGGGGCCATGGAAGTAGAGATAGACTCGATGCATGCCAATCCGGTCTGGACTTTGGTAGATCGACCAGAGCGCATGGTGCCCATTGGGAATAAATGGATCTTCAAAAGGAAGACTGATGGGGATGGGAATGTTGAAGCCTACAAATCTAGGCTTGTGGCTAAGGGTTATACCCAAAGAGAACGAATAGATTATCAAGAAACCTTCTCACCAGTTGCCATGATCAAGTCTATTCGTATGATGTTTGCCATAGCCGCCCACTCTGATTATGAGATATGCCAAATGGACGTGAAGACGGCTTTTCTAAATGGATACCTAGAAGAGGAAATCTATATGGAACAGCCTATAGGCTTCGTGTTCACTACTGATACTTATAAAGTTTGCAAACTTCAGCGTGCTATTTATGGACTGAAGCAAGCATCGCGAAGTTGGAATCATCATTTTGATGAAGCAGTCAAAGAGTTTGACTTCGTGCAAAATGAAGAAGAGCCTTGTGTTTACATGAAGGTTAGTGGGAGCAATATCACGTTCTTCGTACTATATGTAGATGACATTCTACTAATAGGAAATGATGTAGGACTGCTCAGTTCTGTGAAAGCTTGGATTTCAAACACATTCTCCACTAAGACTTGGGAGAAGCTTCCTATGTTCTGGGTATTCGCATCTATAGAAATATATTTAAGAGAATATTAGGATTTTCCGAAGCCCTCTATATAGAAAAGATCCTAAAGTGATTTAGGATGGAAGATTCTAAAAGAGGGTTCTTACCTATGCGACATGGTTTGAAACTCTCCAAATCTATATGTCCTCAAACTGAGCAAGAGATAATGGAGATGAGAAAGTTACCCTATGCATCAGTTGTGGGTAGCCTCATGTACGCAATGTTGTGCACGAGACCAGACATTGCATATGTTGTGAGCGTAGTCAGTCGGTTTCAAGCAAACCCAGGTAAAGAACATTGGACAGCTGTAAAGAACATTCTAAAGTGCCTTAAATGGACTAAAGAAATGATTCTCACATACGTTGGCGGAGATTTAAGAGTGTATGGGTTCACGGACTCGGATTTCGGTGGCGATGCAGACAAAGAAAAGTCCACTTCAGGGTATATATTTACTCTGAATGGTGGAGCAATTTCCTGGATGAGTTCCAAGAAAACCACAGTTGCATATTCCACCCGCCAGTCCGAGTACCAGGCAGCCTCGGAGGCGTCAAGGGAAGCATGTTGGATCAAGAAATATCTTGAAGAACTTCAAGTGGTTCCAAGCGCAAAGCTGCCAGTGTCACTTTACTGTGACAATGAAGGAGATGTTGCACATGCTAAAGAACCTAGGTCTCATCACAAGACCAAGCATATTCAGAGAAAGTATCACATCGTCAGAGAGATGGTGAAGAATAGATACATTGAACTGCAGAGGGTAGACTCAGCAAATAACCTTGCTGACCTGCTTACCAAGCCACTATCGCAGATTGTATTGGAGAGGCATCTGGATAATAGAGTTAGGGCATCTATATGTGATTATGGATTCATTAATAAAAGGCAGTGATTATTTCTTTATTTGTTGTATACCACTGGCGTTCTTGATTTGGTAAATAAATAGAAATGATGTCCGTACTTTTGAGTAGAAGCATTCCATTCCTTATGAGATAACGAGTGTTGCACTGGAAGTGTTTACAACTCAATAGCTTAACTTATCCGCAAGTCTATAAAACTTAATTGGGCATTACGTTATTTGATTAAGACTTGTATATCGTATGCTTGGACATGTGCATGTCTTCACTCAGGAGTAGTGGAAGCATTCGGTATGGGTATATTAATTGAATTAATATATTCGGATATGACTCACCTCGATTCAATCACATGGTTTTCACTCTAGGATAGTCAATGACTGAATCGTAAGGTTATGATAGGTACGCTTGAACCTTTTACTTGAGGGTCCAATAGAAGATGTGTTTGTTTCATTAAGTTAGTCATTAGTGTAGTTCGATCCATTCACCTGTTGGTGGGGATCAACCTCGAAGTGCAACTTAATGGGCAAGTAGAAGTCTTTACTGAATGCCAAGAAAGGATTCTTTGTCATGTAAGTGAACAGGATAATGTCCTATGCGGTTAGTGGCAAATGAGATCAAAAGTCTTTAGCCAAAGCGATTGAACTAGTTGTATCAGATACACGAGAGTTCTGTGATCTTGATTTTCACTAACATGTGCATAGAGTCAAGTATAGACAGGGTTTGACTTAACCGTGACCCTATCGGGACATGATTGAAGGTTTTAGACGTATACGGTATTCATAACAGGTTTTGGAATGATTCCCATCATTCGTTCTCAGTTGGGTGTGAGCCACGGACTAGCTAAGTGTTCCTCACACTCTTTGGATCCTCCCATTGCTAACTGAGACGAACTTACAGAGTCGCGCATACAAGATTAATGATGGATTAAATTATGCCTATTCTCTCTTAATAATTGTTGGATATTGGATGTCTAATTGAATTTAATTTATTGGATAAATTAAATCGGGCAGTTGAATGAAATAGTTACTGGCTAATTAATTTAATTCAAATATAATTATTTCTTGGAGAAATTAATTATATGTTGTATTTGATATAATTAATTAATTAGATTAATTAATTTAAGTACAAAGTAACGGACCAAGGTTTATCTATCGCACTAGATACACGGGGTCCAGAATATGGACGAAATGGTTGGACCATTTATTATTCAAATATGGCCGCATCTTTTTCCTTACAATCAGGTCACATGTTGGTCTTGGGCAATATGCCTGACTTGTGAGGGATTAAAGAATTGAAAGAGGAGAAGACTTTGAAATGGGTTTGTAGTATATTATACTCCACTCACATTTTGGAAAGGACTTTTGGCGTGAGAATTAAAAAGAGAGAACAGAGAAGAGAAATAACTTGGTTTTTCTTCTTCTGTGTTTTTGAGAGAATTCAAAGGTATACTCCATATCTTCTTATAGCCGTGTTACTTGGAGAACGAGAAGAAGGAGTTTATTCCAGGCATTTTTCCGATACGTGTTTCGTAAAGACGTTCGGCACTTTCGGCGTTGGAATTTCCAAAGGCTTCACGGATTGGATTCATGCTCGTCGTCATCAACATAAAGAAATTGGGTCTACGAGGGTATGATTTCGATTATTTTATTTATTCGTTTATACGATCCTTGATCGATCCTCTTTAGGAGTTCGGATGAGCATGGTTTGCGTGATTTATTTTCCGCTGCATATTAGATTTATGGCCCGAATTCCAACAGGTTGAAGACTGATGGAATGGTTGTTGGAAATTAGTGAAGTGGATCCCTAATATTAAACGATTAACCCCTAAACAATTAAATGTCATCGATTGGCATTATAACGATAGCCCATGCTGTTATCGCGCATTGATTGTGTGGTACCTCCCTAGGTCACGTCAAGGTGGGATATATAAATAAGTAATGTAAATATGGGATGAAGTCGGGATTCATGAAACAAAATCACAGGGAGAAATCATATTTGGAAATGACATCAGATTGGAAACACTGGGTCTTGTAGCAGGAAGATGATATATTGATCGTGCAATAACATAAGCAAATGGGGCCAGACGGAATCTTCATCGGCCGTCGAGGTCTCTATTTGAGCTCGAACAATATTGGTAACTGCTCCGCGATACATCGCTCGATGTCCGTCCTGTTCACAGGTGAAACCTGTAACTCGTAGCGATCGACAATTATGACGAACATGATCCGGGCTAGTGGAAGTTTTCAAATTTTTTGCCTTATCGCATTACGAGGATCCGAATTCACCGAATGATACTTATCTATCTCTTCTATGTTAGAGGAATCACAATATCCCTTATAGGAAAATACCTTGCCTTTATGAAGCCTTCCAGTTCCTTCCACATAACCTCGTGATTATCAGGTTTAATGGCCCCCCACCATTTGCTAACAATATTAGCAAGGAATATTGGCCGATGGTGATTTTCCTTTCATTAGGGCAGCCAATACTCCCATTTGGGTGTACCAGAAGGATTATCTGTAATACCCGAGATTATCGTTTCTAGTTTCGTTGAATTTATTTATCTACTATTTAGTGGATCGTATGTTGTTCATGCCTATATGATCGTGTGTCATGCATTGACATGTGTTGGTTGGGATTCAGATTGTTGCGTGTCTGTCGTTCTGTTGGGAAGTACCGTTGTTGTGATGCATTTTTGGTGCGATCCTACTTCCCGTGCAGTAGGAATAGCACACGCTGCGGGCAAGGGATAACACGCGCTACCAGTGTACTGTTAGTGCACGCTAATGCTCCGTCAGTGCACACTAACGGAGGGTGCAGAAACAATGCAGAAGCTACTGCATTGGTCTAGGAAGTTGATTAGCGCATGCTATGTAGTTGTATAGCGCGTGCTAAGGTACAGCAGTAGCGCATGCTACGGTGAGAATAGCGCACGCTAACTGGTGTTTTGGGGCAGTCCAGAAGCTACTGGACTGGGTTAAAGAATTTGTTAGCGTGCGCTACTTATGTTGGTCAGTGCATGCTAATATGTCCGGTATATAAACCGAACAGTAGGGTGTTTTCCTCATTTCTTTGTCATTTTCTTCTTCCTTCGCGGGTTTGAGACGAGGGCGATTAGGGTTTGAGTTCTTGGTAGATTTTACTACATCCAAGGGTTTTTTGGAGAGTCCTAGGTGATTGTAATATCATCTAATCCGTCATTCTTCGTCGGATCAAGGTATTTTCCCATTTTTTCTTGAGTTGACCTTTTTGAAGGTTTTGTTCTTAATTTCGAATTCACTCCAGTTTTGGTGAATCGGTTGTTGTTAAACATTGTTTTGAGAATGTTCTATGGATTGAATACCCATAATTCCGATTTGTTCAACCCAGTTGTTGATTCTAGGGTTCTTGAGGAACCAAGAACATTTAATGTTCGATTAAATGTTCAAATGAGTTTTCCTTCGATAGTTTGATGTGATTTCTACTGTTATTGGTCTTGATCCTCATCGTGATCATGTTTCATTGTTTCTTGTGGAACTTGTAGGTTTTGAGGCACTTCGGTCAAGCCGTGTTCGTCGGATTATTTGCATTCTGATTTCGAGGCAAGTATCTTGCTTATACGACTTGTGCGTTGTGATTAGAAATCGCGTGTTGTGTTATGATTGGTTTGCCTTCGTAAACATGGTTCGTGTGAGTTGGTTATGTATTACGCGTTATGAAGGCTTGGTGATGACTGTGTTATTTTGGTATATGTATTGCGTGTTGTGTCATGTGTGCAGGATTGTGATAATCATGTTGGTTTGGTTTTACACATGGTTGTGCAATATATTGTGTATTGATCACGAGTCATGCTGGTTATGTGTCGTTGATTGATGATGGTTGGATTGTTGAGATTGTGTTATGTGCGCGTGATATGTGATTTCGTGGTGATCAATGTGATTGATTGGCCGTGTTCATTGTTGATGAAATGTGAACGTGAGTATTGTGCGTTGTGGTGCTAAGTCCACTCATGTGGGTTCGACGGGACCTATGAGGATTCAAGGAAATCGATCCAGGATCAGAACTTAGTATGTGGTGCTGAGGTTCAATCGTGCGGGTCTGACAAGGCCTACCATGACACATGGCAATCGATCATGGGTCAGAGCACAGTACGTCCAACCATGCGTGTCTAACGAGGCCTACGATGAATAGTGGCAATGGATCACTAAGTCTGGACTGAGTATTATTATCGTAGTGCTTATGCATGTGACAAGAGTTCACGAGTGTCTTGATTGATTGATTGATTGATTGATGAGCATGTTTTAATAATAAAGATTTTGACAAGCTTAGGGCATGAGTTCCTAAAGATTTTGACAAACTTAAGACATGAGTTCGTAAAGATTTTGACAAACATAGGACATGAGTTTCTAAAGATGCTGACAAACTTAGGACATGAGCTCCTAAAGATTTTGACAAACCTATGACAGAGTTCCTAAAGATTTTGACAAACCTATGACATAAGATCCTAAGGATTTATGTTTTCTAAAAACTCCCAAGATGACAGTTTATTTTCCAAGGACTCCACTTGTGTTGGTTTCTAGTTTACTAAAACTCTCGGGAATATATGCTGGATGTCTATGTTTGTCTGAGTTGGGATTGATAATTGCTTGCTACATGTTGTATGGTTATGATACTTGTACTGGGAAATTCGATTTGCTAACCCCTTTAATGGGGAAATGCGTTTCATGCATTTCAGGTATGCTTGGTTCGAGGGAGCAGTCGCAGGATCGGCACAGAAGATGATGGGCTGCCATACTAATCAAGAGTTATGGAGTTCAGTTGTTGTTGTGTCATTGTGTTATTCTCAGTCTTCCGTTGTGTTGTATCATTTTGTATGTTCGACCCCTGCATGGGTATGAGTTGTAAGAACTTATTATAATTTGATTTAGTTGTGTGAACTTATTGGTCCGTATCGTTATCATGTTTGACCCCAGCAGGTCAAACAGTCGGCCTTTTGTTGTGTTTAGCCTGGTAGATCATTGAGAGAAGGGTCTATGGCATGTGATATTTCCGGATGATTCCTGGGGGTGTTACAATTATGGTATCGGAGATTAGGTTGAGGAAAACTAGGTTATCGGGTCGAGTTGAGTTGTGTTTTATTCCGTTACTCGAGTTATCGGATGCCAAAAGAAGATTAGTATAATGGGCGGCTGCCATCTTCATGCGATCTGTGATGTAAGTCTCCTCTATTGTATCTTGTGTTTATTGACTTTGTTATAAATGTGTTGAGAAATGGAGTTTGTAGGTGGTACATTACGTATGTAATGATGAGAGATGCTCAGTGGAAGCATGGATGGTTTCGACATGTGTTCGGACTGGTGTTTGTAAGTTATAATTGTTGAACTGGTATACTTGAATGTAGGATGAACATGTGTTTGAGAATCGGTTGTTTTTGTTGAATTGATGAAATTCTTTTCTGAATTGTGCCAGTTAGCGCACGCTAACATGGTGATTAGCGCACACTAACATGGTGATTAGCACACGCTAACTTTACTGGGCAGACAGAATGTTACAGTTAACGCACGCTAAATGTAGTCTTATCGCATGTTAAGATACATTGTGTTGTACGATTTAGATGTGATTGTTGATCTGTGGGAATGTCTATTGCATGTATGATTGGGTTGCTCACCTGGGGATGGTTCGCTGAAACTTCTGGGGGTCGATGCCAAGAGAGCATGACCACGGGATACCTTATTGTATTATTAATTGTGATGATGTTGAGTGGTAACATGTGATTACCTTGTGCATTAATGTTTGTGATGAGAATACGTGATGTCATGGTATTGTGATGTTATGTTTCATCTAATTAAACGATTGTATGTTCAGTATGCCGAGAGGTCGAGGTCGAGGCCGTGGTCACGGCCGTGGACGTAACCAGGAGTGTGATAGGGTGACTCGTTCGTTGTCGAGCACCAATCAGTCCAGTACATATCGTCTGGAGGACCAAATGCGTGATCAGGGACAACCAGCTTGGGGTAATGTTAATGTTGGCGCTGCCACCATCCTTCAGCAGGTGGCAACCCAGTTGGCACGTATGAATCAAGTAGTGCACCGGAATGAGCTCCCAGATGGGGATAATGGCGCTAGTAAGTGGTTGCGAGACGTGATGAGAATGCACCCAGCTCATTTTGCAGGTTCCTCTGATTCGTTAGGTTGGGAGAACTGGCTCTTCCAGTTAGGAAGAATATTTGATGTTGTAGTTTGTCCGGATGAGAAAAGGGTACCCATAGCTCAGTACCTCCTCGATAAAGAAGTTGCGGATTGGTGGGAGGCCGTAGCACCTACAGACCGTACATCCACTTACGCTGAATTCAAGACTGCCATGGAGGCCGAATATATCTACCGCTGTTCGAGAGAATATGATTGTTGAGTTTTTCTCAGCTATGCCCCAGGATGTGTCGATATCCCTGGCGATAGTCGATTATAATCAGCAGTTGGGTTATGTTCGTGAGCAAGTGATAAGTGAAGCGGACAAGATCCATTACTTTGATATGCATATGAAACCTTGCATACATCAGAGCATGGCTCCTCCTATGTGTATTACTTTGAGAGGGTATCCGGATCGAGCTTTAGCTATTGAGATGGCCATTTATGTGACAGAAACTGGTCCAGAAAGTAAGAAGCAGAACATTGCAGGTAGCTTCTCTAAGGGTCAGAGAAGTGAGTTTCATGAGCCGGTTGATTCGTATCATTCTTCTGGGAGGACTCCCCATTTGTTTGGTCAATCCAACAATCCTACCCCTGTGGCCAGTAAGATGAGCAGTGTGAAAACGTGTTTCAAATGTAGTCGTATGGGCCACACCAGCAAGAATTTTCGTTCGCCTCAAGTGACTTATTTCAAGTGTGGTTAAGCGAGACACCAAGAGGTTCCTTGCGAGACCGTTGTAAAGATTTTCGAGAATCGGAATTCCATTCCTACTCCTGGAGGGCCTAGTGGTGCCCAGTGATTGTAATTTTTGTGTTTTGTTTTGTGGATTGTATCTCATGCAGAGATTTGATATTGATGCTTGATGTTTTGGTTTGAATATTTCTGTGTGGCTTGTTGAACCTACGGAGACATGTGACACGAGATCACGGGGTCACTTAATGTTTGAACATTTGTGTTTTGTTTTGTAGCACTTTGATGCTTTTGTTTTAAGTTTCGGGACGAAACTTATTTTTAGTGGGGTAATACCCGAGATTTTCATTTTCGGTTGCGTTGAATTTTTTTCTACTGTTTAATGGATCGTGTGTTGTTTGTGCCTATATGATCGTGTGTCATGCATTGACACGTGTTGGTTGGGATTCAGATTGTTGCATGTCTGTCATTCTGTTGGGAAGTACCGTTGTTGTGATGAGTTTTTGGTGCGATCCTACTGCATGTGCAGTAGGAATAGCGCATGCTGTGGGCAAAGGATAACACACACTTCCAGTATATTGTTAGCGCACGCTAAGGCTCCATTAGCGCACACTAACGGAGGGTGCATAAACGATGCAGAAGCTACTGCATTGGGTTAGGGAGTTGATTAGCGTCATGTAGTTGTATAGCGCGCGCTAAGGTGGAGCAGTAGCGCACTCTAGGGTGAGAATAACGCACACTAACTGGTGGTTTTGGGGCAGTTGAGAAGCTACTGGACTGGGTTGAAGGATTCGTTAGCGCGCACTACCTGTGTTGGTTAGTGCATGCTAATCCGTAAGGTATATAAACCGGACAGTAGGGTGTTTTCCTCATTTCTTTCTGATTTTCTTCTTCATCCGTGGGATTGAGATGAGGTCGATTAGGGTTTGAGTTCTTGTCCTATTTTACTCCATACAAGGGGTTTTGTAGAGTCCTATCTAATCTGTTGTTCTTCATCGGATCGAGGTAAATTCCCATTTTTCCTTGAGTTGACCTTTTTTAAGGTTTTGTTCTTGATTTGGAATTCACTCCGGTTTTAGTGAATCGGTTGTTGTTAAACATTGTTTTGAGCATGTTCTATGGTTGAATATCTATAATTCCGGTTTGTTCAACCCAGTTGTTTATTCTAGGGTTCTTGAGGAACCGAGAACATTTAATGTTCGATTAAATGTCCAAATGAGTTTTCCTTCGATAGTTTGATGTGATTTACGCTGTTATTGGTCTTGATCCTAGTAGTGATCGTGTTTTCGTTATTTCTTGCAGAAGTTGTGCGTTGTGGTGCTAAGTCTACTCGTGCGTGTTCGACGGGACCTATGAGGATTTAGGGAAATCGATCCAGGATCAGAACTTAGTATATGGTGCTAAGTTCCAATCGTGCGGGTTTGACGAGGCCTACGATGACACTTAGTAATCGATCATCCGTCAGGGCACAGTATGTCCAACTGTGCGGGTCTGACGAGGCCTATGGTGACTAATGGCAATTGATACTGAGTGTGAACTGAGTGTTATGATTCTATTGTTTATACACGTGACAAGAGTTTACGAGTGTCTTGATTGATTGATTGATTGATTGATTGATGAGCATGTTTTAATAATAAAGATTTTGACAAGCGGAGGACATGAGTTCCTAAAGATTTTGACAAACTTAGGACATGAGTTCCTAAAGATTTTGACAAACTTAGGACATGAGTTTCTAAAGATGTTGACAAACTTAGGACATGAGCTCCTAAAGATTTTGACAAACCTAGGACAGAGTTCCTAAAGATTTTGACAAACCTATGACATAAGATCCTAAGGATTTATGTTTTCTAAAAACTCCCAAGATGACAGTTTATTTTCCAAGGACTCCACTTGTGTTGGTTTCTAGTTTACTAAAACTCTCGGGAATATATGCTGGATGTCTATGTTTGTCTGAGTTGGGATTGATAATTGCTTGCTACATGTTGTATGGTTATGATACTTGTACTGGGAAATTCGATTTGCTAACCCCTTTAATGGGGAAATGCATTTCATGCATTTCAGGTATGCTTGGTTCGAGGGAGCAGTTGCAGGATCGACACAGAAGATGATGGGCTGCCATACTAATCAAGAGTTATGGAGTTCAGTTGTTGTTGTGTCATTGTGTTATTCTCAGTCTTCCGTTGTGTTGTATCATTTTGTATGTTCGACCCATGCATGGGTATGAGTTGTAAGAACTTATTATAATTTGATTTAGTTGTGTGAACTTATTGGTCCATATCGTTATCATGTTTGACCCCAGCCGGTCCAACAGTCGGTCTTTTGTTGTGTTTAGCCTGGTAGATCCTTGAGAGAAGGGTCTATGGCATGTGATATTTCCGGATGATTCCTGGGGGTGTTACAATTATGGTATCGGAGATTAGGTTGAGGAAAACTATGTTATCGGGTCGAGTTGAGTTGTGTTTTATTCCGTTACTGGAGTTGTCGGATGCCAAAAGAAGATTAGTATAATGGGCGGCTGCCATCTTCATGCGATCTGTGATGTAAGTCTCCTCTATTGTATCTTGTGTTTATTGACTTTGTTATAAATGTGTTGTGAAATGGAGTTTGTAGGTGGTACATTACGCATGTAATGATGAGAGATGCTCAGTGGAAGCATGGATGGTTTCGACATGTGGTTGGACCGGTGTTTGTAAGTTATAATTGTTAAACTTGTATACTTGAATGTAGGATGAACATGTGTTTGAGAATCAGTTGTGTTTGTTGAATTGATGAAATTCTTTTCTGAATTGTGCCAGTTAGCGCACGCTAACATGGTGATTAGCGCACACTAACATGGTGATTAGCACATGCTAACTTTACTGGGCAAACAGAATGTTACAGTTAACGCACGCTAAATGTAGTCTTATCGCATGTTAAGATACATTGTGTTGTACGATTTATATGTGATTGTTGATCTGTGGGAATGTCTATTGCATGTATGATTAGGTTGCTCACCTGGGGATGGTTCGCTGAAACTTCTGGGGGTCGATGCCAAGAGAGCATGACCACGGGATACCTTATTGTATTATTAATTGTGATGATGTTGAGTGGTAACATGTGATTACCTTGTGCATTAATGTTTGTGATGAGAATACATGAAGTCATGGTATTGTGATATTATGTTTCATCTAATTGAACGATTGTATGTTTAGTATGTCGAGAGGTCGAGGTCGAGGCCATTGTCGCGGCCGTGGATGTAACCAGGAGTGTGATAGGGTGACTCGTTCGTTGCCGAGCACCAATCAGTCCAGTACATATCGTCTGGAGGACCAAATGCGTGATCAGGGACAACCAGCTTGGGGTAATGTTAATGTTGGCGCTGCCACCATCCTTCAGCAGGTGGCAACCCAGTTGGCACATATGAATCAAGTAGTGCACCAGAATGAGCTCCCAGATGGGGATAATGGCGCTAGTAAGTGGTTGCGAGACGTGATGAGAATGCACCCAGCTCATTTTGCAGGTTCCTCTGATTCGTTAGGTTAGGAGAACTGGCTCTTCCAGTTAGGAAGAATATTTGATGTTGTAGTTTGTCCGGATGAGAAAAGGGTACCCATAGCTCAGTACCTCCTCGATAAGGAAGCTGCGGATTGGTGGGAGGCCGTAGCACCTACATACCGTACATCCACTTACGCTGAATTCAAGACTGCCATGGAGGCCGAATATATATACCGCTGTTCGAGAGAATATGATTGTTGAGTTTTTCTCAGCTACGCCCCAGGATGTGTCGATATCCCTGGCGATAGTCGATTATAATCAGTAGTTGGGTTATGTTCGTGAGCAAGTGATAAGTGAAGCGGACAAGATCCATTACTTTGATATGCAAATGAAACCTTGCATACATTAGAGCATGGCTCCTCCTATGTGTATTACTTTGAGAGGGTATCAGGATCGAGCTTTAGCTATTGAGATGGCCATTTATGTGACAGAAACTGGTCCAGAAAGTAAGAAGCAGAACATTGCAGGTAGCTTCTCTAAGGGTCAGAGAAGTGAGTTTCATGAGCCGGTTGATTCGTATCATTCTTCTGGGAGGACTCCCCATTTGTTTGGTCAATCCAACAATCCTACCCCTGTGGCCAGCAAGATGAGCAGTGTGAAAACGTGTTTCAAATGTAGTCGTATGGGCCACACCAGCAAGAATTTTCGTTCGCCTCAAGTGACTTATTTCAAGTGTGGTTAAGCGGGACACCAAGAGGTTCCTTGCGAGACCGTTGTGAAGATTTTCGAGAATCGGAATTCCATTCCTACTCCTAGAGGGCCTAGTGGTTCCCAGTGATTGTAATTTTTGTGTTTTGTTTTGTGGATTATATCTCGTGCAGAGATTTGATATTAGTGCTTGATGTTTTGGTTTGAATATTTCTATGTGGGTTGTTGAACCTACGGAGACATGTGACACGAGATCACGGGGTCACTTAATGTTTGAACATTTGTGTTTTGTTTTGTAGCATTGTGATGCTTTTGTTTTAAGTTTCGGGACGAAACTTATTTTTAGTGGGGTAATACCCGAGATTTTCATTTTCAGTTGCGTTGAATTTTTTTCTACTGTTTAATGGATCGTGTGTTGTTTGTGCCTATATGATCGTGTGTCATGCATTGACACATTTTGGTTGGGATTCAGATTGTTTCATGTCTGTCATTCTGTTGGGAAGTACCGTTGTTGTGATGAGTTTTTGGTGCGATCCTACTGCCTGTGCAGTAGGAATAGCGCACGCTGTGGGCAAAGGATAACATGCACTACCAGTATATTGTTAGCGCACACTAAGGCTCCATTAGCGCACACTAACGGAGGGTGTATAAACGATGCAGAAGCTACTGCATTGGGCTAGGGAGTTGATTAGCGCCATGTAGTTGTATAGCGCGCGCTTAGGTGGAGCAGTAGCGCACTCTACGGTAGAATAACGCACACTAACTGGTGGTTTTGGGGCAGTTGAGAAGCTACTGGACTGGGTTGAAGGATTCGTTAGCGCGCACTACCTGTGTTGGTTAGCGCATGCTAATCCGTCAGGTATATAAACCGGACAGCAGGGTGTTTTCCTCATTTCTTTCTCATTTTCTTCTTCATCCGTGGGATTGAGATGAGGTCGATTAGGGTTTGAGTTCTTGTCCGATTTTACTCCATACAAGGGTGTTTTGTAGAGTCCTATCTAATCTGTTGTTCTTCATCGGATCGAGGTAAATTCCCATTTTCCTTGAGTTGACCTTTTTGAAGGTTTTGTTCTTGATTTGGAATTCACTCCGGTTTTAGTGAATCGGTTGTTGTTAAACATTGTTTTGAGCATGTTCTATGGTTGAATATCCCTAATTCCGGTTTGTTCAACCCAGTTGTTTATTCTAGGGTTCTTGAGGAACCGAGAACATTTAATGTTCGATTAAATGTCCAAATGAGTTTTCCTTCGATAGTTTGATGTGATTTACGCTGTTATTGGTCTTGATCCTAGAAGTGATCGTGTTTTCGTTATTTCTTGCAGAAGTTGTGCATTGTGGTGCTAAGTCTACTCGTGCGTGTTCGACGGGACCTATGAGGATTTAGAGAAATCGATCCAGGATCAGAACTTAGTATATGGTGTTAAGTTCCAATCGTGCGGGTTTGACGAGGCCTACGATGACACTTAGCAATCGATCATCCGTCAGGGCACAGTACGTCCAACTGTGCGGGTCTGACGAGGCCTATGGTGACTAATGGCAATTGATACTGAGTGTGAATTGAGTGTTATGATTCTATTGTTTATTCACGTGACAAGAGTTTACGAGTGTCTTGATTGATTGATTGATTGATGAGCATGTTTTAATAATAAAGATTTTGACAAGCGGAGGACATGAGTTCCTAAAGATTTTGACAAACTTAGGACATGAGTTCCTAAAGATTTTGACAAACTTAGGACATGAGTTCCTAAAGATTTTGACAAACCTAGGACATGATATCCTAAGGATTTACATTTTCTAAAAACTCCCGAGATGACAGTTTATTTTCCAAGGACTCCACTTGTGTTGGTTTCTAGTTTGCTAAAACTCTCGGGAATATATGATGGATGTCTATGTTTGTCCGAGTCGTTATTGATAATTACTTGCTACATGTTTTATGGTTATGATACATGTACTGGAAAATTCGATTTGCTAACCCCTTAAATGGGGGAAATGCGTTTCATGTATTTCAGGTATGCTTGGTTCGAGGGAGCAGTCACAGGATCGGCACAGAAGATGATCGGCTGCGATACTAATCAAGAGTTATGGAGTTCAGTTGTTGTTGTGTCATTGTATTATCCTTAATCTTCCGTTGTATTGTATCATTTTGTTCGTTCGACCCCTGTGTGGGTATGAGTTGTAAGAACTTATTATAATTTGATTTAGTTGTGTGACCTTATCGGTCTGTATCGTTATCACGTTTGACCCCAGTCGGTCAAACAGTTGGTCATTTTTTGTGTTTAGCCTGGTAGATCCTTGAGAGAAGGGTCTACTATGTGCGATATTCCCGTATAATTTCTGGGGGTGTTACATTATCGAACTGAAGAGGATATAAGCTTTTCACCCTTTGGAGCCACGTGTGGGTCCTTGCACCTTTCGTCTGTAATGCCATTGTCAACTCTAGTTGTTGTATGGCTTGCACTATTTACGTCAATTGCCGAAGTATAATAAGGTTATTCCCATGCGTATACTCGTTATGAGTGGTTGGGTATTAGTCTCTATCGTGATTAGGTTGGCCCACATTCACCGAAAAATGAACTAGGGGATTACGACTCTGGCCGTGGGCGTAACCAATCTCCTCATTTCCATGCATACTACTGGCATATGTAAGTGTCAACAGGGTGCGCCCGAGGTATCAGAATGTTTATCTGAAGCCTATCATTATAGAACCATAAGCTCATATTGATAGGATAACATATGATACTTAAACTATAGATGATCGATCATAAGAGACTTACATTCATGGGTCGGGATGAGAACAACAACTGCTCAGCGATACTAACCACTTCCATTGGCTTTGACCCAGACTGACTCCATGACAAAAGACCCATATGTATCCAGAAGCCTAGATTTTCTGAACCTAAGCTCCGATACTACATCTTCTAACACCCCCAAAGTTTTCAAGGCATATTACAGCATCGTAAATCCTTCTTCGAGGATTTACAAGGCTAGATTACAAACAACTTTCACGGACCACTCTTAAATAAAAGGTTACAAATAAAAATATATGTAATATAAACAAAATACTGACCGACAAGGTCCGACACTCAGTCTGACATACATGGATCGACCAAAGAGGTCGAATACATAACATGATGACTAGTTACAAGATAAACGAATTATACAACACACTGACTTGGGCCTCATACGGGCTCCACATAATCTGACATAGACCTTACTACATGGCCGCTAGTGTCAAACCCCCTGACTCTTGGATTGATTAGCATTGTTGTGGTTCTTTATCCTGTTCCGGTCTTGTGATTTCTCATCCTCATGTAAGTACCTGGATACACCAAATATATCCACCCCCGAAGGGGTCAGCAACTGCCAGTGCAAGTAGAACGAATACATAAAACATATTTTACATCATTAATCTTGCTACTCATACATCGTGAAACAATCAAGGTGCCACAAAAAACCAAACATTAATTATAAAACATATTTGGGCCTCCCAGGGGTTTTCGAAATACATCTACAACAATTTACCAAAATCCACTAAATTCCATAATTAACCACCCCGGGAAATTTTATAGAAACGTTCTTCGAAAATCTTTATCAAAATGTTTCCAAAACCTTTTAAGGTTCGCGGCCCCATGTTTCTTGTCACAAACTGATAAAAAAATTTATTCTCAACCGAGTTCTGTTTAGAAAACCACTAGGACTCGTGGTCCACAAAAATCCATTGCTCAACAAATCAATAGGGCCCACGGCCCAACTCAATCACTTTTATCAAAAATGAGGGTCTGCGAACCAGACTACTTCACAATTGGTCCCAAGATCATCCCTCAACCGCACCACTGGGTTCAATAGCATCACACCACAGGGTTCACGGTATCCAGGTGACTGTAGGGCCTCAACAACTCTCACCTGGTAGGATGATCCTTGGTTCCAAATGTAATACCCGGATTTTCAGTATAAATTTTTCACGTTATTTTATCTGAGATATACTGTATAGCTTGGTGTCTATACAGTATGGATAAAATAAATTGAGAACCGAGACAGTTATACTTGTGTAATTGACGTGTTTGACTGACAGTTATATTGAGGATATGCTGTATCAGGTTTAACTGATTTGGATATCAGGTATATCGTATGAGAATATTTTTGGGTTGAGTATATGTGTATTCAGTATGCCGTATGTTCGTATCCAGTATGTCGAGACGTCGGGCAGGAACAGTTGAATTTTTAGCTAAGTATAAAAGCCATTACGTACGTTAAGCCTTGGAGCTTACATACGTAAAATGTGTTAGCGTATGTACGTTATATAGTGTACATAACATACATAACAAGAGGAATCGGACAGTTGGGCCTGGTGTCGGCAGCTTTCGGCGCAGATGTGGATAGACGAGTCAACGGATGGAGTTACGTACGTTATACAGGGTGTATTATGTACGTAATACGAGTATAATACTGTAGCAAGTCAATGTACATATTACGTAAGCAACGGAATAAGTGTTACGTACGTTACGGGGCGGCTGGACGAGTCGTGGCCGAGAGGACCTGCAGTGGCCGAGCATGGTCGGCAGTGACTCGCAAGGATGGCCGATCGCGGTCGGCAGTGACTCGCTGGGGGCTAGGACTGGCCGATTACGTACGTAAGGTTGTGGCCGGTTACGACCGTAAGGGCCCGTTACGTACGTAAGCAGCTGCCGATTACGTACGTAAGGATGTCGGCAGAACTGGGCAGAAGGGTAGGCCACGATCGGCTATGTACGTAAGGACCCGCCGGTTACGTACGTAACGTGCCGACAGGTCTCGGCCTATATAAGGCCTGGACCGAGTCATCTTGGGCATTTTTCATTTTTCTTTGTTTTTCGCAATTCCTTCAGCAAAAGTGGATGGTTTTGAGTAGAATAAACTTATTAAAACATGTTTTGGAAGTTGGAATCATAGATTAACATCATCTTCCACCCGGATCGAAGGTAAGAACACCTAAACTTTTGGTTTTGGGATGTTTTTGAGGTTTCTTGGTGTTTTGGCCAATTTGCTTCGTTTTAATTCAGATTGTTGATGGAACTTGGTTGTCTTCTCGTAATCATTCATTATCCTTGAGGTTTTGTGGAACAAATTCGAGTATTTCTTTGAATAATCGATTGAATTGGACTATACCTTCAAAGTGTTCGATGAAATGTCTCAACGAGTAGAACTTGGAAAATTCTACACGTTTTCATATGAATGATGGTTGAAATGATATTGTTGTGATGATTCTTGGTAATTATGGGAATTTTGTTAAAGGGAGATAATGAATTGGTGATCAAATGATTCGATTATATTGTTATGATTATGGAATCATAGTATTCTCGATGTTCTTGGTGGTTTGTTGCAATTCATGATGTTATGAGAAGTATATATGTTGAAGAACGTGATTATATACACCTTGAATTGTGAATAAGGATTGTTTAGATGTTAGAACACATCGGATTATGTTGTAACACCCCCAGATCAAACCGGGAATATTACACGCCGCAGACCCTCTCCGTGAGGATCCACCAGGCTAGACATCAAAACAACACATTACATTACATACCGACGAATCAAAATAACGGACCAATAGACCGATTTGGTCTTTCGTCACAGACTTACAAATCAAAATACATAAACTCATCCAGACTCATACCCACACAAGGGTAAAAATACTTACAACAACGAACAATAAGACAGCGGAAAAGACAATACAATGGACTCCGACTAACTGAACCCAAAACTGGCCTTCGTGTGATTAGTATGATTCGTCTTTCATCATCCCTCGTGCCGATCCTGTGTCTTGCTCCCGAAAACCTGCATGTACCTGGACACAATACAGATATCCACCCCGTTTACTCGGGGGTTAGCAAAACTCCACTGTTTCGCTAGTGCAAGTATAAAGTGCAAATACGAGCCATACACAACACATTCCGAGAATGCAACGAAAGACTTCCCGAGGTATATTTAGTTAAAAATAGTTCAAGTCTTGAAAGTAGAAACGAAGTAAGTAAGCACTTTGAAAACACTTCCAAATCTCGGGAGTTTTGAAAACATCAAAAATTAAAAATGTTCTTAATTCCTCGAAAGCCATTCAGGTCCTGACCCCAAAGTTCATTTTTCAAAATACAAATCCGTTTAACAAAACACGGGGTCCACGACCCAACCATTCCGGTCACAAAATACAGGGTCCACGACCCGATCATCCACTTCAATTCACTAACAAGGACACATTACACATAACACATTATTCTTATGCCATTCTAGCCAAGCACCAAGACTCGAAATATAATGTCTCTCGACCCCGAGCACAAAGCATTGTGATACTCCGGACAATATCACAATTAACGAAAACATCAACGTCATCCTCAAGATGAAAACCTGGCCCAGTAACCCGCGGCCGTACCCCTTAGTATCGACCCCGGACATCCGTCGGACACTCCGGGTGGGAAACCACTTCCGCGGCCGTACCCCTTAGTATCGACCCCCAGACATCCCGTCGGACACTCCGGGTGGAAGTTCATCCACACACGCACCCAAGTCCACTTCCGTGGCCGTACCCCTTAGTATCGACCCCCAGACATCCCGTCGGACACTCCGGGTGGAAGGAAATGTAATATCCGCATTTTTTTTCTTTCCCTTGTAATTGTATTTCCGGTGTAATTCTCGATTTAGTGACCCTCGGGTATCCTTCAGTGTAACTTTTCCGTTATCTTTTGATCTGATTCTCGTAATTGTTGTGCGGAACCGCCGTTTCGGGGTTGCCGTGGATTCATTGTATGCTATGATGCGTTTTGAGGTGTTCCGTTTGACGTTTCGTTCATAATCCGGTATTTTGGGTCGTTTATATTCTGTATCTAGCGCACGCTAAATTTCCTGTATAGCGCACGCTAGAAATCCATTAGTAGCGCACGCTACGTTTAATTAAATAGCGCACGCTAACGATTTAGCCACAGGAGTGGCGATTCGGCTCGACCCTGCGGACTATCGGATTAGCGCACGCTATCTCGTCTAGCGCACGCTAATGTCGGGAGACTAGCGCCGCGTTAAATTGTTGATGGCGCGCGCTAGTGTATTTGTCAAAGATCTTGGGCGGTTTACTCGAACTCAATCGGATGCTAGTTAGCGCACGCTACGCTGGTATGGTAGCGCACGCTAACGGGTCGAGTGAGGTTTGGGCGGTTAGCTCTTGGACTCGGTGATGTTCGGGTAGCGCACGCTATTGGTCGATAGCGCGCTACCGAGAGGTTATTAGCGCACGCTACGCATGTATGGTAGCGCACGCTAACGGCCAAAAACCACGGCTTCGGATCGACGCTAACGGAGGGTTTGTAACCTATCCCGTTAGCGCACGCTAACCTTGAGGTCTTAGCGTGCGCTAACACTCCCAACTATATAAACCGGGGAGTTGACCGAGATAATCACAAAATCTCATTTCTTCCTCTTTCCGCGGCGGCGACTCAGAGACGATTTGAGGCGATTTTCTTCTTCCAATCACTTCAGAGATCCTTGTGCTTGAGTTCTTGGTGTAAAACTAACATCATCCACTTGTGTTTCTCATCCTAAATCCAAGGTAATCTCTTAGAACCCTACTTTTGGATAATTTGGGGGTTTTGGGATTTTCTTCCGATCCGTTCCGTTTCGTTGATGGATTCATGATGAATATTATTAATCTTGTTGGTATTCTTAGTTTCCTACGGATTCATGGTATATTTCGTGATTTTTACGGAATCGAGAGGGTTTGGTTGTGGTCCGCCCTCGTTGTTGTTTATATACGAATATACATGAATCGTAGGCGGGTTTGGTGTATTCCATTTCCATAATCGTCTAGAGTTGGTTGTGATTGTGTTATTCGAATCGTTAGGTTCATTTCCGCCGGTTCCTTGCGGTCGTGTTCAACTCTTCCGTTCCGTTCGTGTCATCGTCTAATTAATCGAGGCAAGTATCCTTATGAACTTACAATCTTGACATAGTAGTTTTGTATGAGAAATTGTGTGCGTGTGTATGCTCACTACGGGTTAGACTCGACGGGGTCTCGGTAGGGGTCCACGGAGGTGTGGATCGACGAGCTTTGCTTATCCACACTACGGGTTAGATCCGACGGGGTCTCGGTAGGGGTCCACGGAGGTGTGGATCGACGGTTAATTGTGGTGAATTTTACAAATGTGATTTGATATTGGCATTTCCGGAAATGAGTGTTTTCGAACGGTTTTCTCTATTGCATGCATTACTATATGTGTAAGATGTAAGTTGTTCATCTGGTTACTTGTACTAGCGTGATTGCTAACCCCTTTGGGGACCCGTTTTGGGGAAATTCGTTTTATGAATTTCAGTCGGAGTTCATCGAGACGAGCGGGCTGGACCCGATTACGGATGATGGCCGTGCATGATGATTGTGCACGAGTGACGTTTTAGTGTCTTTTACTTTTTCATCTTATGTGGTTTTGAACTAATAGTTGTACTCGAGTACTTAAGGGGTTCTTGTTCGTTCGGATTGTATTGTTACTTATTATGTTGTGTTGGATGATGATGTTATATTGACCGGTTGAACCGGGTGGATTATTCTGTTTTTCGTCTTTATGACATGGTATTGTTCTGTCGTTTATGAGAGTCGATGAGTATGATGCCGTCCAGCCTGGTGGGTCCCATATAGGGATTCACGGCGCTGTAATATACCTCGAATATCTTGAGGGTGTTACAGAAAATGGTATCAGAGCTCTAGGTTTATGGATACCTAGGCTTGTCGGTTTATTGGGTCTTGTGGTGTTTTGTTTTGCACATCATCGTCACGCTGCCATGATTCCGGTACTACCAGTGTCCGTAAGTTTTCCTTCCTCTGTTCATTATTTCCTTGTATCGTACCTTTGATTCTCGACTTGTGATTGTTCTTTTCTCGTACTTACCCTCGTATGGCTTTTGTTACTTATTTAACTCCGGTATGGATCTTGGAAGAGGTCGTGGTCGCGGTCGTGGTCGTGGGCGGCCGGGGGCGTGGGGCGGCCGGTGGGCGGCCACGTCCACGATCTTGAGGCCGGCGATGCGCGATCGTCATAGCCATGCTTCTTCTCGAGGCGTGCCGATCTTGGTATTGCGGCCGTTATGCAGCGGATGGTGAACCAAATGGCGGCAATAGCTCGGGCGGTTGAGGCCGGATCGAGCCCATGCTAATCGGGCGGAGCGGACCGATGGCTCCAAGATGTCATCAAGATGCATCCTCCTCGGTTTCGGGAGCTTCAGACCCGATTGGGCGGGAAGGGTGGATCAAGGAGATATCTAAAGTCTTCGTTGCCACTAATCGTCCCGAGGACCGTAAAGTCCCTATTGCTCAATATTTTCTCACTTTGGGGACGCTACGGACCGGTGGGAGGCCGTTGGGCCCAAAGACCATCCGCTTCGTGGGCTGAGTTTCAAGAGTTGATGGAGATCGAATATTGCCGTGGCGATCGACAGGCTCGGGTACATGCTTTTTATGATGCTCAACCACGGGATATCCCCGTAGCTCAAGCTATCGCTGATTTTAACAAAGAGTTGGGTTATGTGAAGACCCAAGTTGTCGAGGAGAGTGACAAGATTTTCCATTTCTCCAGACGGATGAAGTTGCCGATTCTGGACTATATGTCGGGGCTCGTATGCACTACATTGAAGGACATCGAGTAGGGCCCTTGCTTATGATATGTCGTGTGGCGAGTGAGGCGGCCGCGAGAGTAAGAAGCGTCTGGCAGGAACTTTTCGGGCCACAAGAGTGGGGGTCGCAGAGATCCCAATCGCTAACTTCCGCCGGCGGTGGTCGGCTCGTTCGCCGGGGTCCTCGTGGAACTACCGGTGCTCCTTTTCGTGATGTGAAGTGTTTCAATTGTGGTCGTACGGGCCACATCGGTCGTACTTGTTTGAGCCCTTTCGACGTGTGTCAGTGTGGCCAGCCGGGCCACAAGGCTGCTTTCTGTGCTGAGAGGGAGAAAATTCTTGGTGCCCGGGCTTCCATTCCAGCGCCTAGGGAACCAAGTGTGAACCAGGGATCGTTTACTCCTCAATCTCCGCCGAGTGCTAGTCGGGGTAGAATGTAATATCCGCATTTTTTTTCTTTCCCTTGTAATTGTATTTCCGGTGTAATTCTCGATTTTAGTGACCCTCGGGTATCCTTCAGTGTAACTTTTCCGTTATCTTTTGATCTGATTCTCGTAATTGTTGTGCGGAACCGCCGTTTCGGGGTTGCCGTGGATTCATTGTATGCTATGATGCGTTTTGAGGTGTTCCGTTTGACGTTTCGTTCATAATCCGGTATTTTGGGTCGTTTATATTCTGTATCTAGCGCACGCTAAATTTCCTGTATAGCGCACGCTAGAAATCCATTAGTAGCGCACGCTACGTTTAATTAAATAGCGCACGCTAACGATTTAGCCACAGGAGTGGCGATTCGGCTCGACCCTGCGGACTATCGGATTAGCGTCGCTATCTCGTCTAGCGCACGCTAATGTCGGAGACTAGCGCACGTTAAATTGTTGATGGCGCGCGCTAGTGTATTTATCGATCTTGGCGCTTTACTGCGAACTCAATCGGATGCTAGTTAGCGCACGCTTCTGGTATGGTAGCGCACGCTAACGGGTCGAGTGAGGTTTGGGCGGTTGGCTCTTGGACTCGGTGATGTTCGGGTAGCGCACGCTATTGGTCGATAGCGCGCGCTACAGAGGTTATTAGCGCACGCTACGCATGTATGGTAGCGCACGCTAACGGCCAAAACTCAGGCTTCGGATCGACGCTAACAGGAGGGTTTGTAACCCTATCCCGTTAGCGCACGCTAACCTTGAGGTCTTAGCGTGCGCTAACACTCCCGGCTATATAAACCGGGGAGTTGACCGAGATAATCACAAAATCTCATTTCTTCCTCTTCCGCGGCCGGCGACTCGAGAGACGATTTGAGGCGATTTTCTTCTTCCAATCACTTTAGAGATCCTTGTGCTTGAGTTCTTGGTGTAAGACTAACATCATCCACTTGTGTTTCTCATCCTAAATCCAAGGTAATCTCTTAGAACCCTACTTTTGGATAATTTGGGGGTTTTGGGATTTTCTTCCGATCCGTTCCGTTTCGTTGATGGATTCATGATGAATATTATTAATCTTGTTGGTATTCTTAGTTTCCCTACGGATTCATGGTATATTTCGTGATTTTTACGGAATCGAGAGGGTTTGGTTGTGGTCCGCCCTCGTTGTTGTTTATATACGAATATACATGAATCGTAGGCGGGTTTCGGGTGTATTCCATTTCCATAATCATCTAGAGTTGGTTGTGATTGTGTTATTCGAATCGTTAGGTTCATTTCCGCCGGTTCCTTGCGGTCGTGTTCAACTCTTCCGTTCCGTTCGTGTCATCGTCTAATTAATCGAGGCAAGTATCCTTATGAACTTACAATCTTGACATAGTAGTTTTGTATGAGAAATTGTGTGCGTGTGTATGCTCACTACGGGTTAGACTCGACGGGGTCTCGGTAGGGGTCCACGGAGGTGTGGATCGACGAGCTTTGCTTTTAACCACTACGGGTTAGATCCGACGGGGTCTCGGTAGGGGTCCACGGAGGTGTGGATCGACGGTTAATTGTGGTGAATTTTACAAATGTGATTTGATATTGGCATTTCCGGAAATGAGTGTTTTCGAACGGTTTTCTCTATTGCATGCATTACTATATGTGTAAGATGTAATTTGTTCATCTGGTTACTTGTACTAGCATGATTGCTAACCCCTTTGGGGACCCGTTTTGGGGAAATTCGTTTTATGAATTTCAGGTCAGGTTCATCGAGACGAGCGGGCGCTGGACCAGTACACGGATGATGGCCGTGCGTGATGATTGTGCACGAGTGACGTTTTAGTGTCTTTTACTTTTTCATCTTATGTGGTTTTGAACTAATAGTTGTACTCGAGTACTTAAGGGGTTCTTGTTCGTTCGGATTGTATTGTTACTTATTATGTTGTGTTGGATGATGATGTTATATTGACCGGTTGAACCGGGTGGATTATTCTGTTTTTCGTCTTTATGACATGGTATTGTTCTGTCGTTTATGAGAGTCGATGAGTATGATGCCGTCCAGCCTGGTGGGTCCCATATAGGGATTCACGGCGCTGTAATATACCTCGAATATCTTGAGGGTGTTACAGGAACAACACACACACACACACGTTCCAAAATCACAGTTGCAAACCACAAGCCTCGAAGGTCAATCACAGTATATATAGTCGAGGTACCTTACTAGAATGGCCAGTTCATCTAACATATACTCACGACCAAGTAATGATACGATTCACAAGGGAGCACAAGATTTCAACCGCACTGAATGACACAACCAATATCACACAACTCACATATTCATCCATAACCACGTGACTCCAAGCACATAATTTCACAAGAGAATTACACTTTACATTTACCGACACCATAATCATACATAATGACATCACACGCAAGTAAGGTGATCCTATACTCGTCGCTAGCACACATATCCAACTAAGTATATTAATTCCCGACACACACGGTTCACTTTTACGAAAACCATGATGGTAAATATACCGATTCTTTTAAAAAAATGGTTATAGATATTTATTTAGCACATATCGACACTTAGCAACCATTATATCCACAAAACACGTAATGTATGGGCAAGATACTTGCCTCGATAATCGATACCGGACACTCCCACAATCATGGATCAGTCGGGACACCTCGAACACCTACGATTCTCCGGCGAAGACAATGAATATACCCACGATCGAAAAGCTTGAAGAAAACGACGAACGGAAGGGTTCCGACTCGAATTCTTTGCGAGAAATCTGACCCTAACATCATACCATCAATAAATTAACAAACGAACGAGGAATAATAATCGTAGAACGCTCGAATCCTCTTTGTGACATTTTATCGGACACCTTCAAGGCGTCGATAAGAAACTCAATAAAACGACAAATCCTCGGCGATTCAACCGAGGAACAGCAAGGAATTCGACATAATAATGTTTAACAATCATAAATACATCACTATTCTGAGTTAAAACGGATTAAACGGACAAATCGAGCAAAATCCCCAAAACTAGATTTTAGGAAAACTTGCCTTGATTCGCTGGATCAAGGGATGATATCGGACGAATGATTGATGATATAACCCAAGGAACTCCATGGATATGTTGCTAAACAACATGGCTTCAAGCTTAGAACTCGCCCAGCTGCGGAAGAGGAGAATATGAAGGGTAAGAAATGAGCTGAAATGCTCAAAAAATGAATTTATAGGGGTTGATCGCCTGCCGACACGGCCGTGCCGATCGGCACGGTCGTGTCGCACACCTGGCCGACAGGGGACTCGGCCGTGTCTGCTTGACACGGTCGCGGCGCGAGGGCCTTCCGATAGTGACCCGTCCGGCGACTTCGGCATGACTCGGCCGTGTCACGGAACACGGTCGGGCGTGTCAGCGATCGGTTACAGCTTATCCGGAAGAGTTCGGCACGGGCCGTGTCGGACGACACGGTCGGGTCTGAGGCGAGACTCCGGCATTTCCGGACGAAATGCAGCACGGGCCGTGTTGGACGACACGGCCGAGTTCGGCCGGCAGTGATCGGCCAATAACGAGCGGGTGAGCTAAAACGACCATAACTCTCTCGTCCGGACTCCGATTGACTCACCGTTTGAACCATTGGAAAGCTAACTCGATGCTCTATAATGTTTCAAAGATTTAGAATTTTTGGAGTTACCAAAAATTAATGGTGATCTAACAAAGTCGAACTCCCACGTGAAAAAGTCGATTAAGGACACGGAACTCAACAAAACGACACCGAAACGAACTCGGATGACAAAAAGTGCAGAATTAATCATTCTCGAAATGACGAAACGGTCATGAGCGAGTCGTCAAAACGGACTCCGGCTGAAAAAGAAATTTACCGAAAATCGAAACTTGCGGATATTACATTCTACCCTCCTTAAAAGAAGTTTCGTCCCGAAACTTAAAACAAGTAGGGAGAAGCAATATCCCGCCAGGAAAACTCAACGAGATACGTAAGGAAACGCGTAACTTACGCCCATCGGCGAAACGTTACAAGCAACGCAAAGGAATATACGGCGTGAAAACACGCTCCACGACGACCAACACAACGTCACCGTTAGGGATATAACAAAACCAACAAGTGACAAGCGTCATCAAATGGATAATACAATCAAGTCAATTATCCGAACAATCACAAAACTCAGCGGACGAGAATCAATACTATTGACCTACCCAACGGTACATCAATCAAAACGCGAGCCAATCGCTGAACAAATACGGAATTCCACCGCCCAAGGGTTGGAAGATCGAAAACGAGACTAATTTTCCGAACTTGAAAAGGTCACAACGATATATAGCTCAATTTGGGACAATATCAGAACTCGCTCGAATGACAAAGGTGAGAAACAACATCAGGTCAGAAGCATCAACGAACACAGTCGAGTCGTTACGGTTGGACGAAACAGAAGAGAAAGAAAGAAAAATGTGGGTATTACATCATATCACCTTTAAAAGAGGTTTCGTCCCGAAACCTAAACAACGAGAACGAAGGGCTGGAATAGCAACCTTCCCGACCATATCCTCTTGGTCCACATCCGATTTTCAAGGCCATTAGTATCGTGGTCACGACTGTGTCCTCTGCCCATCGGCATACTAAGCAGATTCCCACTCAATACGATTGCACAACTTCGCAAAATATTAAACTAAAGTACCAACTCAGCACGACATCTCACATAAGGTAACCAATAACAACTCGAAAAGAAAATCCACGAGGTATCCTTTTAAAGGAAATCTTTTGAAAATCCTTGGATTTGTATGCTATTTAAAATAAACTTTAAAAGTACTTTTGGTACCTCGGGTTGTTTCATCAAAACTTGTAACAACATACTTTAACATTTCCAAATCCGAGTTTGAACTTTACATCGAGTGAGATTTTTCATCTTTCACTATATATTTTTTTGAAAATAAAAACGCATTGGTTTTTGAAATAAAATATTTTTATGGTGTGAAAGATTTTTGAAAATCACTCACTCGAATTATTTGAAAATACAATAATACGTTAAAAATCATTTTGAAAATTCTCCCAACACTTCACAAACATCAACGACGGTAATATTTGACAAAATGTCTACATGTACTTTAAAACAACTCTTTCAAATACCATCGAGGTTTTATTTGAGAATCCAAGGCCGGCTTGCCAATTCCAAATAATTTTCAAAGTATACACGGAGCCGCCGATTAATCGAACCGTCAAAACTTTGTGAAGTTTCCAGAAAGTGTTTTTGAACACACACAATGAGACATAATTTATCAATTCATCAAACACAATCAAATATCACCTAGCAATACGAAAAGTCTTAACACACATTCACGCACTTGATTGTTATCACTAGACACCACGTAGAGAATACAACTACGGTGATTGGCGCAAAGTTAGACCTAACGGCTATAATGCGGTTCCATAGCCTCTGCCCAGGTTGATTAGCGTGCGTTACAACAAAGATTAACGTGCGCTAAACGCGCCACGTTAGCGCGCGTTAGGCTCGTATTAAGCCTGTGCTAACTGCTCTAATCACCAACACGATTGCAAACATATATGAGGTAATACTAGACTCGAAGGTTACAAATAAGCAACAACATACGAGTCTAAATGTCATCGATTCACATAATTATAACATCTCACAAGCAACCATCAAAAGAAAATCATCCTACAAAAACGAAAATTTTTCTTCTCAATAAAGAGGACTATCTCAACACATACATACCGATGGACTCAACATTCACGTTACTATTTTAATCATAAAAGTGGCACCACTGCTCAACAACGAGAGCATAATCAATACGCATCTTCCGTCGATAATCAATACGCATCTTCCGTCGATAAGAAACTCAATAAAACGACAAATCCTCGGCGATTCAACCGAGGAACAGCAAGGAATTCGACATAATAATGTTTAACAATCATAAATACATCACTATTCTGAGTTAAAACGGATTAAACGGACAAATCGAGCAAAATCCCCAAAACTAGATTTTAGGAAAATTTGCCTTGATTCGCTGGATCAAGGGATGATATCGGACGAATGATTGATGATATAACCCAAGGAACTCCATGGATATGTTGCTAAACAACATGGCTTCAAGCTTAGAACACGCCCAGCTGCGGAAGAGGAGAAGAAGAAGGGAAAGAAATGAGCTGAAATGCTCAAAAAATGAATTTATAGGGGTTGACTGCCCTGCCGGACACGGCCCATGCCGATCGGCACGGTCGTGTCGCACAGCTGGCCGACAGGGACTCGACCGTGTCCTGCTTGACACGGTCGCGGCGCGGAGGGCCTTCCGATAGTGACCCGTCAAGCGGCGACTTCGGCATGACTCGGCCGTGTCTCCGAACACGGTCGGGCGTGTCGGCGACGGTTCGCTTATCCGGAAGAGTTCGGCACGGGCCGTGTCGGACGACACGGTCGGGTCCTGAGGCGAGACTCCGGCATTTCCGGACGAAATGCAGGCACGGGCCGTGTCGGACGACACGGCCGAGTTCGGCCGGTGATCGGCAATAACGAGCGGGTGAGCTAAAGCGACCATAACTCTCGTCCGGACTCCGATTGACTCACCGTTTGAACCATTGGAAAGCTAACTCGATGCTCTATAATGTTGCAAAGATTTAGAATTTTTGGAGTTACCAAAAATTAATGGTGATCTAACAAAGTTGAACTCCCACGTGAAAAAGTCGATTAAGGACACAGAACTCAACAAAACGACACCGAAACGAACTCGGATGACAAAAAGTGCAGAATTAATCATTCTCGAAATGACGAAATGGTCATGGGCGAGTCATCAAAATGGACTCCGGCTGAAAATTTTTTTTACCGAAAATCGAAACTTGCGGATATTAGATATGTCGTATTGGAGATTTTGAATATGATTTCGGAATTAGTTGTGTTCTTAAGGAACTCTTGGATTATATGAATTGTTGAACATGTTTAAGAGGTGTTGGTATTTTAGATATGAATATGGAATATTCATATCTAAAACTAAGTTATGTGTCTTGGTACAATATTCGTATAGGAATACGAATATGATTCCGGATTTGATAAGGTTATGATTCACTTTTGAGTTTGAGAATTCATACGTATTGAACAAGTTTTCAATTCGGATAATGGAAATATTTGAAACCTTTGGAATATGGTTATCTATAATGTTGAATTCATTGGATTGTCCGGATTGATGATGATAATCGGTAATTGGTTTATATTATGAATTTACAAGGAGGAAACTTGTATACGTATTTAAGATTGAATTTGGATTCGGAAAGGTTAGACCCTTGTTGGTTTAAATTGATTATTGATATGATCTTCGGATTGTGGAATCGTATTGTGGTTTTGAATTCGTGCTTGATTGGTTCGGGTTGTTTAGATATGTGTTTAATCGGGATATTGTAGAATCGTTGTGTTTGTTGATCGGTTATTGATTGTTATTTGTGATCATCGAGTTACGGCTTGTATTGTGGATATGAGTTCGTATTTGTTGAGTTGGATTATTTGGTTTTATGTATATGATCGAGGTTTCGTTGAACCATTGAGTTTGTTGGTTGGGTATGTCGGTTATTGATTTTTATCGAATGTGTGTTAATCGGTTATTGCAATAGGTTGTGATGTTTTGATCGTGGTTTATGACCGTTATGTTGCGGTTGAGGCTAAAGAGTTCGTAGATTGCTTTTGGTGGGTGAAGAGCTCGTAGACAAAGGCAATGGATATTGGTAACGGCTTCGTGGTATCGGTACCGATGCAAGTTTATACTTGTTCAGTTTATAATATTTGATGAATGGTTTCGTTTTCATTTCATTTATAATTCGTATAGCAATGTTGTTAGAAATGTAAGTTGTCGGGATAATGGTTTGTATATCGTGCTTTGGTTGTATTAAATCATAAGGTATATGATTTAATTGTGTTCAGGGAAGACGTGAGTTATCTTTGGTCAAGGATATAGAATATCGGATATCGAGGATAGTTATCGTGACGACATAAGTATCGGGATAAAGGTTTTTGGTATTGAATGGATGGTACTTTATTTGAGATTATTTGTATAAATGTGTATTCGTTCAGGGATGTTGTTCGTGGAAAGGATGTTCTCTTCGGCTTTGAGGTAATTTATGTATTGTTCAGTTATGAGATAATTATTATGTTGAGTTGTTGTATATGTTGTGTGTTGAGGCTTCATATATTGAGATTTGTACTAGTTGTTCGTTGAGGGATCTTGATCCCAGGACTATTGTTGGTATTAATGGTTGTGTTGATCGTCTCATTGGGGGATGTTGATGGATATGGTCCTCGACTTTGAGGTAATCTAAGCATTTGTTCAGTCATGTGGATAATTAGTATGTTGAGTTGTTGTATATGTTGAGGTTTCTTGTAATGAGTTTCGTATCTGTTATTCGTTGAGGGATGTTGATCCCAGGACTGTTGTATTGAGATCGTAGATCATGTTGGTCAGTCATTTGGGGATGATGATCCCAGGATTGATGTTTTGGATATTGATTAGTCGTGTCGACTTTTCATTGTCAGTATGTTGTTGTTCACTTCGGTGAGTCTTTTGATCCTTATTGGATATGTGTTTCTTTGAGTTTCGTTGTCATGTTGCATCGTGACATATCTGGAGTTATATCTGCATGCCGATTGGTTATTGTGTAGGATTTTTAGCCAGGCACATGATGGTTATGTGTTGATATTTCCACATTGAACCGTGCACACGAGACGTAGTTCGTGAGGCTAATTAGGTACAAGACCACACATGTATTTGATCGATACCCGGGGTGGCTTGTGCACGGACACATTTCCGAATCGGGCGTACTATGACTTCCATCTTTGAGACATATTGTTTGGTCGTTCATCCTCCATTTATGGTTAGGTTTGTTCGACGGTTTGTGACTGGTTGTTCATACGCCCGAGGGGTATGTTCGACAGTCGGAGTTATTTCTTTGAGATCCATTATTGTTGATCATTTTGAGTTTACCTTGTTGATGGTATTCTCGGTTATTGTTGGTCCTTTGTCGATCATTTGGGGTCTACCTTGTTGAGGGTATTCTTGGTTATTGTTGATCCTTTGTTGATCGTGTTGGGAGTTTACCATGTTGAGGGTACTCTCGATTATCGTTGATCCTTTATTGGTCGTATTGGAGTTATTATGTCGATGATATTCTCAATGATGTATTGATTGATCATTGTTATTGATCGTATGAGCATTCGGACTGTACGTCGATGTTTCGGGATTTGTATTCATTATCATGTGGTAGTTGATCTACGTATATGTTGTATGCTATTGGTTTATACAGGTTGGGATTTGATTGTGTAATCCGACGGACAGGATTTGGCACAGATGGATTATTTCCGCACTTATGAGTTATGATGATGTTTTTGTAACACCCCCAATCCGCTCAGGGATATTACACGCCGTAGAACCTTTCCTCAAGGATCTACCAGGCTGGTAACGACATATAACAACTCAAACATGCCTTTAAGGCTAAAATAACTCAGTAGACCGATTTGGTCTTTCAACGAATACATACAGCTCAACTACAACTCGTGCCCACGCAGGGCTCAAAATACAACTACACCCGTACAACGGGAAAATATAGCAGCGGAAAATAGAGTACAACTGAACCAATAAACAGAGTACGGTTCCTCATGTGATTAGTATCGATCATCTTTCATCATCCTTCGTGCCGTCCCTGTGTTATGCTCCAAAACCTGAATGCAAAAATAGACATCCACCCCCCGAATACTCGGGGGTTAGCAAACTCCTTGTTTTGCTAGTGCAAATACAAAGTGCAAATACGAGCCATACAATTCACATTTCCACGAATAACAATAATCGAGGATCCTCAAAGATCCAAACGAAGCGAAAAGTACTTCCCGAGGCAAGGGTTTGAGAAAACATTTCAAAAGCGAAATATCATAATTCAAGGGAAATAATTTATAAAACGGTTTAGAATGCCATCGAGAGTTTTAATAGCAAACAATTTAGGATTATCAAATCCTACTTTTCAAAATCCAAAGACAAAGGGGTCACCGCCCAAATCTTTACTTTCTAAAAAATGACATTAACCAAACCATTGGGATTTTAGCCCCAAATCCGTAAAATGACTTTTACAAAACCATTGGGATTTTAGCCCCAAATCTCATCAACTCACAAGACACAAGAACGACCACAAGGTTCAACTCCCGACATCAAAATCCACAAATAAAGGATTTAACACAACAACAAAATCTTTGTAGAGCCATCCTAGCCAAGTAGGCCAAACGAACAACTTACCTCTTACACACTTAGTCAATGCATGCAAATGAAAACCGTTCAAAAGCACTCATTTAGGAAATGCCAATGATCATACCAAATTTGTAAAATTGCACCACTATTAACCGAGGACCACGGCATTGGATCCTGCCGAGACCCGTCGGATCTAACCCGGATGGTTAAAAGCAAGCTCGCGGTCCCACGGCTTCGTGGAACCCTACCGAGACCCGTCGGATCTAACCCGCGATGAGCATACACACACACACGTTACTCATGCAATACTAACATGCTAAGAATGTAAGTTCATTAAGGATACTCACTAGAGATGGCCATTAACTCGACACCATTATCAAACTCTTCAAAACACAATAACAAGATTAAATACGGAATACACGATTCCATAACTTTAAACAATAGGAGTATCATCATAAAACCCTTCAACGTTCAAAATAACCAAATCATAATCAATTCTCAAAACACCGTTCACAAATCACACTCGTTTTGAAAGAAAGCCTTTAACGAGGCCAACCGAAATCCTTTGAAACTTCATTTCAAATAACCAAACAAACACATCAAGACGACCACCGATCATCATATCCATAAAGCGAGAAAAGTATGGGCAAGGTACTTGCCTCGATACCATGAGCACGGAACCACGAGCGGATACGGCTCAACGGGAAGCTTGGGCGCGATGCTAACGAAAAGGAATACGACGAGCGGAGCGGAAGAATCAAGCACGACCGAGGAACCGACGAAAATGAACCTAACGATTCGAATAGCACAATCACAACCACTTCTAAACGATTATGGAAATGGAATACACCGGAAACCCGCCTACGATTCATGTATATTCATACCGAAAACAACGAGGGCGGACCACCACCAAACCCTCTCGATTCCGCAAAAATCCACAAAATATCCATGAATCCGTAGGAAAACTAAAGATACTAACAATATTAATCGTATATACCATGAATCCACCAACAAAACGGAACGGATCGGAAGAAAATCCCAAAACCCCCAATTAAATCGAAAATAGGGTTTTAGAATATTACCTTAGGAGATTCAAGTACCAAGATCCGTAGAACACGCGTTAGATTGATTTCCCGGGCTTCACTATCGAAGAAAAATGGTGAAAATCGACCCCCCAATGGATAAAGATGAAGAACTCTTCCCTTCTCTTATCCTCTCTCTCGCGATGCAATGAAAATGAAGAAGAAGACGGGCGATTTCGTCTAATAAAGGCGAGACTGCACAATTACCGCTTTGTGTGCCGCGGCACAGGCCGAAAATTTACTCCCAGGTTTTGGCGTTGTGCCGCGGCACAGCCTGCGTGTGCCGCGGCACACGGTACAGTCGGGTTTTGGTCGCAGAAGACACACGAGTGTGCCGCGGCACTGGCCTGGCACTGTGCCGCGGCACCGGATAGGTGTGCCGCGGCACACAGTACAGATCGCTCGACCAACATTTGGAGAAATTTGTGTGCCGCGGCGCACGCACCTTGTGCCGCGGCCCACACCCCTTTTGGGTCCCAAAATGATAAAAATGATCCGGAAAGAGAATAAAACGATAGGAATCAATATTTGGGGACCAATAACACGAAATGGATCCGCGGCAACCCCGAAACGGCGGTTCCGCACATCAATAACGAAAATACGGTTCAACGATTAACGGGAAGGACACACCGAAAGGTATACGAGAGTCACTACAATCGAAATACACCAAAAAAGAAAATTACCGAAATTGAATTGCGGATATTACATTCTACCCTCCTTAAAAGAAGTTTCGTCCAAACTTAAAACAAGTAGGAGAAGCAATATCCCTTGAGAAATCTCAACGAGATACACAAGAAATGCGTAACTTACGCCCATCGGTAAACGTTACAAGCAACGCAAAGGAATAAACGGCGTGAAAACACGCTCCAGGGCGACCAACACAATGCCACCGGTATAGACATAATAAAATCAACAAGTGACAAGTGTCATCAAACAGATAATACAATCAAGTCGACTATCCGAACAATCACAAAACACAACCAACGAAAATCAATACGATTGACCAACCCAACGGTATATCAATCAAAACATGAGCCACACGCTGAACAAATACGGAATTCCACCGCCCAGGGGTTGGAAGATCGAAAACGAGACTAATTTCCCGAACTTAAGGAAATTTGGAAGGAGTCTGAATGTTCAACAATCACGAAACGGGATCAACAAAAACCGAACAATCAAACGATCGAACCAAAAAGATCGAGACAACAAAAATCGAACGATCGTGTTCGGATCACGAAGAACAATAAGGTTCAACCGACAACTCCGAGGTTCACACCTCGACTCGAGACAAAACATGATCCGGTGAAAACAACAAGATGCACACTCGCATAAGATCCACAGGAAAGGGAATAATGATTGAAAGGTCACAACGACGAACGAGTAATTCCGAAATACCACCCTTGTTCGATCAACAAAAGCAAGGGGCAGGACAAGCTCAGAAAATGTCAACGAACATAAATGAGTCGATAAAGTAGAATATCTGAAGTTCAAAATCCGATCCCTTCGAATAAGAGGACTAGTAGAACCAAATGATGTTACTCCCGAACAAGGTTCACAAGAGTCAAACCGAACCCGAAAAAGTCACAGCGATAACCAGATCGACCCACAACAAGATCACGGTTCGTTCAGACGATGAAATCGAAATACAGAACAAGTTCAGAAGGTATCAACGAACATGAGCGAATCGATAGTCTGGAGAAAGAGAAAATACTGAAGTCAAAATAGTACGGGCATTACCTCCGACCTCGTCCACGAAATTCACAAAAACAAGAGCAAGGTAACAAGACATTAAACAACCGACACATAACGGAACGATCACCGATGCACACGGTCATGCCAAACCAAGCTCTAACAGCTCGCACATGCGCGACAACGCAGAAATCACCACGAGGCGACAACATTCAACACCAACATTCCACCTCTCACAGAGGGCTAACACAACAAATGTGTGGAAAACGACTCAACGCTCACACCGCCAATTCGGTCATACTCGGGAGCAAACATCAAAATGACAACGCGAACATCATACATATATACCCAACCCTCAAACGGGATTGGATAGGTTTTAAAAACGAAAACCTCATTTTGAAAATAATTTAGAAGAGCACCGATTGATCTTGAGTATCACCTTTCAAAAAGTACAAACGTGAAACATCGTTATCGAGACTTTGGAGAACCGTTTCGCATTTGAAAAAAAAAAAATGAGGACACTTTCTCTTAGTGAAAACTTTCAGAATATTCGACCGTTGGGTCTAAATAAAAGTGTTTCTAAAACATTGAAAATATCTCAAAACATTTTGGTCCTCGAGGCAGAAAAATTTTGGAATATATTGTGGCACCTGGATGTACCACAAGAAAATAACTCATTTGAAAAAAAAATTATGTCTCGAAATTTGTTTTTCTAAGATACTCAAGGTTTTCAAAAATCCAATAGGCCAGAATGCCCAAAACTCACACATATCGACGTTCACTAAAACAACTCCTAGCACACGCATCAAAAAGTTTAGAATCAAGACAATACATGTCTTTAAACGGAAACAAACGATAAAATACCACATTCGAACAAAACCACCGATAAAATACTCTCATGGCGGCTAGTGAACAAGTCGAACGCGTATAAGCACAAAGCTTCCACAACAAAACTTGTAAAACGTGCAAATCGATTCGAAAATCATCAGCAACGGACAAAAACATCAATAAAAAGACATCACAAGCGACGACATTCCTCGTATAAATCAAGTACGAGAGTCGACTAAATACATATCGTGAAATCAAGATCCACATAAGGATTCCATCACTTAACAAATAATCATAAAATAAACAGCTCGTGTCACACGAGGCACAACACAAGAAGGGAGACTTACTTCCACAGGCCGCACGAAGATGATGATCGCCCCACGATACTAATCACGACCAACAAACTCAAACGACGCGTCGCGACACGACTCAGTCAGATAAAATCCGACGAAACAAGACTCAAACAACACGACTTGACACGGTGACCTAGGTTTCCTCAACCTAAGCTCTGATACCATTTATGTAACACCCCCAATCCGCTCAGGGATATTACACGCCGTAGAACCTTTCCTCAAGGATCTACCAGGCTGGTAACGACATATAACAACTCAAACATGCCTTTAAGGCTAAAATAACTCAGTAGACCGATTTGGTCTTTCAACGAATACATACAGCTCAACTACAACTCGTGCCCACGCAGGGCTCAAAATACAACTACACCCGTACAACGGGAAAATATAGCAGCGGAAAATAGAGTACAACTGAACCAATAAACAGAGTACGGTTCCTCATGTGATTAGTATCGATCATCTTTCATCATCCTTCGTGCCGTCCCTGTGTTATGCTCCAAAACCTGAATGCAAAAATAGACATCCACCCCCCGAATACTCGGGGGTTAGCAAAACTCCACTGTTTTGCTAGTGCAAATACAAAGTGCAAATACGAGCCATACAATTCACATTTCCACGAATAACAATAATCGAGGATCCTCAAAGATCCAAACGAAACGAAAAGTACTTCCCGAGGCAAGGGTTTGAGAAAACATTTCAAAAACGAAATATCATAATTCAAGGGAAATAATTTATAAAACGGTTTAGAATGCCATCGAGAGTTTTAATAGCAAACAATTTAGGATTATCAAATCCTACTTTTCAAAATCCAAAAGACAAAGGGGTCACCGCCCCAAATCTTTACTTTCTGAAAAATGACATTAACCAAACCATTGGGATTTTAGCCCCAAATCCGTAAAATGACTTTTACAAAACCATTGGGATTTTAGCCCCAAATCTCATCAACTCACAGTACACAAGAACGACCACAAGGTTCAACTCCCGACATCAAAATCCACAAATAAAGGATTTAACACAACAACAAAATACTGTAGAGCCATCCTAGCCAAGTAGGCCAAACGAACAACTTACCTCTTACACACTTAGTCAATGCATGCAAATGAAAACCGTTCAAAAGCACTCATTTCCGGAAATGCCAATGATCAAACCACATTTGTAAAATTGCACCACAATTAACCGCGGACCCACAGCTTCGTGGATCCCTGCCGAGACCCCGTCGGATCTAACCCACAGTGGTTAAAAGCAAGCTCGCGGTCCCACAGCTTCGTGGAACCCTACCAAGACCCCGTCGGATCTAACCCGCAGTGAGCATACACACACACACACACGTTACTCATGCAATACTAACATGCTAAGAATGTAAGTTCATTAAGGATACTCACTAGAGATGGCCATTAACTCGACACCATTATCAAACTCTTCAAAACACAATAACAAGATTAAATACGGAATACACGATTCCATAACTTTAAACAATAGGAGTATCATCATAAAACCCTTCAACGTTCAAAATAACCAAATCATAATCAATTCTCAAAACACCGTTCACAAATCACACTCGTTTTGAAAGAAAGCCTTTAACGAGGCCAAACCGAAATCCTTTGAAACTTCATTTCAAATAACCAAACAAACACATCAAGACGACCACCGATCATCATATCCATAAAACGAGAAAAGTATGGGCAAGGTACTTGCCTCGATACCATGAGCACGGAACCACGAACGGATACGGCTCAACCGGGAAGCTTCGGAACGCCCGATGCTAACGAAAAGGAATACGACAACGAACGGAACGGAAGAATCAAGCACGACCGCGAGGAACCGACGAAAATGAACCTAACGATTCGAATAGCACAATCACAACCACTTCTAAACGATTATGGAAATGGAATACACCCGGAAACCCGCCTACGATTCATGTATATTCATACCGAAAACAACGAGGGCGGACCACCACCAAACCCTCTCGATTCCGCAAAAATCCACAAAATATCCATGAATCCGTAGGAAAACTAAATATACTAACAATATTAATCGTATATACCATGAATCCACCAACAAAACGGAACGGATCGGAAGAAAATCCCAAAACCCCCAATTAAATCGAAAATAGGGTTTTAGAATATTACCTTAGGAGATTCAAGTACCAAGATCCGTAGAACACGCGTTAGATTGATTTCCGGCTTCACTATCGAAGAAAAATGGTGAAAATCGACCCCAATGGATAAAGATGAAGAACTCTTCCCTTCTCTTATCCTCTCTCGCGATGCAATGAAAATGAAGAAGAAGGCAGGCGATTTCGTCTAATAAAGGCGAGCGCACAATTACCGCTTTGTGTGCCGCAAGACAGAAGTGTGCCGGCACAGCCGAAAATTTACTCCTGTGTTTTGGCGTTGTGCACAAGATACCAAGTGCGTGCCGCACACCGCAGTCGGGTTTTGGTCGCAGAAGACACACGAGTGTGCCGCGGCACCGGACAGGTGTGCCGCGGCACTGGCCTGGCACTGTGCCGCGGCACACAGTACAGATCGCTCGACCAACATTTGGAGAAATTTGTGTGCCGCGGCGCACGCACCTTGTGCCGCGGCCCACACCCCTTTTGGGTCCCAAAATGATAAAAATGATCCGGAAAGAGAATAAAACGATAGGAATCAATATTTGGGGACCAATAACACGAAATGGATCCGCGGCAACCCCGAAACGGCGGTTCCGCACATCAATAACGAAAATACAGTTCAACAGTTAACAGGAAGGACACACTGAAAGGTATACGAGAGTCACTACAATCGAGAAATACACCAAAAAAAGAAAATTACCGAAATTCGAAATTGCGGATATTACAGTTTTGAGGATTATCGGTATTTTTGGAATACAGTAGAGATGATTGTTGTTGAATTCATTTCGTCATTTGAGAATACGAAATGTGGAATATGTCAATGATTGATTTAGTATGGATTGCTATGAATTGGTAAGGTTATAACGGTAAGATTACTTTGGTAGTATTCTTACTATATTATTACATTGGTATGTAATTATTTATGATGATGTGATCGATATCATTGTTGAGTATTATGGCTGACCCCATCGTGGGCTTTATTTTTAGGTACTCGGAGATCGAGCTAGTAGCGGTCGTGAAGGGGTGAGCTTCCCGGGTGATACTGGCTGTGGCATGTTCCTGAGTATTGAGTATTTATTTCTGGTTATTTTATTTTCGCTGCAAATGTGTATTTTGAACTGCATTTATCCGATGCGTGTGTATATTTCAAAATGGCTTTTCGGTATCTTTATCCGCTGCGTGTATGTATTTTAAAAAGGCCTTTTTGGCATTTTGCGAACTTGGGATTATTTCGTTAAACTCTTTTTCCCAATTATTTTTCGGTACGTTTAAGTGGCGGCTTAACGTACATTTTTAACTATCGAGATTTGGCATTTCGCCTTGTATCTTCAAATGGTATTCTATGACGGTATTTGAGAACTCTGCTTTTTAAAATATTTGAGTATTTAAAATACTACCGTCATCGGCCTTTTGGCATTTTTAAACATTTTTGAAATGGTTTTTAGCCTGGTGGGTTCCGGCGCGGGGCCCACGGCGCTGTAATATCCCGGATGGTTTTGGGGGTGTTACAGAAGATGATATCGGAGCTCGGGTTTTGTGAAACCCAGGCGTGTGTGTTATGTGGCTCTACCGGTACGGTAGTAGCGTGATTTTTGAAAATGAGTTTTTCTGACTTTTGAGTCGAATCGATTTTTGGAGTTTTCAAAATTTTTGAGATTCTTTTCAAATTGCTATTTGTGATATTGGTGTGTGTTAATTGTGTTGAGACTTCGTACGGAAGTCGTGTGCTAGTATCACGGGAGATCATCGGCTTCGCGCACCTGTAAGTATATTGGTTTGGTTATTCACTTGTGGCGACGCTTGATTGTTTTTTGTGATGAGTTGGAAATTTTGGATTTATCTGTTGTTGGCGACAGGTTGCAAGTTTCGAGGACGAAACTTATTTTAAGGGGGTAGTATGTAATACCCGAATTTTCAGTATAAATTTTTCGCGTTATTTTATCTGAGATATACTGTATAGCTTGGTGTCTATACAGTATGGATAAAATAAATTGAGAACCGAGACAGTTATACTTGTGTAATTGACGTGTTTGATTGACAGTTATATTGAGGATATGTTGTATCAGGTTGAACTGATTTGGATATCAGGTATATCGTATGAGAATATTTTTGGGTTGAGTATATGTGTATTCAGTATGCCGTATGTTCGTGTCCAGTATGTCGAGACGTCGGGCAGGAACAGTTGAATTTTTGGCTAAGTATAAAAGCCATTACGTACGTTAAGCCTTGGAGCTTACGTACGTAAAATGTGTTAGCTTACGTACGTTATATAGTGTACATAACGTACGTAACAAGAGGAATCGGACAGTTGGGCCCGGTGTCGGCAGCTTTCGACGCAGATGTGGACAGACGAGTCAACGGATGGAGTTACGTACGTTATATAGGGTGTATTACGTACGTAATATGAGTATAATATTGTAGCAAGTCAATGTACGTATTACGTAAGCAACGAATAAGTGTTACGTACGTTACGGGGCGGCTGGTCGAGTCGCGGCCGAGAGGACCTGCAGTGGCCGAGCATGGTCGGCAGTGACTCGCTGGGGGCTAGGACTGGCCGATTACGTACGTAAGGTTGTGGCCGGTTACGGCCGTAAGGGCCCGTTACGTACGTAAGCAGCTGCCGATTACGTACGTAAGGATGTCGGCAGAACTGGGCAGAAGGGTAGGCCACGGCCGGCTACGTACGTAAGGACCCGCCGGTTGCGTACGTAACGTGCCGATAGGTCTCGGCCTATATAAGGCATGGACCGAGTCATCTTGGGCATTTTTCATTTTTCTTCGTTTTTCGCGATTCCTTCAGCAAAAGTGGATGGTTTTGAGTAGAATAAACTTATAACAACATGTTTTGGAAGTTGGAATCATAGATTAACATCATCTTCCACCCGGATCGAAGGTAAGAACACCTAAACTTTTGGTTTTTGGATGTTCTTGAGGTTTCTTGGTGTTTTAGCCGATTTGCTTCGTTTTGATTCAGATTGTTGATGGAACTTGGTTGTATTCTCGTAATCATTCATTATCCTTGAGGTTTTGTGGAACGAATTCGAGTATTTCTTTGAATAATCGATTGAATTGGACTATGCCTTCAAAGTGTTCGATGAAATGTCACAATGAGTAGAACTTGGAAAATTCTACACGTTTTCGTATGAATGATGGTTGAAATGATATTGTTGTGATGATTCTTGGTAATTATGGGAATTTTGTTAAAGGGAGATAATGAATTGGTGATCAAATGATTCGATTATGTTGTTATGATTATGGAATCGTAGTATTCTCGATGTTATTGGTGGTTTGTTGCGATTCATGATGTTATGAGAAGTATATATGTTGAAGAACATGATTATGTACTCCTTGAATTGTGAATAAGGATTGTTTAGATGTTAGAACACATCGGATTATGTCGTATTGGAGATTTTGAATATGATTTCAGAATTAGTTGTGTTCTTAAGGAACTCTTGGATTATATGAATTGTTGAACATGTTTAAGAGGTGTTGGTGTTTTAGATATGAATATGGAATATTCATATCTAAAACTAAGTTATGTGTCTTGGTACAATATTCGTATAGGAATACGAATATGATTCCGGATTTGATAAGGTTATGATTCACTTTTGAGTTTGAGAATTCATACGTGTTGAACAAGTTTTCAATTCGGATAATGGAAATATTTGAAACCTTTGGAATATGGTTATCTATAATGTTGAATTCATTGGATTGTCCGGATTGATGATGATAATCGGTAATTGGTTTATATTATGAATTTACAAGAAGGAAACTTGTATACGTATTTAAGATTGAATTTGGATTCGGAAAGGTTAGACCCTTGTTGGTTTAAATTGATTATTGATATGATCTTCGGATTGTGGAATCGTATTGTGGTTTTGAATTCGTGTTTGATTGGTTCGGGTTGTTTAGATATGTGTTTAATCGGGATATTGTAGAACCGTTGTGTTTGTTGATCGGTTATTGATTGTTATTTGTGATCATCGAGTTACGGCTTGTATTGTGGATATGAGTTCGTATTTGTTGAGTTGGATTATTTGGTTTTATGTATATGATCGAGGTTTCGTTGAACCATTGAGTTTGTTGGTTGGGTATGTCGGTTATTGATTTTTATCGAATGTGTGTTAATCGGTTATTGCAATAGGTTGTGATGTTTTGATCGTGGTTTATGACCGTTATGTTGCGGTTGAGGCTAAAGAGTTCGTAGATTGCTTTTGGTCGGGGCTGAAGAGCTCGTAGACAAAGGCAATGGATATTGGTAACGGCTTCGTGGTATCGGTACCGATGCAAGTTTATACTTGTTCAGTTTATAATATTTGATGAATGGTTTCGTTTTCATTTCATTTATAATTCGTATAGCAATGTTGTTAGAAATGTAAGTTGTCGGGATAATGGTTTGTATATCGTGCTTTGGTTGTATTAAATCATAAGGTATATGATTTAATTGTGTTCAGGGAAGACGTGAGTTATCTTTGGTCAAGGATATAGAATATCGGATATCGAGGATAGTTATCGTGACGACATAAGTATCGGGATAAAGGTTTTTGGTATTGAATGGATGGTACTTTATTTGAGATTATTTGTATAAATGTGTATTCGTTCAGGGATGTTGTTCGTGGAAAGGATGTTGTCTTCGGCTTTGAGGTAATTTATGTATTGTTCAGTTATGAGATAATTATTATGTTGAGTTGATGTATATGTTGTGTGTTGAGGCTTCATATATTGAGATTTGTACTAGTTGTTCGTTGAGGGATCTTGATCCCAGGACTATTGTTGGTATTAATGGTTGTGCTGATCGTCTCATTGGGGGATGTTGATGGATATGGTCCTTGGCTTTGAGGTAATCTAAGCATTTGTTCAGTCATGTGGATAATTAGTATGTTGAGTTGTTGTATATGTTGAGGTTTCTTGTAATGAGTTTCGTATCTGTTATTCGTTGAGGGATGTTGATCCCAGGACTGTTGTATTGAGATCGTAGATCATGTTGGTCAGTCATTTGGGGATGATGATCCCAGGATTGATGTTTTGGATATTGATTAGTCGTGTCGACTTTTCATTGTCAGTATGTTGTTGTTCACTTCGGTGAGTCTTTTGATCCTTATTGGATATGTGTTTCTTTGAGTTTCGTTGTCATGTTGCATCGTGACATATCTGGAGTTATATCTGCATGCCGATTGGTTATTGTGTAGGATTTTTAGCCAGGCACATGATGGTTATGTGTTGATATTTCCACATTGAACCGTGCACACGAGACGTAGTTCGTGAGGCTAATTAGGTACAAGACCACACGTGTATTTGATCGATACCCGGGGTGGCTTGTGCACGGACACATTTCCGAATCGGGCGTACTATGACTTCCATCTTTGAGACATATTGTTTGGTCGTTCATCCTCCATTTATGGTTAGGTTTGTTCGACGGTTTATGACTGGTTGTTCATACGCCCGAGGGGTATGTTCGACAGTCGGAGTTATTTCTTTGAGATCCATTATTGTTGATCATTTGGAGTTTACCTTGTTGATGGTATTCTCGGTTATTGTTGGTCCTTTGTCGATCATTTTGGGTCTACCTTGTTGAGGGTATTCTTGGTTATTGTTGATCCTTTGTTGATCGTGTTGGGAGTTTACCATGTTGAGGGTACTCTCGATTATCGTTGATCCTTTATTTGTCGTATTGGAGTTATTATGTCGATGATATTCTCAATGATGTATTGATTGATCATTGTTATTGATCGTATGAGCATTCGGACTGTACGTCGATGCTTCGGGATTTGTATTCATTATCATGTGGTAGTTGATCTACGTATATGTTGTATGCTATTGGTTTATACAGGTTGGGATTTGATTGTGTAATCCGACGGACAGGATTTGGCACAGATGGATTATTTCCGCACTTATGAGGTATGATGATGTTTTGAGGATTATCGGTATTTTTGGAATACAGTAGAGATGATTGTTGTTGAATTCATTTCGTCATTTGAGAATACGAAATGTGGAATATGTCAAGGATTGATTTAGTATGGATTGCTATGAATTGGTAAGGTTATAACGGTAAGATTACTTTGGTAGTATTCTTACTATATTATTAATTGGTATGTAATTATTTATGATGATGTGATCGATATCATTGTTGAGTATTATGGCTGACCCCGTCGTGGGCTTTATTTTTAGGTACTCGGAGATCGAGCTAGTAGCGGTCGTGAAGGGGTGAGCTTCCCGGGTGATACTGGCTGTGGCATGTTCCTGAGTATTGAGTATTTATTTCTGGTTATTTTATTTTCGCTGCAAATGTGTATTTTGAACTGCATTTATCCGATGCGTGTGTATATTTCAAAATGGCTTTTCGGTAACTTTATCCGCTGCGTGTATGAATTTTAAAAAGGACTTTTTGGCATTTTGCGAACTTGGGATTATTTCGTTAAACTCTTTTTCCCAATTATTTTTCGGTACGTTTAAGTGGCGGCTTAACGTACATTTTTAACTATCGAGATTTGGCATTTCGCCTTGTATCTTCAAATGGTATTCTATGACGGTATTTGAGAACTATGCTTTTTAAAATATTTGAGTATTTAAAATACTACCGTCATCGGCCTTTTGGCATTTTTAAACATTTTTGAAATGGTTTTTAGCCTGGTGGGTTCCGGTGCGGGGCCCACGGCGCTGTAATATCCCGGATGGTTTTGGGGGTGTTACAGAAGATGGTATCGGAGCTCGGGTTTTGTGAAACCCAGGCGTGTGTGTTATGTGGCTCTACCGGTACGGTAGTAGCGTGATTTTTGAAAATGAGTTTTTTTGACTTTTGAGTCGAATCGATTTTTGGAGTTTTCAAAATTTTTGAGATTCTTTTCAAATTGCTATTTGTGATATTGGTGTGTGTTAATTGTGTTGAGACTTCGTACGGAAGTCGTGTGCTAGTATCACGGGAGATCATCGGCTTCGCGCACCTGTAAGTATATTGGTTTGGTTATTCACTTGTGGCGACGCTTGATTGTTTTTTGTGATGAGTTGGAAATTTTGGATTTATCTGTTGTTGGCGACAGGTTGCAAGTTTCGAGGACGAAACTTATTTTAAGGGGGTAGTATGTAATACCCGAATTTTCAGTATAAATTTTTCGCGTTATTTTATCTGAGATATACTGTATAGCTTGGTGTCTATACAGTATGGATAAAATAAATTGAGAACCGAGACAGTTATACTTGTGTAATTGACGTGTTTGATTGACAGTTATATTGAGGATATGTTGTATCAGGTTGAACTGATTTGGATATCAGGTATATCGTATGAGAATATTTTTGGGTTGAGTATATGTGTATTCAGTATGCCGTATGTTCGTGTCCAGTATGTCGAGACGTCGGGCAGGAACAGTTGAATTTTTGGCTAAGTATAAAAGCCATTACGTACGTTAAGCCTTGGAGCTTACGTACGTAAAATGTGTTAGCTTACGTACGTTATATAGTGTACATAACGTACGTAACAAGAGGAATCGGACAGTTGGGCCCGGTGTCGGCAGCTTTCGACGCAGATGTGGACAGACGAGTCAACGGATGGAGTTACGTACGTTATATAGGGTGTATTACGTACGTAATATGAGTATAATATTGTAGCAAGTCAATGTACGTATTACGTAAGCAACGAATAAGTGTTACGACGTTGCAGGCGGTTTGGTCGAGTCGCGGCCGAGAGGACTGCGGTGGCCGAGCATGGTCGGCGGTGACTCGTGGGGGCTAGGATCGCCGATTACGACGTAAGGTTGTGGCGATTACGGCCGTAAGGGCCCGTTACGCACGTAGCGGCCGCCGATTACGTACGTAAGGATGTCGCGTAATCGGGCGTAAGGGTAGGCCACGGCCGGCTACGTACGTAAGGACCCGCCGCCGGTTGCATTTAACGCGTGCCGATAGGTCTCGCCTATATAAGGCATGGACCGAGTCATCTTGGGCATTTTTCATTTTTCTTCGCTTTTTCGCGATTCCTTCAAAGAAAAGTGGATGGTTTTGAGTAGAATAAACTTATAACAACATGTTTTGGAAGTTGGAATCATAGATTAACATCATCTTCCACCCGGATCGAAGGTAAGAACACCTAAACTTTTGGTTTTTGGATGTTCTTGAGGTTTCTTGGTGTTTTAGCCGATTTGCTTCGTTTTGATTCAGATTGTTGATGGAACTTGGTTGTATTCTCGTAATCATTCATTATCCTTGAGGTTTTGTGGAACGAATTCGAGTATTTCTTTGAATAATCGATTGAATTGGACTATGCCTTCAAAGTGTTCGATGAAATGTCACAATGAGTAGAACTTGGAAAATTCTACACGTTTTCGTATGAATGATGGTTGAAATGATATTGTTGTGATGATTCTTGGTAATTATGGGAATTTTGTTAAAGGGAGATAATGAATTGGTGATCAAATGATTCGATTATGTTGTTATGATTATGGAATCGTAGTATTCTCGATGTTATTGGTGGTTTGTTGCGATTCATGATGTTATGAGAAGTATATATGTTGAAGAACATGATTATGTACTCCTTGAATTGTGAATAAGGATTGTTTAGATGTTAGAACACATCGGATTATGTCGTATTGGAGATTTTGAATATGATTTCAGAATTAGTTGTGTTCTTAAGGAACTCTTGGATTATATGAATTGTTGAACATGTTTAAGAGGTGTTGGTGTTTTAGATATGAATATGGAATATTCATATCTAAAACTAAGTTATGTGTCTTGGTACAATATTCGTATAGGAATACGAATATGATTCCGGATTTGATAAGGTTATGATTCACTTTTGAGTTTGAGAATTCATACGTGTTGAACAAGTTTTCAATTCGGATAATGGAAATATTTGAAACCTTTGGAATATGGTTATCTATAATGTTGAATTCATTGGATTGTCCGGATTGATGATGATAATCGGTAATTGGTTTATATTATGAATTTACAAGAAGGAAACTTGTATACGTATTTAAGATTGAATTTGGATTCGGAAAGGTTAGACCCTTGTTGGTTTAAATTGATTATTGATATGATCTTCGGATTGTGGAATCGTATTGTGGTTTTGAATTCGTGTTTGATTGGTTCGGGTTGTTTAGATATGTGTTTAATCGGGATATTGTAGAACCATTGTGTTTGTTGATCGGTTATTGATTGTTATTTGTGATCATCGAGTTACGGCTTGTATTGTGGATATGAGTTCGTATTTGTTGAGTTGGATTATTTGGTTTTATGTATATGATCGAGGTTTCGTTGAACCATTGAGTTTGTTGGTTGGGTATGTCGGTTATTGATTTTTATCGAATGTGTGTTAATCGGTTATTGCAATAGGTTGTGATGTTTTGATCGTGGTTTATGACCGTTATGTTGCGGTTGAGGCTAAAGAGTTCGTAGATTGCTTTTGGTCGGGGCTGAAGAGCTCGTAGACAAAGGCAATGGATATTGGTAACGGCTTCGTGGTATCGGTACCGATGCAAGTTTATACTTGTTCAGTTTATAATATTTGATGAATGGTTTCGTTTTCATTTCATTTATAATTCGTATAGCAATGTTGTTAGAAATGTAAGTTGTCGGGATAATGGTTTGTATATCGTGCTCTGGTTGTATTAAATCATAAGGTATATGATTTAATTGTGTTCAGGGAAGACGTGAGTTATCTTTGGTCAAGGATATAGAATATCGGATATCGAGGATAGTTATCGTGACGACATAAGTATCGGGATAAAGGTTTTTGGTATTAAATGGATGGTACTTTATTTGAGATTATTTGTATAACTGTGTATTCGTTCAGGGATGTTGTTCGTGGAAAGGATGTTGTCTTCGGTTTTGAGGTAATTTATGTATTGTTCAGTTATGAGATAATTATTATGTTGAGTTGTTGTATATGTTGTGTGTTGAGGCTTCGTATATTGAGATTTGTACTAGTTGTTCGTTGAGGGATCTTGATCCCAGGACTATTGTTGGTATTAATGGTTGTGTTGATCGTCTCATTGGGGGATGTTGATGGATATGGTCCTCGGCTTTGAGGTAATCTAAGCATTTGTTCAGTCATGTGGATAATTAGTAAGTTGAGTTGTTGTATATGTTGAGGTTTCGTGTAATGAGTTTCGTATCTGTTATTCGTTGAGGGATGTTGATACCAGGACTATTGTATTGAGATCGTAGATCGTGTTGGTCATTCATTTGGGGATGATAATCCCAGGATTGATGTTTTGGATATTGATTAGTCGTGTCGACTTTTCATTGTCAGTATGTTGTTGTTCACTTCGGTGAGTCTTTTGATCCTTATTGGATATGTGTTTCTTTGAGTTTTGTTGTCATGTTGCATCATGACATATCTGGAGTTATATCTGCGTGCCGATTGGTTATTGTGTAGGATTTTTAGCCAGGCACATGATGGTTATGTGTTGATATTTCAATATTGAACCGTGCACACGAGACGTAGTTCGTGAGGCTAATTAGGTACAAGACCACACGTGTATTTGATCGATACCCGGGGTGGCTTGTGCACGGACACATTTTCGGATCGGGCGTACTATGACTTCCATCTTTGAGCCATATTGTTTGGTCGTTCATCCTCCATTTATGGTTGGGTATGTTCGACGGTTTGTGACTGGTTGTTCATACGCCCGAGGGGTATGTTCGACAGTCGGAGTTATTTCTTTGAGATCCATTATTGTTGATCATTTGGAGTTTACCTTGTTGATGGTATTCTCGGTTATTGTTGGTCCTTTGTCGATCATTTGGAGTCTACCTTGTTGAGGATATTCTTGGTTATTGTTGATCCTTTCTTGATCGTGTTGGGAGTTTACCATGTTGAGGGTACTCTCGGTTATCGTTGATCCTTTATTGGTCGTATTGGAGTTATTATGTCGATGATATTCTCAGTGATGTATTGATTGATCATTGTTATTAATCGTATGAGCATTCGGACTGTACGTCGATGTTTCGGGATTTGTATTCATTATCATGTGGTAGTTGATCTACGGATATGTTGTATGCTATTGGTTTATCCAGGTTGGGATTTGATTGTGTAATTCGACGGACAAGATTTGGCACAGATGGATTATTTCTGCACTTATGAGTTATGATGATGTTTTGAGGATTATCGGTATTTTTGGAATACAGTAGAGATGATTGTTGTTGAATTCATTTCGTCATTTGAGAATACGAAATGTGGAATATGTCAAGGATTGATTTAGTATGGATTGCTATGAATTGGTAAGGTTATAACGGTAAGATTACTTTGGTAGTATTCTTACTATATTATTACATTAGTATGTAATTATTTATGATGATGTGATCGATATCATTGTTGAGTATTGTGGCTGACCCCGTCGTGGGCTTTATTTTTAGGTACTCGGAGATCGAGCTAGTAGCGGTCGTGAAGGGGTGAGCTTCGGGTGATCTTGGGCCGTGTGGCATGTTCCTGAGTATTGAGTATTTATTTCTGGTTGTTTTATTTCCGCTGCAAATGTGTATTTTGAACTGCATTTATCCGCTGCGTGTGTATATTTCAACATGGCTTTTCAGTATCTTTATCCGCTGCGTGTATGTATTTTAAAAGGGCCTTTTTGGCATTTTGCGAACTTGGGATTATTTCGTTAAACTCTTTTTCCCAATTATTTTTCGGTACGTTTAAGTGGCGGCTTAACGTACATTTTTAACTATCGAGATTTGGCATTTCGCCTTGTATCTTCAAATGGTATTCTATGACGGTATTTGAGAACTATGCTTTTGAAAATATTTGAGTATTTAAAATACTACCGTCATCGGCCTTTTGGCGTTTTTAAACGTTTTTGAAATGGTTTTTAGCCTGGTGGGTTCCGGCGCGGAGCCCACGGCGCTGTAATATCCGGATGGTTTTGGGGTGTTACACCAAATGCCCTAATTCCAACCCTTTCAAGAAAGGATTTCGAGCATGTCACACACATATGGCTGATGTCAGTGTTACTCAGCACATAATAAGTATCCTTAGTCGGGAAGCTAACCAGAGCAGCTCACTTGGTCACCGTGAAACCGACTTTCACTACAAGCCCGGAGCTGTCCCTTGAACATGTCCACATGCATTCTCGCGCCTGACTGGTGGCACCGGACATACACTCCCAATAGGAGCCACACATTGCAGCGTAACACGGCCCGACAACACTCTCGCCCTCGTTGACTTCGGATACCACTCCACAAAAGCACAGTTCACACAAGTCACGTAATTCATATAATTCACATAAACCACCCATTCACAATACTTGGCTCAATATCAATACAAACTAAATTCCATGTAACACCATCTTAGTACAATATATATGCACTTTATTTAAAGCAATGTCATACCTATATCCTATAACCCTAACACTTATGAGTCTCGTAATCATACCCGATTATTCATATCTTCGGGGTTGGCAGAATTACAACTATATCGCTTATTTTATATAAACTCGTAATCTACGTAAATAATATACAAGCAATCGACACTGAGTTTTAGAAAAGTTCAGCATCAAATTTACTCGATACGTCTCAGAAAAGATCAATGTCTGAGATAACATATGTTTCAAGATTTAAGGAACTCAATGCACCAAGGAGGATTAGTATGATATCAACAACACAGAGAAGACTTTGGTTTCAGATAGCAAAGAAGATGATTATGGGGTTTGATGGTAGAGAAACAAGTTCAGATGCTACAAGACGTTAAACATGTAAATTCTGCATCCATACCATAGACCAGATTTACTAAACCATGTATAGAACATAGCAATGAAACTATATTGCCATGACATTCATTTTAATTCTGTTCTAAATGAAGGTATTACGAGTAAAAAGTTCGTGAATTAGAAATCTAACTTTGCATAGTTACATCTTATTGACCACAAAACACAGTAGTACATAAACATATGGCAGCATATGAATTATTGAACAGATCTAACCAAGCATACAACTGGATATATATCTGATCTCAAGTTATTTTATTGACCTCATAATTATTGACCTCAAGTTATTTTATTCAAAAGCTATGCAGATGCCGGATATTTATCTGATCCACACATAGCCAAATTCCAGACTGGATATATTTTTATGTGTGGTGGAACAATTATCTCATGGAGATCAATGAAGCAAACTTTAGCTGCTACTTCTTCGAATCATATCGAGATATTGACAATCCATGAGGCTAGCCTAGAATGTATCTGGTTGAGATCAATGATACATCATATTATGAAAAAATATGGTTTAACCACCAAAGAGAAGATTCCCCCAACAATCTTATTTGAAGATAATTCGGCTTGTATAGCCCAATTGAAAGGGGGTTATATCAAATGAGATAGGACGAAACACAAGTTCACCAAAATTCTTCTTTACTCATGATATTCAAAAGAATGGTGAAATAGATGTGCAGCAAATTCAATCAGATGAAAACTTAGCGGATTTATTAACCAAGCATTGCCGACTTCGACATTTGAAAAGTTGGTAAATAAAATTAGAATGCGTCGACTCAGATATTTGAAATAATGCCCAAATCAGGGGGAGAAACGAACACAAGAATATTGTACTCTTTTTCCTTCACTATGATTTTTTTTTCCACAGGATCTTTTTCCTAGTAAGATTTTAATGAGGCATATTCTTCGTGTAAATGAACATCCAAGTGGGATTGTTATGTGACAATTTATTATATTGCATGGAGTGCATGAATTGATGTGGCAATTTACATGCCATTAAATGGATGTTCATAGTACAAGTGTCCTTTATATGTCACTTAATTAGGGACTAATCCCACTAATTCTATGCCTGTAAATAGGCCATGCTTGTACTGAAATGTGTAGAATGAAATAATAAAATCCACATTACTTTTCTCCTCTCGACTATTGCTCTCTTTATTCTCTCTTTATAGTACTACTATTCCATACCTACTCTATCTACGTACTACTATATATATATATAATTATCACCTTATATATATGATATAAACAACCCCAAGCTAATAGGCCTATTTTCTAAGATTTATAATTATGCAGAAAGATGATCTACTTTAAAATGTACTTGCTTTGGTCTTGTATGAGTACTAGTTATAACTATAGGAGCATGTGTTTGTATCAACTTTTTCCTATATTCAAATGTAAGATAAGATCCCACCACTATAATTTTTTTCTGACATATTTACATTGAAAATTGAAAAACTTTAAGATTTAACTATCAATGGTATGTTGTAAAGCAAATTGTTGTTAAATGAAGCATGATCCTAACGAAAAGATTAGGGGTTAAAAATGGCATGAAATTATTTCAACAAACAAGATTTTATTATTTAGTATATCAATGGATGTTATTTATTCCATAACAACCTTTATCTATCTTTTAAACTTTGAATAAAACTTGTTTTGCCTGAATTTTGAACTCCTTTCAGTAAAACTCAAGAGACACTGTTTTGACATACTACTGTGACTGATGAAAACAATTGCTCCATTGACTTCTTTCTTTTTCTTTTTTAAATAGTATGATGAGCTAAATAATGGCGGTATTATATTTCAAGAACATGGCGATGAGTCTGAATAAATATTCCTGAGTTTGATTATTGATTATTGATTAATCTTGAGGAGTCAGGCCCACACAACATGATGATACTCCCCCAAATAATTTCTATAGTCGTTAATGTATGGTAATAGTAACAAATTAAATATAATACTATGGACTATCACTTAATTTCAGCTTTACACCAAACTTTGGTATAGTAATGAGTAGTAGGTAGGTAGTACATAATTTAAGCAGTCAGATTGAGATAGATCAATTGTATATAGAGAAATAAAATTGCTACAAGTGAGCTATGTTTCATCTCCTATTTATGTCTACTAGGGTGCACAATCTTGATGGAAAAGCTTGGAATGTTATCAGGAGATAGAGTTGAATTATCCAACATGATGGATATATATATCATTTGTCAAATACAACTCATCTTGAATTATTGCACATATATTTTACTATGACCTGAGATAAAAGCATCAATATGCATGGATATATAAGTAGAGTGTGGCTCAAAATGAGTATCAGACAATATCGTACGAGACATAATCCTGATATTCAAGTATACACACACTTTCACATACTATGATTCCAAAAGAAATCATCAATTCAAAATCAACCTCGTAAGAGTTCCAGCATACTGTATCAAGTGACTTAGAATTCTCTCCGTCCTAGGTATTCTTTATTCATCTTTGTCGCTTTCGGAGCTTCCTTCCACCTTGCTTTTCCAAGGCGACTCTACCAACTAGTAAGGAATGGAACTCTTCTCTTTCTGCACGGATTGGGCATTGGTTACGAACCAGGGTTTTAGTAGTTGTGACACATAACCTATAAAAGGAAAAAGAAAAGGAGAGACAATATAGAGAAATAAATGAAAATAAAAAGAAAGATATCAGTGGGCTGTCCGAAACCGAGCCCTAACCCAATATATTCACTCGGCCCAAACTGAAGCTAACCTCATGTCCAGTAAGGCAAGGACTGGGTTTCTGTCTTCACCTGTTTACTATTTCGATTATCAAAGAAGCTCGATTTGGAGCTAACCCGACCCGTGGACCATAATCAAGGATAATACAAGTACTATATATAACAGACGTTATGATTTAACTACCACATGTTCAAAAATGGCGTATCAGTTTCCCGCTGCTAAATTCCATTTCTCTTGCAATAGATCATCTTCTCCTCCTTCCTCAACGAGTTACAAAAACCGAGTCGTTTATGCTTCTGCTGAAAATCCATCTCGCAGGCTAGCACTCTTTCAACTCACCACTGGTATGTAATCAAAAAACATCTCGAGATGAGGGCAAGAATGCCCAAGTCTTCGAATAAGGATCCGTACAACCTACCCAGTTCGAGTTGAGAGTAATTGGATTGAAATCTTCAAATAAGGATCGTTACAACTTGCTCAACTCGAGCTAAGGGCAAGTATGCCCAAGTCTCAAATAGGGTCAACTCGAGTTGGAGTCAAGTACGCCCAAGTCTTCGAATAGGGACCCAAACTCGAGCTGAGGTCAAGTACGCCCAAGTTTTCAAATAGGAATCCGTACAACCTACTCAGGTTGAGATGAGAGCAAGTATGCCCAAGTCTACAAATAGGGATATGTACAACCTACTCATCTCGAGCTTAGATAAGTACGCCCAAGTCTTCAGATAGGGATCCATACGACATACTCATCTTGAGCTGAGGGCAAGTACGCACACATCTTCAAATAGGCCTCAGTATGGCCTACTCATCTCGAGATAAGGGCAACTACGCCCAAATATTCGAGTAGGGATCCATACGGCCTACCGAGCTCGAGGTAAGGGAAAGTACGTAAGTCTTCAAATAGTATCGGTAGGTCCTGTTTGGCTCGAGCTGAGGGCAGGTACGCCATAATCTTCAAATAAGGATCTGTACGGCTTGCTCATCACGATATGAGGTAAGTACGCCTAAGTCCTTAAATAGGGATCCCTACAGCCTGCTCAGGTCGTGCCGAAGGAAAGTACGCCAAGTATTTAAATACGAATTCATACAGCTTACTCAGCTCGAGCTAAGGGCAAGTACGCCCAAAAATTCAAATAGGGATCTCTAGTGCCTACCAATCTCGAAGTGAGGTTAAGTACACCCAAATCTTCGAATAGGTATTCGTATGAATTACTCAATTCTTTATGAGGGCAGGTATGCCAAAGTCTTTAAATAAGAATCCATATGGCCTACTCATATCGATATGAGGGCAAGTCCACCCAAGTCTTCGAACGGGGATCCGTATAGCCTACTCATATCGAGATGAGGGTAAATACACCCAAGTATTCGAATAGGGTCCCATACGTCCTACCTATCACGAGCTGAGGGCAAGTACGCCCAAGTATTATCCGTACGGCCTAATTATCTTGAGATTAGGGTAAGTACGTCCAAGTATCCATAGGAATCTATATATTAAGCTCGAGTTGCGGGCAAGTACACCAAAGTCTCTGAATAGGGACCTGTATGGCCTACACATCTCAAGATGAGGGCAAGTATGTCCAAGTCTTTAAATAGGGATCTGTATGACCTACTTAGACCGAGATGGGGGCCAGTACGCCTAAGTCTAGGGATTCGTATAAATTACTCAGCTCGAGCTGAGGGAAATTATGTCCAAGTATTCAAATAGGAAAACATACGGTCTACTCATCTCGAGATGAGGGCAAGTACGCCCAAGTCTTTGAATAGTGATCTATACGAATTACTCAGTTCGAGATGAGGGAAACTAGGTTCAAGTGTTAAAATAGGGTTCCGTACATCCTACCCAACTCAAGATGATGGCAAGTATGACCAAGTCTTCAAATAAAATCTTTACGGCCTACTCATCTCGAGATTAGGGCAACTACGCCCAAGTCTTCGAATAGGGATCCGTACAGCCTATCCAATTCGAGGTGAGGACCAATGCGCCTAAATCTTCAAATAGGATCTGGGGAGTCTCAACTGTTCCTGTCCAGGTGGATACCTCGGGGACGGATGGAAAGGCAATAAGGGTTACATTTATCCTAAGTCCAAGTTCCCTGTGATTGAGGTGACTTCAGTTATTTATTCAGTGTCACTCAAAGAGCACGTATGTTTGTTGGTCCTTAAGACAACAACACTAAAGACTAGGGGGTGAATCAGAGTGCAGAAGACTTAAGTGTGCTGAAGGTGTGTGTTCAGTGCGCAATTTGTAAATCAGATAGACATATAGCTTGCTGAAAGTAAATAACAGTAAGTAAGCTACACAATTTTTTAGTGGTATCTCAAGTTCATGTAATCCTTCATCTAATTCACTCCGCCCTTTAGGACTTGAATTCACTAAGACATACATTGAGATCCGTTACTGTTGGATTTTATACGTATCTAATACAATAAATTTGAGCAAAAATGTAGTGGAATAATTATCGAAAAAACCAAATGAGGATCTTCATGCAGTAATTTAATTGATTTAATAAAGAATTCGTCGAATTACCTCAATTCGAAGAACAGATCTCAATCCGGACCAGAAGCTGATGAAAATCACCTTTCTTTTTCAATGATCCACACACGAACAAGTTGCACAAGCCGAATTGCTATATCCTTACGAATAATGTTGATAAATAGTACAACATATGGTTCATTCCTAGAAGAATTGTACTGTTGATCAAAATCAACTAAGGGAAGAAGACAGGATAGCCGAACCGGACTCCTTGGACAGAAATAATTTCAGCCGATTTGAGGAGAGGGAAGGGCTCGATTTTTATGTTGTTTGTATTGTGACAACTCCTTGTCCAATACCCTTTATTTATACTAAGTAAACCCTAAAGTTAAAGGTCTAGTATTTGATTAGTTAACCCTTAACTTATTAAATAATACAATATATAATATCTTACATTATATGTATAATTTATTATTTAATCCTCTAATAAATATAATATCCAATATTATATTTACCTTTCCAGTTGATATAATTAAATAATATAATATATAATATCTTATATTATACATTACTCATTATTTAATTTTTTTAATAAATATAATATCCAATATTATGTCTATTAATTATTCTTGCTTATTTTTAATTATCGTATGAGTGACCCAAAAGACTTATAATATGTTGGCAATCATTTAATACCTTACTAAATGATAAATCATAAGCGGTATCTAACAAGACATTATGACTACGCAAATATTTATAGTCCATTAAATCATTTAACGTGTCAAATCTCTTTGTCGCGCGATATCATATTTGAACTAAATCATGGAAAACATCATAGTTATTATGTTCAAATGCTTTCTTGATCTTAAGTAGACTAATTGAATCAAATGACTCTTCATTTGAGCATGGTCATGCATTTCCTTCGGTCCTACTTATCGAGGGGGATATCTCACTCCCTAAATAGAGGGGTAAATTCTCATCTTGATTATTCATTGCCCTCTACATGACTCCCACTAATTCTGATCGCTAACCTTTATGATCACCATGTTTCCGATGATGTTGGATTACGTCAAAGCATAGCAGTTATCATGTTGGACTCTATGATAATCTCAGGTTTAAGGATTTATTGACATATTGTTATATTGAGATTCACTTATGACATTTTCATGCAGGCCTGTCCAGTATTGCGTTCTCCAACCAATACCCATAAATTTGATTTGTACCATGCGCATAATCATCTGGTGATTATCAATCAAACTTATACTAGTATATTAATCACTTGAGTCTCCACTCTACGTGATTGGACCAGGGACATAAGAATAATCTTATTATTCGTGAATAACTATTATTCGATTATTATAATATTAAAACATGCACACATTATAATAATCAAAGAGAAATAGATGTTACCAATAATTTTATTCAAATATGACAATTACAAATCTAGGCACATCGAATGTCTAGGGCACTATTCCGACAATCTCCCACTTGCACTAGGACCATTCATTCATGACTTTTAGGCCTATTGATCTAGCATGGTATTCATGCTTCCCTTGTGAGAGAGGCTTGGTAAGTGGATCAACAACATTCTATTTTGTTGCTACTTTGCATATAGTAAGTATGTGTTTGGATCTCTAATCAGACCTTGACGCTTTACCTCGCGCAATAGCACCATTATTATCACAGTAAAGACTTATAGGACCTAACATATCCACATATTCTCCTCGGTCGCATTCGATGCTGCCAGGTTCTCAGCTTGAGTTATAGAATCTATGAGCGTGCTTTACTTGGAACATTTCCAACTCACAGTACCTCCATTTTAAACAAAAGCACAAAACCATCTGCAAACTTAAATCATCTCTATCAGTATTAATTTTCTCCCACTGTCTCTTTTTAGAAACAAATTTCCTTTCTAAGAAGACAACATTTTGAGCAACAAACACTTTGTTCTCTGCGGGTATATAAAAGTAGTATCTTTTAGTTTCCTTAGGATATCCCACAAATAAACATCTTTCAGATCTGGCCACCAATTTGTCAAACACTTGGCATCTTACGAATGCTTCGCAACCCCAAATTTTTTATAAAATACAAGTTTGGTCTCTTACCAGTCCATTTCTCAAATGGTGTCTTTTCAACTGCTTTAGATGGAACGTGGTTAAGGGTGGATGATGTTGTTTCTAAGGCGTGTGTAACACCCCAAGAATCAAACCGGGATAGACATCGACATATTACCTTACATACCGACGTAACAAAATAACGAAACAATAGACCGATTTGGTCTTTTATCACTAACATACAAATCAAAGTATACATTTCTATCTCGACTCATACCCATGCAAGGGTAAAATACACTCATAAAAAAAAAGTACGACAGCGGAAAAGACCATACAACGAACTCCGACTGACTGCACCCAAAACTGGTCTTCATGTAATTAGTATCATTGTCTTCCATCATCCTTCGCATCGATCCTGTGTTTTGCTCCCAAAACCTGCATGTACCTGGATGCAGAACAAACCTCCACCCCCCGAATACTCAGGGGTTAGCAAAACTCTATTATTTTGCTAGTACAAGTATAAAGTGCAAATACGAGCCATACACAGCACATTCAGAGAATACAATAACTTGAATCATCCATGGCTCAGTCACAACAAAAGCTTTCCCGAGATTTCTCATTCGGATAAAGTAGTTCAATTCGAAAAAATATAAATGAAACAAGTGGTCATTTTGAAAATCAATTTAAAATCCCGGGATTTTTAAAAATATTTGAGATTGAATAATCCTCAGTTTATCAAAGACCACTTAGGGTCACAGCCCAAGGTTCGTTTTCCCAAATACAAGTCATTTCACAAAATACGGGGTCCACGACCCAACTATACACAACAATTCACTCCCAAGGACAAATTACACACAACACTCCATTCTAATGCCATTCTAGCCAAGTACCAAGATCCTATATATAATGTATCTCAACATCGAGATCAAAACGTTGTGATATTCTGGACATATCACAAATATCAAAAATCATCAACAACAGGATAACAACACATCTCAAATCAAGACCATTCACACTTGGTAACCCGTGGCCGTACCCCTTAGTATCGACCCCCAGACGCCCCGTCGAACGCTCCGAGTGGGAAACCACTTCTGCGGCCGTACCTCTTAGAATCGGCCCCCAGACGTCCCGTCGAATGCTCTGAGTGGAAGAACAACACACGCACACATGCCCACATCCGCGGCCGTACCCCCTAGTATCAGCCCCCAGACATCCCATCGAATGCTCCGAGTGGAGGAACATTAACACACACACACACACGATTTCAAAATTTCCAGTTGCAAACCACAAGCCTCGAAGGTCAATCACAATATGTATAGTCGAGGTACTTTACTAGAATGGCCAGTTCATTCCACACATACTCACGACCAAGTAACGATACAATTAACACTAGAATCCAATGATGCAACCAGTATCAATCGCATAGCAATGATAATCAGTACCTTACCAACCACAACCTCCTCATGAATGAGTTACCATCTTATTACACAATGGCACATGATTATCAATACACACATTTCCACGCACACACCTTGACAAAAGGTTAGACTTTAAATCTACAATGACACAATCACGGAAAACGACAACGTACGAAAGTAATGCATTCCTATACTCAATACGAATACACATACTTAGACAGGCACATTCAGCAACAAAACATATGAGTCATCTTTAAGGAACTCCTTATTGATAAATATATCAATTCTTTTGAAAGTAAATTATAAACATTCATTCAGCATATACCACCGATTGCCAACTATTAAATCCACAAACACGTAATGTATGGACAAGATACTTGCCTCGAAATCAATTTGTGAATACTCCGACGAGTGCGGCTCGGCCGAAACAGCCCCGAAAACCGATCACCTTCGCGAGAAATCAATAACAACACAATCACTACGAGAATAACACCGGTACGAATCAATAACATTAAACGAAATCCCAATCGACACTAAGAAAACTACAAGGGTTCAAGGGTTTGTTCCAAGAAAGACAAAATCATTTTCCGGGTGAAACGAAATCGATAAACGAGTTTCTAATCCGTAGATTACAATCAATACAATAAGAATTACATGACCAATTCATCATAATCGGCCCAGAATTGAAATCAAAAGGAAAACCCCAGAATAGTTGAAAAAGGATTTTTCGAAGAATTACCTCAATCCGACGAAGAACAATGAATTAGATGATGTTAAACATGATCAAGACTTCAAACTATGATGATAATCTACTCAGGGACTGAAATTCCCATCAAATCGCCCAAAAACCGAGAGAGAGAAGTGAAAATGGGCTAAAAACGCAATTGTCCTATTTATACAACTGGACAAAACGGCTCAGAACACGGCCCAAACTAGCGTCGTGTTCCAATGCCGTATTATAAACAACTCAGCCAAAATGGTGCAAACAGCGTTGTGTTCCAGGGCCGTATTATGACAGTGTAGACTTTGTCATTACGACCATAACTTCTTCATTCGGACTCCGATTGACTCGCCGTTTGAACCATTGGAAAGATAATTTGATGCTTTATCACATTACAATGTTTCAGAATTTTTAGACTTTATAAGTGCCGGTGGTGATCTTACAAAGTCGACCAAATACACAACAACGATACTCCTCGACAAAACAATTATTATTCTGTAATATCCGGATAAATTGTTGAGTATTTCATCTATATTGAACCCTTTATTATTTGAGTTTGTGATATCAATAATCGAAGTATGACCTTTCTTGTATTTGTATCCATATGCATGATAATATCAACATGTAAATTTTTTCATGCAATTACGTGATAACGTACGTTAAGAGGAAAACTTAGCGTACGTTATATGCCAAGTATAGCATACGCTACGAATGAAGCGTAGCGTATGTAAGGCGGCCAATAATGGAGCAGGGCGGCTAGCACATGCGCCAGCCGGTCGATGGGTCCGGATAAGATTCCCGCAGATGAACCTGGACAGTTTTGGGGTCAACGGGTGTTAACGTACGCTAAGGCATGTAACTAGCGTACGCTAATGGTTGTTTCTCACGTACGTAAACTTGATAGTGTAGCGTACGTAAGCGAGTACAGAAATGAGAACAGTTAACTACCATTCAATGATAGCGTACGCTAAGGATATCGGGTAGCGTACGCTAAGCTGCTAACGTACATTATGCATGAAGGCTAACATACGTAAAGATAGAAAAATTATAAAAGGGACAACACCCCAATTCATTTCATTCGTTTTTCCCACTTGGCCTTCAGCTTACTTCATTCCTAGAGAATTCCCAGCCACCTAGAATGTAACACCCCGAGATATTCAGAGTATATTACAGCGCCGTGGAGCCCTACATGGGACCCACCAGGCTACAACTGGAAAACACCACTCGACTAACCATCTCGGTTAGCGAGGACACACATTTAAATAATATAACACACAAAGATACGCCCGGAGCAACCGGCGAAATAAGCATCAACTGACAGTGTAACAATTTAAAGTAATACAATGCGAAGTTTAAAATGAAAGACCTAAGTACTCGCGAGTACAATCTATCAGTTTATAAATGTGGGAACAACCATATCGAATGGACAAAAGAAATAGGAAGACTCAAATGCACATGTCAACGACCCTGGCCAACATCCTCGTACTATCCCAGCACTCGCTCGTCCGGATGGTCATAACCTGAAATCCATAACAAGAATTTCCCCGACAACGGGTCCCCAAAGGGGTTAGCAATTACGCTAGTACAAGTAATCAAGGCAAACCAATCGCTTACACATTTCATAGTACATGCACCAATATCATTTCAAAAACCAAAACTAGACATGTCTTTTCCGGAAACGAACAGTCAAACAATTTGCCTTGGGAACAGAGTCATATCATAGACTCCCGCACGAGGCCTCTAAGGACCCTCACGCGCTGGCTATATTATAAAACAAAACACGCACATGCATTGCCTTGGGAACAGAGTCATATCATAGATTCCCGCACGAGGCCTCTAAGGACCCTCCCGCACTGGCTAGCTAAACAACCTCATGAATCCGGGACGAAAACCTTTGGATTCCCTCCTTGATCCCGTCGGACCAACACGAGGTGAGCAAATCACACACAAAATACATTACCATTCCACGTTAAGCATAAAGGTTTCCAAAAAAATACTTGCCTTGAATATTTGATGACGCAACGAACGGAAAGGATAATCACCGACGAACACTAGGAATCAACGGAACCGAACCTAACGATTCGAAGAACATAATTACGACCAACTCTAGCCGAATACGGAAATGGAATACACCCAAAAACCCGCCTACGATTCATGTATATTCGGCCAAAAATAACAACGAGGGCGGACCACAACCAAACCCTCTCGATTTTGCAAAACCATGAAAATATACCATGAATCCGTAGGAAAGTTAATGATACTAACAATACTAATCGTATTCATCAAGAATCCATCAACAAAACGGGAAGAATCGGACAAAAACCCCAAAATCCCCAATTATCTAAAAGGTAGGGTTTCAAGAGATATTACCTTGAGGATTCAAGTATTTAGATTCGTAGAACACGCGTTGGATTTGTAACACCCCCCGAGATATTCGGAGAATATCACAGCGCCGTAAATCCCGACCTGGGATCCACTAGGCTTATCTCACTCACAACGTATTAAATTTGATAAAATCCACTTGGGAATCAATAAATTCGATACAAACAAGGAAGTTTGACCACGGACAAACAATACCATGAAGAAATACAAGAAGTTGTACGACAACGGAAAATGACTTTCCTAAAGTACTCGAGTACCATTTATTATTACAAGGATAAAATGAACCGAAGAGAACAACGACCAAACAAAATAGAACACAACTAGCCACAGTATCACGCCTCGCCATCCTCATCGTATCGTCCCGGTGCTCGCTCGTATGGTTCCTTAGGACCTGAAAAACACAAAAGTAATTTTCCCCAGCGAGAGGGGTTAGGGCAAGTATTACAAGTGAAATGTCAAGTCTTATACATAAAAGCATATGCACCAATTCAAAGCCATGATAATGATTTTCCGGAAAATACAATTATCCAAACATATTTGGAAATGATGATATCTCTTGATTAACTGTGGACTCGACAATGCGCGAATCCCTCCTCGACCCCGTCGGATCATCTCAGAGTGGCTAACCCAAATGTTCTCGGAACCGACATAAGCGGAACCCTCCTCGACCCCGTCGGGTCCTCTCGGAGTGAACGAAAGCAACTCTCACAATCACATGCATTACTTTTCACATTTAAGAACATAACTTTCACAAGAATCACTTGCCTGGAATCGAGAGGAAAAAGGGTACGAACCACAAGGTACCAAGATTAAAGGATTCGACAACTCCGAACCTAGACAAGTTCGTAATTCAATTGTTAAAACCCCATCGGTATGAAAATAAGTTGGAATCACCCGAATTTACTACCCCGATACATGTGTTCCGAGAATAATTCTCTTGGATAGTGAATCGCAAGTCAAATATCCCAAACACTCAAGAACTCCAGAAATATACCATTAAATCCGTAGGAAAACATGTATCCAAGGTAGATCACTCGTAATCGATATATTCTAACAAAACAACAAGCTGAATCGAAGAAATCGGATGGAAAATCCCCAAATCCCGAAAATCTAGGGTTGTGAGAAGTTTACCTTGATTTGGAGCGGTGGAGAGGATTAAACGTTGATAAATCCGAACTAGAAACTCAAAGATGTTGCTAGATAATTGCAGCTCGAAGAACTCCTCACAAATCGCCCGGAATCGCCTAAAATCGCCCAAGGAGGTGAAGGTAGGAAGAAATGACGATTTGGGAACGGAAATGTCCTATTTATACTAAATAGTGACTAGCGTGCGCTAGCCATTACACGAAGGTAGTATAATCGCATCAAGGATCCGAAAACAGCGACGATCCGAACAAGAAAAGGGGTAAATCCAATTGACAAGAGTTCCAAGATCAATATAAGCTTACCAAACACTTATACGAGCGTAAAAATTACAAAGCACAAGAGTAGAAGATTTACAAAAAGTACGGGTATTACATCCTCCCCCTCTAAAATGAAGTTTCGTCCCAAAACTTAAGTGTTGCTACCCAAAATATTATCCGGAGATAGATATTGCTGGAATGGATGGGATAGCAAACAAATACAAGAGCACTTCCGTGAGAAAGATAAATAACACAAGATTTGCCGGGGTTGTTAGTCCCGGGCTTGAATGCTCTCGCGAGATATTATTAATACCAATATTCGGGGATACAAGTACTAATGTAAGAATACAATTACAATGAGTGTAAAGATTCTTGTTATCTTAGCTAGTGAGCATGTAGATTGCCGGAAGAACCAGATTTGATGCTTTGTGAGTTCTTGTAACAAAGGAGATGAACAGTCGCGGCGGAGAGAGATCGACGGTCTCTCACGGCGAGTATTTAGCTGGATGCTTGGGCTCCTGGGCTTATGAATCCTTTGGAATCTGTCTAGTGGAGACTTGCTTTCGCCGATCGTCTTACGGACGAGAGATTTGGAGAGAGAAGTCACGAGATGGATTAGGTGAGATAGCCGGGAGCTTGATGATATGTATGTTCTTCAGTATTTCCGTGAATGAATTCGGAATATGAGAGAATGAGTTCTGAACGTAAGTCAAAATGAATTCGGAACCTTTTTCCAGTAGGAGGAGGTCCTCTATTTATAGGACATGGATGTGCCGGGCGATCGCCTTTTCTGCATTATAATAACCGGGCGATCGTCTTTTAGCACGTGGGCATGTCTCCTTAAAGTCTGCAGGAGTTGCTGGCAGTCAACTGTACGGTCCAATGGGGAGCTTACACGCGTCCTGAGTTGCTGTCACGGGTGGTCCCATTGACAACTTTCGGCGCCTGCCGGTAGGTGAGGTAGGTGACAGGCTGTGGTCAAAGGTCTTGTCTGTCAGCAAAAGATCTTGTCTGTCAGCGAAGATCTCCGGTCAGCGCTTTTGGTGGATCTGTGTAACACCCCCAAGACGTTCAGGGCATATTACAGCGCCGTGGACAGTAACACCCCCAAGACGTTCAGGGCATATTACAGCGCCGTGGACCCCACACTGTAAAATCCACCAGGCTAACATACCAACAAGACCCTTGCCAACGACAACAATCATCAATAAAATGACAACTCAAAATAAAAGACTACAATCCGACCAATAGAATCCAACAACAATCCATTTCCCAAAACGGGAACACAACCTTAACAATTTTTCAAAGGAAGTACTCGAGTACTTAAACCAATTTTATAATACATAAAACCCAAAATCAGACATCAATAATAATAACCGACAGACATGACACCGAAAAGCATTTACTGGACAATATCATGCTTGCCCATCATCCTCATACGGCTCGAGTGCTCGCTTGTCCCCACGATCAATACCTGAAATACAAAAAGTATTTCCCCCATTTAAGGGGTTAGCGACAACTGCTAGTGCAAGTACAATCCATTTGAACTACATTCTAATCAGATGAATAATGCGCCAAAAATCATTTTAGAAAACGTTTTATATTAGGAATATTTACGATGCACAAGCACAAAACACATTTTCTCAACCAAAACAATTCAAAGTTAACCTTGTACGTGACTCACGGCCACCGTACTTCGCAGAGCCCCATCGGACATCCCCGGGTGGTTAACCACGATTCGCGATACGAAACTCACGGCAACGTATCCCTAGAGGCCCCGTCGGACCGTCCCTAGGTGAACATACACATATCCATCCACAACAACCGCAATACTGACCATAATTCAAATACTAGAACATGTAAACAAATGTAAAGTACTTGCCTTTGAGACATCTTCAAGAATCGGAAGTGAAAATGACTACGGATGATCCGAAAGGAAAACGACGGTTCCTAAACGAAGAATTAGCATAACTCAGTCCCAACGGACATCAATAATCGAAAGGAATACTCCCAAACCCCGATTACAAAACACGATAATAGACGTTCAATCGATACGGGCGAGGGTTTGTGCAAAATCTCCACGTATCAACAATACATGGATTAATTAGAGGAAAAACGAAATGTGAATCATACAATAACAACAATTGATAATAATTTTCGCAACATAAATGAAAAATTAGGAGTAAATCACGTAAAACCAGAAAAACCCCCAATTTATAAAAGTTAGGTTTCATTTAGTAGAGACATCGGATTCGGACGATGGATGATGTTTATGCTGATGGTGATATGCTACTATGTTTCTACGGTGATGGAATACGAAAGATTCTTCGATCAAAATCAAGAAATCGCCTCGGAGTCGCCAGTGAAGAAAAAGCGAGAGAAGGGATAGAAAATGAGGTATTGGACCTCGCCGCATTGTTTTAAAGCGGTAAATTTATTCTGGCCGTAACGAGGATACTTACGGCCGTAACATGGCCAACTTACGGCCGTAACTTCCGGGTGTTACGGCGTAACACCTCTTGGATGCAGATATTGGCATTCTTTGTCCCAAACGAGTCGGACGACCCCAAAACCCGGACACGCTATCGAACCAAAATACGACTACGAAGAATATTCGATGACGAGTCTAACCATCACAAGAAAATATCAATCCGACTACCCGGGAATCAAATACGACAACGAATATGAAATTCCCTAAACTTATAGGAAATTACGGAAATGACCCAAGTGACCGAAAGTCACGAAACGATGTCGGATTTACAAACCGAAAGTCTCAACATGACCAACTCAACCATACGAACTTGTACAAGCCAAGAAACAATGAAAACGAACGAGTTTAACGAGAATCGAACGTTCATACGGCAAAACATGTCATAAAATGAAATTACGTGAAAACATCATCAAAACTCGTCCAAACGGAAAAACTCCAAGAACAAAGTAGATTCGAAATGTCGAAACGGTTACAAGCGAGTCGATAAAAATGGACATACACCAAAAATGGAAACTGCTAAAAATGGAAAATTACGGATATTACATTCTCCCCCCCTAAAATAAAGTTTCGTCCCGAAACTTAAGAATCAAAAAGCTCGGGGTGTCTCGAACGCATATCCTCCTCTAGCTCCCACGTCGCTTCTTCTACTCCGTGTCTCGACCATTGCACCTTAACCAAAGGAATGGTTTTGTGCCTTAACTGTTTGTCACGACGCTCCAAAATTCTGACGGGCCTCTCTTCAAACATAACATCCTTCTCGATCTCCACGTCCCCAAAGTCAATAATGTGGGACGGGTCCGGAACGTACTTCCTCAACTGGGAAACGTGGAATACGCTATGTACATGTCTCAGCGACGGAGGTAAAGCCAAACGGTACGCTAACTCACCGACTCTCTCCAATACCTCGAAAGGTCCAATATATCTCGGGCTGAGTTTCCCCTTCTTCCCAAAACGAAAAACTCCCTTCGTCGGAGACACTCTCAACAGAACGTGATCTCCCACCTCAAACTCCAAAGGTCTACGCCTAACATCCGCGTAAGACTTTTGTCGACTCTGAGCAGCCAACATCCTCTTTCTAATCAATTCGACTTTCTCCCTCGTCTCCAACACAAGGTCCGGCTCGGTGCCAACCAAATCGGAAGGCTCATCCCAACATATCGGTGATCGGCAACGTCGGCCATAAAGTGCCTCATACGGTGCCATCTTAATCGACGCGTGCCAGCTGTTATTATAAGTAAACTCAATTAAGGCCAAATGCTCCTCCCAATTACTACTCCAGTCTAACGCACACGCGCGCAACAAATCCTCGAACGTCTGAATGGTACGTTCGGGCCATCGATGCAGGATGGAACGAAGTGCTCAAACGTAGCCGAGTCCCCAATGCCTTATGTACCGCTTTGCCAAAAATGCGATACAAATCGGCCATCTCTGTCGAAATAATGGTCCTCGGCGTACCATGAAGCCTCACTATCTGCGTGATAAAAATACGAGCCAACTTTTCCGACCCCAAGTATCCTTGATGCCCAGAAAATGTGCCGACTTAGTCGATCGGTCTACAATCACCCATACCATATTCATACTAGTCTTCGTCCTCGTAAACTCGTGACAAAATCCATAGAGATGTCCTCCCACTTCCATTCCGGACGGAAGCGGTTTCAATAATCCGGCGGCGATGCTCAATCTTGACTTGCCGACAAGTCAAACACTTAGCTACAAACCGAACTACCTCCTTCTTCATATCGCTCCACCGTAAATTCTTCCTCGTGTCTTTATACATCTTACTCGAGCCGGATGGGTGAGTATGGTGACGCATGAGCCTCTCGCATAATGTTCTGTCTCAGTTCCAAGTCGTTCGGAACACACAACCGACCTCGGAATCTCAACACGCCGTCCTCATGAATAACGAATCCCGGGGCTTTCCCCTTTCCTACACTCTCTCGAAGCCGAATAAACATCGGATCCTCTAACTGTCCCGACTTAATGTCCTCGACCAGAGATGAAGAAATCTCCAGAGTACGCAATCGCCGGAACTCTCTGGCGGACAATCTCAATGCTCAACCTCATAAACTCTCGCTGAAGTCCCGACTGGGCCGTAAGCAACTCAAGCGCTCGAAGCGATACCGATTTCCGGCTCAAGGCATCTGCTACCACATTAGCCTTGCCCGGATGATAAAGGATCTCGAGATCGAAATCCTTAATCAATTCTAACCACCTCCTCTGTCTCATATTAAGCTCCTTCTGCGTGAAAATGTACTTCAGACTTTTGTGATCGGTGAAAATCTGACACGACGAGCCATACAAATAATGACGCCAGATCTTCAACGCAAACACAACTGCGGCCAACTCAAGATCGTGCGTAGGGTAATTCAATTCATACGGTTTCAACTGACGGGAAGCATAGGCAATCGTCCTCCCGTGCTGCATAAGTACACATCCGAGCCCTTGGCCTGAGGCATCACTATAAATGGAGAAACCATCATTACCACTCGGTAAAGCCAACACGGGAGCGGTCGTCAACCGCTTCTTCAACTCCTCAAAACTATTCTGCCTCTCATCGGTCCACACAAACTTCTCCGACTTCTGTAACAACTGAGTCAGCGGTCGGGCGAGTTTAGAGAACCCCTCGACGAATCTACGGTAATACCCGGCTAATCCCAGAAAACTGCGGACCTCTTTCACGTTCTTGGGCGGCGCCCAATCCAACACTGCCTCTACCTTATGTGGGTCCACACGAACACCCTCGGCCGAGATCACATGACCGAGGAACATAACCTCCCGTAACCAAAACTCGCACTTTGAGAACTTCGCAAAAAGATGCTGAGTTCTCAAAATATCTAACACAATATGCAAATGACGGGCGTGCTCCTCCTCGCTCCTCGAGTAAATCAGGATGTCGTCGATAAATACAACTACACACTTATCGAGGTACTCGATAAAGACTTTGTTCATAAGCTGCATGAACACGGCTGGTGCGTTGGTTAGCCCAAAAGGCATAACCACAAACTCGTAGTGACCGTATCTCGTCCGAAAGGCCGTCTTCGGAATATCGGTATCCTTCACTCGGAGCTGATAATACCCCGATCTCAAATCAATCTTCGAAAACACAGTTGCCCCATGCAACTGATCAAACAAGTCATCAATCCTCGGGAGCGGATACTTGTTTTTGATGGTCACTTTGTTCAACTCTCGGTAGTCGATACACAAACGAAGTGACCCATCCTTCTTTTTTACGAATAGGACCGGTGCGCCCCAAGGCGAAGCGCTCGGTCGAATATATCCCATGTCTAGAAACTCTCCCAACTGTTTCTTCAACTCAAGCATCTCGGCAGGCGCCATACGGTATGGCGTCTTAGAGATAGGTGCTGCACCCTGCTCTAAATCGATCAGAATTCAACCTCTCGGTCCGGCGGCAAACCCGGCAACTCATCCGGAAAAACTTCGGGAAACTCACATACTACCGGGATAGACGAGAGCTCGACTCCCTTCTTCCGATCTCAAAGCGTAGCACCAATAACCCGTGCAACCTCCTCGGCGCCTTACGGCCCTCAAGGCGCTGATCGGTAACCTCGGCTACTCCGCCTACGCCCACAAAAGAATGCTCGGTGCCGTCGAGGCTAACATCGAAACGGTTCTCGTTCTATAATTCATGATCGCCCCATGACGGTCCGGCCAATCCTCACCAGAATCAAATCCTCATCTCTAATATCTACCGCAATCATTAGAAGGCCAAACCCTCCCCGCGATACTCACCGGAAAATCTCTAACCTCATGATCCCCACGATGCTATCCCCACTAGGAAGTTTAACAACAAAAGGCTCACAAGCAACAAGGCAATCAACATGCAGCGACGCACAATCCATAGATATAAAAGAATGCGTAGCACGGAGAATCGAACAATACGGAAACAGGATGATCAAGGATGTGGACGGTACTGTGGCCACCGTCGCGTCAGGATCTCCCGCTCGTCTCATCTCGTACACACGGGGCGGAGCAGACCCCGCACTAGAAGCTCCTCTAGAAGGCCGACCACGACCTCGAGCTCTACCAAAACTCTGCGTGGCCGAGGAACTGTCGGTGTCTGATTCACACTCGGCTCTCCCGCGGCTGGGGCCGATATCTGAGTAACTGGAGTTCGAGCTGCATCCGTACAAAACTTAGCACGATGACCCATCCGACCACAAGCAAGGCACTGAATCGGAGGCCTATCACACTCACTCATTATGTGGCCCGGACGACTGCAGTTGAAGCACGTAGGACCACGAACGGAACCAGCAGGAGCAGACCTAGATCCGGTTCCTCGCCCAACTGATGGCAACTGACTTCCGAAGACTCGCGAACCAGACTGAGTCTTCGGATACCCTCCTGACTTGCCTCCCGAAAACTGTCCGGCGGTTTTCTGTTTCTTTCCTTCGGTTGCCGTCTCTGTCGCAGAAAACGACATCTCATAAGCCATCGCCTTATTCTGATATTCTTTCAAAGTCGTGCACCCCAGACCAGACATGTAGTGGCGCACCCTCGGTTTCATCCGCATGTCAAAGTGACGGATCTTATCAAGCTCATCGCGGACTTGGTTTCTCACATAATGTAACTGTTGATTGTAGTCCTTGATAGCTTGAGAAATAGGAACATCTTGGGGCTTAGCCTCAAAGAAGGCTCGGATCCTCCCCTCTTTCACTGGCCAAGGACAGTATTCATCTTCCATCAGATCTCGAAACTCTGCCCACGTAGCTGCCCGGTCACGCGGTTTCACCGCTTGCCACCACGTTGCTGCTTCCTTGGCGAGGAAGTACTGAGCGATGGGTACCTTCCTCTCCTCAGAGCAGTTAGCAGCCTCAAACACCTTTTCCATCTCAAACAACCAACTCTCCCAACCGGAAGGGTCGGAAGCACCATCAAACTGCGGAGGACGCATACGAATCACGTCCTGAAGTAGCTTATCATTACCGGATCCAGTAGGCGGAACCGGGTTAGCATTAGCATGGCCGACCAGAACGGCCTGAGTCAGTAGCGTCATCTGGTTCGCTACTTGCTGCAATATGTTGGCCACTCCAACATTCTCATGAGCATTACCGGAGCTAGCAGATCGCTCGCGACCTCCGAATCGGGGGAACACTGTTCGACAAGGAAGGCATCGCCGAATCAGTTCCCGAGTGATCGGACATGGCCGCCCCACCGGCTGCGCCACGTCCCCTACCGCGTCCGCGTCCGCGTCCTCTACCAGCAGGAATTCTGAAGAAGCAACGGGTAAGTACAAATCAAACACAAAATGCAACAAGATACTAAGACAGGAATAGAACAGAACGGTGAAACGAGTCAAGTTAGGAAAACTTACGAGCACCGGCGTATTGAGATGATGGCATAGCAGTGATACTGTCCCAAAAACGACACTTAACTAGACCCAAATGACCGACAGCCTAGGTATCCATAAACCTAAGCTCTGATACCATATTCTGTAACACCCCCAAGACGTTCAGGGCATATTACAGCGCCGTGGACAGTAACACCCCCAAGACGTTCAGGGCATATTACAGCGCCGTGGACCCCACACTGTGAAATCCACCAGGCTAACATACCAACAAGACCCTTGCCAACGACAACAATCATCAATAAAATGACAACTCAAAATAAAAGACTACAATCCGACCAATAGAATCCAACAACAATCCATTTCCCAAAACGGGAACACAACCTTAACAATTTTTCAAAGGAAGTACTCGAGTACTTAAACCAATTTTATAATACATAAATCCCAAAATCAGACATCAATAATAATAACCGACAGACATGACACCGAAAAGCATTTACTGGACAATATCATGCTTGTCCATCATCCTCATACGGCTCGAGTGCTCGCTTGTCCCCACGATCAATACCTGAAATACAAAAAGTATTTCCCCCATTTAAGGGGTTAGCGACAACTGCTAGTGCAAGTACAATCCATTTGAACTACATTCTAATCAGATGAATAATGCGCCAAAAATCATTTTAGAAAACGTTTTATATTTCGGAATATTTACGATGCACAAGCACAAAACACATTTTCTCCAACCAAAACAATTCAAAGTTAACCTTGGTACGTGACTCACGGCCACCGTACCCCGCAGAGCCCCGTCGGACATCCCTGGGTGGTTAACCACAGCCATGATACGAAACTCACGGCAACGTATCCCTAGAGGCCCCGTCGGACCGTCCCTAGGTGAACATACACATATCCATCCACAACAACCGCAATACAGCCATAATTCAAATACTAGAACATGTAAACAAATGTAAAGTACTTGCCTTTGAGACATCTTCGAAGAATCGGAAGTGAAAAATGACTACGGATGATCCGAATGGAAAACGACGGTTCCTAAACGAAGAATTAGCATAACTCAGTCCCAACGGACATCAATAATCGAAAGGAATACTCCCAAACCCCGATTACAAAACACGATAATAGACGTTCAATCGATACGGGCGAGGGTTTGTGCAAAATCTCCCCGTATCAACAATACATGGATTAATTCGAGGAAAACGAATTGGGAATCATCCAATAACAACAATTGATAATAAGTTTCGCAACATACATGAACAATTCGGAGTCAATCACGAAAACCCGAAAACCCCAATTTATACAAGTTAGGGTTCTCAAGAAGATACCTCGGATTCGGACGATGGAGGATGATTACGCTGATGGTGATATGCTACTATGATTCTACGGTGATGGAATACGAAAGATTCTTCGATCAAATCAAGAAATCGCCTCGAGTCGCCCGTGAAGAAAAAGCGAGAGAAGGGATAGAAAATGAGGTATTGGACCTCACTGCTTTAAAGCAAATGTCACATGTTACGGCCGTAATAGGGATACTTACGGCCGTAACATGGCCAACTTACGGTCAGAATCTCGGGTGTTACGGCCAGAACACCCTACCGGGCAAAGAAGATTGGCACCTTGCCCAAACGAGTCCGACGACCCCAAAACCGGACCGCTATCGAACCAAAAATACGACTACGAAGAATATTCGATGACGAGTCTAACCATCACAAGAAAATATCAATCCGACTACCCGGGAATCCGAAATACGACAACGAATATGAAATTCCCTAAACTTATAGGAAATTACGGAAATGACCCAAGTGACCGAAAGTCACGAAACGATGTCGGATTTACAAACCGAAAGTCTCAACATGACCAACTCAACCATACGAACTTGTACAAGCCAAGAAACAATGAAAACGAACGAGTTTAACGAGAATCGAACGTTCATACGGCAAAATATGTCATAAAATGAAATTACGTGAAAACATCATCAAAACTCGTCCAAACGGAAAAACTCCAAGAACAAAGTAGATTCGAAATGTCGAAACGGTTACAAGCGAGTCGATAAAAATGGACATACACCAAAAATGGAAACTGCTAAAAATGGAAAATTACGGATATTACAATCTGCACGTGGGTGCTTTTCTGAGATCCAGTCCTTGATGACTTTGACGGGCGATCATCCCTGCTCGGGACGTAGGTCGACCATCCTTAGCCGGATACTAGAGTCGGTCGCCAGCTGCCAAATGGCGATCGCCTTGGGAGTCGATCGCTGGGTACCTGATGGTGGTCTGATATCTTCGATGAGGCGAGCTAGCCAAAGTTTGACTGGAGTTGACTTGGTTGCTCGGCCTTACAGTCGATCGCCTGTCGGGATGAATAAATCGTGACACAACAATTGCCCCCCAGCTCGCTCATACGTTGGAAACGTGGGGTGAGGTGGCTCTCTTGGCGATCGCTGAACTTTTGACGCGCGACTTTGCGTTTAACTGAACTGGCGATCATCTTTGAGCTGATATACTCTGGGTTCAGACGACCTGGTTGGCCGCTGAGCTGCGCGGGAAAAAGCAATGGGCGTGGAAAAGTCTCCGCGCACGTGTCGGGCTTCTATTGGAGGATGCCAACGGTCATTAATGACTCCTCGGCTGACGCGTCCTTGAAAAGACGCGTACGCGGGTCTCGAGGGAGTCAACTAATGCGTCGTTTGAGATCCGACCCCTGGGATTTTCCCTTATTGCAAACGAGTCCCTGCCTTCTCCAATAAAAGGGGAAGTGCTGCAGTTTCATACTCACGCGTACTTATTGGAGAAAGAAGGACTTGCTGCCGAATTTTCTGAAGATCTTAGTGCCGATCGTCGTTCGATTTCACTTTCGGGTAAGAAAAATCCTCTTCCCCTTATCTGATTCTGAGAATGGCCGGAACCTCATCATCACTTGGAGCGGAACGTTACGCCGCCGGACATCGATCGTCAGGGAGAAACTTCTTCTACTTCACGGAGGCGGTGAAGCTATTTGGGCCGGAATCGACCTGCCAAGTCGAGGCTTTATTCAATGAGGCCGATGTTGCTAAGGAGTCGGCCTTGAAGAGAGACGATCGCAGACGAGAGAGATCCGCGATTAGGGCTTACCGGGAGCAACATAGCGCTTTCGGTCGGGCCTATAAGGCCTTTCCGAAATAATGGAGAAGTTGGCGGTCCTACTCCGAGATTCGATTTAGGGATATTCGGCCGCCTACCCCTATGTGCTTCCCAAACGATCGCGATCGGGCTGCAGAACATCGTTGTGGTCGCTTGGCCAGATACGGAGTTCGACGACCAGGAAAGATCTGGCCGTCTGGAGGACAAGATTCCATGTTCCTTCCGATGTGGACATGTTCGCGCCGGCGGAGAATGAGCGAGCCGACCAGCCTCCGATGGGTATGGTCGCCGTGAATGAGGCGATTATGGAGGTCGGGCTGCGCTTCCCTCTATCCTTTGTTGTCTCCCATCTGTTGGCCGCTTGGAATGTGGCGCCACTTCAGCTGACGCCGAACGCTTGGCTCCAAATAAACTGCACTCTCACCCTTTTCGGCGGTCACCGCCTATACCGCCTCCCATCGCCGTTGGAGATGAACCATTTGTTCAAACTGACGGCTCATAAAGGGCTGGTCGGCGGTTACCATATTCAAGGCCGATCTCGTCGGGTGATTCACGGAGTCCCGAATAAGATGCGGGGCGATCAGACGAAGTGGTTCTGGGTCGCCGGCAAGTGGAGAGCTTCGGCGAGCGACAATCCTACGGGCGAGCCGAGATCCCCATCGAGTTTCGGGAGAGGAATCCGGTAAGGGTTTAGACTCTCCCTTCGTTTGGATGCGTTGACCGATCTAATTTGATTTCGGTTTTGCAGGTTTTCACATTCCGGCGATCGAGGAGCTGCCTTTTGACTTTCTCGTTGTCTGGGAGCGGATAAGGAGCTTGTCGGACGACGACCTTGACGCCACTCGGATCAATAAGGAGAGTCGTTGGTTGTCGGCTCGACTATTCCGTTTCCCGAGACATCTTTCGATGCCAGGTATGAGTTTCTGCGACCTCCACTTTCTAGGCGATCGCCTTACTTGAGGACAGTAACTGATTGTTGATCGATCGTCTCAACTGCAGAGGTTCGCTTTCCTCGTTTTTTGGAGCCTCCGACGGAGATCGCAATGTCGAACCCAGGAGTTCTAGGCCGTCTTCGCCATAAGAGGTCGACTTGGGCCCCTCCCGTCGCGTTGCCTATAGTTCCGGAGGCGGAGCCTCGCGTGGAGCCGGTCGTGGTTGAGGAGGAAGTTCCGGAGGAGGGGCTTCGAGCGAATCTCAAGAGGCCGAGGCCGGAAGAAACTTCGGTTCCTGCCCCGGGCGATGAAGTGCCGATCGCCGCGCCTCCGATCACCATCGTTGCTCCGGAGAATGATCCGCCCTCTGCGGCTTTTATGCGGGAGACGGCGATCGCGGATGCTGAGACCCCTGGAGGGAAACCGTTTTTCGGTCGGGATCCCGAGAAGGCTGAGAGGTAGATAGCATTTTTGTGTTGAAAATTGCATCTGCGTAGGAGTTGTATTGACTTTGTTGTTTTGATGCAGGATCCGTCGCGCAGATCCGTCTTGCCCGCCGATGGTCGTGGATTTCCTAGCGAGCCGATCTCCTCGCCATTCCTGCGACATTCCTCCATACGTTAGCAAGGTACATACGCTCTGCCGAAGGCATGGACGATCGATATGGATGCGATCGCTCGGCAGCGATCGGCGAGTTCGATGCACGCTGTTCTCGCCCTTTCTCTTGAGACGGCGACCATGGCCATCCAGTGCCGGGAGTTTGAGGGGCGGCCCTGCACTATTCGCCTGCAGGCGGATATCGAGGCGGCTCGGAAAGAGAACGCCGAGTTTGCTGACAAGATCGCGGAGATGGAGAAGGACTCTCTGGAGGCGGCCAAGCGGGCGAGCCATGAGCTTGAGCTGGAGAAGAAGGAAACTGAGCAATATCGTCTGGCGGTTGACCGATTTCGGGACCAGATGCAGAATGCCGTCCAGGCGCAGAGGGTTGCTGAAGAGGAGGCCGATCGCCAGAAGGTGACGATCGCTCGGCTAACCAGCGAGCTGACGGAGGCGAGGGAAAAAGTTGCTGCGAGGGAGGCCGAGCTCCAGGGGTCGCAACAGGCGATGGCGGAGCTGAAAGGAGAGGTTGAGGCGACCAAGGCCGATCCCTTCCAAAACTTGGAGTATGTCAGCGAGTTCGCCTATTATTTGGCGTTCGCCGACTCGATCCGAGCGGCTAAGAAGGGAGGTTTGGAGGTCGGGCCTCTTGCCGATAACTTCAAGGCGTATGCGTTGGAGCATCCTCTCCATTCAGCTTTCTCCTTGCCGATCTTGGATCTTGCGGACACCGGTGTGGATTTGAGCTGGTATCCGTCTCCGGCCAATCTTGCTCATCCCGACGCTCCGGAAGATGAGGGGACCGCGCCGAATGCTGATGGCGAAGGCCAGGCAGGGGCCTGAGGCGCTTCATTTTTGGCGTTTTTAGCTTACTTCCTTGTAGTTTTGTAGCTTTCTTTTTGTAGCACTTAGGCCTTCGGGCGACCGTGTACTCTGATTTTTCAAGTAATGAAATGAACGTTTGGATTTCTGACTTATCACTTGAATGAATGGTTATTTTTGAGTCTTTGTTTGACTTTGTACAAATGTGTGAGGAGAGATCGTTGCGAGGGTAGTTCCAAATGAATTGATAAACTCATAAAGACAACTTTTTACAACAAATTCGATCGTTGCACTACATCTGAAAAAATGACGATCTCCGTATGTGGTTGAGTAGCGACGATCGTCGTGTAGGTAGTCCGCACTCTTATTGCCCCTTGTTTTTATTCACTTAGCGGAAGTAAGGGGATGAAAATAATTCGTTGAGTGAGCGGTCTTCAACTTTGTCGAATCCTCGGGGACGGTCGTCCATCTTGAGGAACCGTGCACGATCACGGAGTTCGATGGACCGACTCCTTGATCATGTCTTGATGCGCGAAGACATTGAGTGTCTCGTGACTCACTTTATTATGAGGGTCCTCTGTTAGGCTGCGCCTTGCCTCGTATTTAAACGAAGGGCGTGCGGTCTCGGTCTAGAGGAGTCCTTGCGCGGGGCAGCGTCGGATGATTCAACTCCACGCCCGCGGCTTGTTTAGCTCTGCTTCTACCTCGGCCCACCATGAAGATGGCGAACCTCGACGGTGTACATTGAGACAGGGGTTGTGGCACGTCGCATTGTCCGGGTTCACCATGTTAGATGATGAACCTTTGAGGGCGAGCGATCGTGTCCACTGATTAATTTTGGAGGGCCCTCAGGCTACGCCGGCCTCGTATTTAAACGAAGGGCGGGCGATCTTGGCCCAAAGGGACCTTGCATGGTCTAAGCAGTTGGTTCCATCGACCGCCAGGACCATGGCTGCACTCTTCCACCTTGGATCGTCATATGGATGCCGACCTTCGACGGTGTACGTTGTGCAGGGGAGGCGATCTCGTGCCTTAGTCCATCATGTTAGACGGTGAACTGTAGATGGCGGGCGAGTCCTCCGGTTTCTTAAATAAGGAGGGAGATCGGGGAGACTTCCGTGGTCTCCTTCTCTTGATTGGAGCATGTAGAGACGGTCGCCGAGGTTGATCCAGGGGTCGGCTCGTATGAGTTTCCCAGCCTGTTTTGTGTTCGACTCGGACGATCGTCTATAGAGATTGGTAGGGGCTTCGGCTAAACCAATAAGCTGTCCAACTTGCCCTCCTCGAACAATCTCCAGAGCTGTTTGAGGAGGTCGCGGCATTTGTTGGTGCTGTGGCCGGGACTCTTATGGTAGGCACAATATTGATTGTTGTCCAGGTGACCGTGGTCCCTTATCGCCTTTGGCTTTCTGAGCTCTTCGTGCCCCTTGATGGCATAGAAAATATGTGCCGGAGTTCGGTTGAACGTATGGAGGAGATGAGCTTCCATGTCCTCGAAAGCCTTGAGATCTCCGGGTGGCTTGGCGATCGCCTTCTTTGCCTTGGCGATCGCCGTCTTTTGGACAGGAGGTGGCGTTTCCTCGCCTAGGTGGAGGGTGAGTAGCCTTTGCCTGGCCAGAAAGTTGGCAGCTTTAGCGCGGAAGATCGCGTAAGTTGGGGGGATATCCTTAGAGAGATGTCTAAACATGGGAGAATGACCGCGGAATCCCCCCATGACCGAATAGAGAGCGAGCTCGTCACTGACGGGTTCGCCGGTGAGGATGATTTCGTCCACTCGGTCAATGTAATTTTCGGGCATCTAACCCTCACATTTTTATTTCTACCGTCCCGAAGAACACTCACTGTTCTCGGGGCATATACTTGAAGTGACACTCACTGCACTTCAAAGAAAACCTTCAGAGTCATGACATCCGCCGGTACATCGAAGAAAGCCGCTCTCCGAACCGCCGGACACCATATCCTGGCTCAGTCCGAACCCCAGCCGACGACGGGGGGAAGTCGCAGCAACGCGAGACTCTCAATCCCGCATCCGATAGATGGCCCCAACCTCTCACTCGATCAGTTCCAAACCGAAGAACAGATCGAGGAGGCTATAGCCATCCTGGAGGAGCGACGGAGAGCATGCGCGTCGCCCGCGATAACTCCCTCGATCATCTGCCGCATGGGAAAACGGAAATTCAGCGGGCTACTGAACGAGCGATCGTCAGAAAGCCCCAATTCGCGAGGAAAGGCTCTCGCACGGACGGACGGATCCATATTCGATCGCTTGGGGCGCGACCCACCCTGGCGACCGGGGCACTCTGTTTCCAACCTCGAAAAGACGGAACCCGAATCCGTCACCAGGAGTTCGGCCTACCCACCTCACAGCCGAACGCGGGTCAGCCATCTGATTCCCGCCCCGATCGCCAGGGGATCAGTACTCAATCGCCTCGGCTCCCGCTCCGAGCGCCGAGCCGCTAGCAGTCAGGCCACGGCGATGGCCGCCATACAACGCCAGCTCGATGAGATGAAAGCACTCTTGGACACTGGGGCAAGCGCCAGCAAAAAGATCGCCGGGCCGACCGAGCCACTCGCGGTCCACATCGAGCTTGCCCCCATACAACCAACGATCGCTCCTCCCAAAACACCTCTGTATGAGAGGAGATCGGACCCCAAAACCCACCTGAGTAAATTCCGAATCTACATGACTGGGTGTGGGGCATCTGATGCAACCAAGTGCCGGATCTTCCCGTTAACATTGGGCGAGCTGGCCCACAGGTGGTACGTCTCACTACCACCACGATCAATCACCTCTTTTAAGAAACTGGCGAATGACTTCACGTCATACTTCGCCAGCAAGGTCGCCAGACCAGAAGGCCCCCACCGCATGATAAAAATCAAGCAGGGGAAAGACGAGTCAGACGCAAATTACATTGACCGAGTGGACGAAATCATCCTCACCGGCAAACCCGTCAGTGACGAGCTCGCTCTCTATTCGGTCATGGGGGGATTCCGCGGTCATTCTCCCATGTTTAGACATCTCTCCAAGGATATCCCCCCAACTTACGCGATCTTCCGCGCTAAAGCTGCCAACTTTCTGGCCAGGCAAAGGCTACTCACCCTCCACCTAGGCGAGGAAACGCCACCTCCTGTCCAAAAGACAGCGATCGCCAAGGCAAAGAAGGCGATCGCCAAGCCACCCGGAGATCTCAAGGCTTTCGAGGACATGGAAGCCCATCTCCTCCATACGTTCAACCGAACTCCGGCACATATTTTCTATGCCATCAAGGGGCACGAAGAGCTCAGAAAGCCAAAGGCGATAAGGGACCACGGTCACCTGGACAACAATCAATATTGTGCCTACCATAAGAGTCCCGACCACAGCACCAACAAATGTCGCGACCTCCTCAAACAGCTCTGTAGATTGTTCGAGGAGGGCAAGTTGGACAGCTTATTGGTTTAGCCGAAGCCCCTACCAATCTCTATAGACGATCGTCCGAGTCGAACACAAAACAGGCTGGGAAACTCATACGAGCCGACCCCTGGATCAACCTCAGCGACCATCTCTACATGCTCCAATCAAGAGAAGGAGACCACGGAAGTCTCCCCGATCTCCCTCCTTATTTAAGAAACTGGAGGACTCGCCCGCCATCTACAGTTCACCGTCTAACATGATGGACTAAGGCACGAGATCGCCTCCCCCGCACAACGTACACCGTCGAAGGTCGGCATCCACATGACGATCCAAGGTGGAAGAGTGCAGCCATGGTCCTGGCGGTCGAAGGAACCAACTGCTTAGACCATGCAAGGTCCCTTTGGGCCAAGATCGCCCGCCCTTCGTTTAAATACGAGGCCGGCGTAGCCTGAGGGCCCTCCAAAATTAATCAGTGGACACGATCGCTCGCCCTCAAAGGTTCATCATCTAACATGGTGAACCCGGACAATGCGACGTGCCACAACCCCCGTCTCAACGTACACCGTCGAGGTTCGCCATCTTCATGGTGGGCCGAGGTGGAAGCAGAGCTAAACAAGCCGCGGGCGTGGAGTTGAATCATCCGACGCTGCCCCGCGCAAGGACTCCTCTAGACCGAGACCGCACGCCCTTCGTTTAAATACGAGGCGAGGCGCAGCCTAACAGAGGACCCTCATAATAAAGTGAGTCACGAGACACTCAATGTCTTCGCGCATCAAGACATGATCAAGGAGTCGGTCCATCGAACTCCGCGATCGTGCACGGTTCCTCAAGATGGACGACCGTCCCCGAGGATTCGACAAAGTTGAAGACCGCTCACTCAACGAATTATTTTCATCCCCTTACTTCCGCTAAGTGAATAAAAACAAGGGGCAATAAGAGTGCGGACTACCTACACGATTTATCGCTACTCAACCACATACGGAGATCGTCATTTTTTCAGATGTAGTGCAGCGATCGAATTTGTTGTAAAAAGTTGTCTTTATGAGTTTATCAATTCATTTGGAACTACCCTCGCAACGATCTCTCCTCACATATTTGTACAAAGTCAAACAAAGACTCAAAAATAACCATTCATTCAAGTGATAAGTCAGAAATCCAAACGTTCATTTCATTACTTGAAAAATCAGAGTACACGGTCGCCCGAAGGCCTAAGTGCTACAAAAAGAAAGCTACAAAACTACAAGGAAGTAAGCTAAAAACGTCAAAAATGAAGCGCCTCAGGCCCCTGCCTGGCCTTCACCATCAGCATTCGGCGCGGTCCCCTCATCTTCTGGAGCGTCGGGATGAGCAAGATTGGCCGGAGACGGATACCAGCTCAAATCCACACCGATATCCGCAAGATCCAAGATCGGCAAGGAGAAAGCTGAATGGAGAGGATGCTCCAACGCATACGCCTTGAAGTTATCGGCAAGAGGCCCGACCTCCAAACCTCCCTTCTTAGCCGCTCGGATCGAGTCGGCGAACGCCAAATAATAGGCGAACTTGCTGACATACTCCAAGTTTTGGAAGGGATCGGCCTTAGTCGCCTCAACCTCTCCTTTCAGCTCCGCCATCGCCTGTTGCGACCCCTGGAGCTCGGCCTCCCTCGCAGCAACTTTTTCCCTCGCCTCCGTCAGCTCGCTGGTTAGCCGAGCGATCGTCACCTTCTGGCGATCGGCCTCCTCTTCAGCAACCCTCTGCGCCTGGACGGCATTCTGCATCTGGTCCCGAAATCGGTCAACCGCCAGACGATATTGCTCAGTTTCCTTCTTCTCCAGCTCAAGCTCATGGCTCGCCCGCTTGGCCGCCTCCAGAGAGTCCTTCTCCATCTCCGCGATCTTGTCAGCAAACTTGGCGTTCTCTTTCCGAGCCGCCTCGAGATCCGCCTGCAGGCGAATAGTGGAGGGCCGCCCCTCAAACTCCTGAGCAGCCTGTACAGCCATGGTCGCCGTCTGAAGAGAAAGGGCGAGAACAGCGTGCATCGAACTCGCCGATCGCTGTCGAGCGATCGCATCCAGATCAGTCGTCCATGCCTTCGGCAGAGCAGAAGCAGCCTTGCTAACGTATGGAGGAATGTCGCAGGAATGGCGAGGAGATCGGCTCGCTAGGAAATCCACGACCATCGGCGGGCAAGACGGATCTGCGCGACGGATCCTGCATCAAAACAACAAAGTCAATACAACTCCTACGCAGATGCAATTTTCAACACAAAAATGCTATCTACCTCTCAGCCTTCTCGGGATCCCGACCGAAAAACGGTTTCCCTCGAGGGGTCTCAGCATCCGCGATCGCCGTCTCCCGCATAAAAGCCGCAGAGGGCGGCTCACTCTCCGGAGCAACGATGGTGATCGGAGGCGCGGCGATCGGCACTTCATCGCCCGGGGCAGGAACCGAAGTTTCTTCCGGCCTCGGCCTCTTGCGATTCGCTCGAAGCCCCTCCTCCGGAACTTCCTCATCAACCACGACCGGCTCCACGCGAGGCTCCGCCTCTGGAACTATAGGCAACGCGACGGGAGGGGCCCGAGTCGACCTCTTATGGCGAAGACGGCCTAGAACTCCTGGGTTCGACATTGCGATCTCCGTCAGAGGCTCCAAAAAGCGAGGAAAGCGAACCTCTGCAGTTGAGACGATCGATCAACAATCAGTTACTGTCCTCAAGTAAGGCGATCGCCTAGAAAGTGGATGTCGCAGAAACTCATACCTGGCACCGAAAGATGTCTCGGGAAACGGAATAGTCGAGCCGACAACCAACGACTCTCCTTATTGATCCGAGTGGCATCAAGGTCGTCGTCCGACAAGCTCCTTATCCGCTCCCAGACAATGAGAAAGTCAAAAGGCAGCTCCTCGATCGCCGGAATGTGAAAACCTGCAAAACCGAAATCAAATTAAATCAGTCCAAAATGCATCCAAACGAAGGGAGAGTCTAAACCCTTACCAGGATTCCTCTCCCGAAACTCAGTGGGGATCTCCAGCTCGCCCGTAGGATTGTCGCTCGCCGAAGCTCTCCACTTGCCGGCGACCCAGAACCACTTCGTCTGATCGCCCCGCATCTTATTCGGGACTCCGTGAATCACCCGACCAGATCGGCCTTGAATATGGTAACCGCCGACCAGCCCTTTATGAGCCGTCAGTTTGAACAAATGGTTCATCTCCAACGGCGATGGAAGGCGGTATAGGCGGTGACCGCCGAAAAGGGTGAGAGTGCAGTTTATTTGGAGTCAGGCGTTCGGCGTCAGCTGAAGTGGCGCCACATTCCAAGCGGCCAACAGATGGGAGACAGCAAAGGATAGAGAGAAGCGCAGCCCGGCCTCCATAATCGCCTCATTCACGGCGACCATACCCATCGGAGGCTGGTCGGCTCGCTCATTCTCCGCCGGCGCGAACATGTCCACATCGGAAGGAACATGGAATCTTGTCCTCCAGACGGCCAGATCTTTCCTGGTCGTCGAACTCCGTATCTGGCCAAGCGACCACAACGATCGCGCTGTGCATCGCGATCGTTTGGGAAGCACATAGGGGTAGGCGACCGAATATCCCCGGAAATCGAATCTCGGAGTAGGACCGGCCAACTTCTCCATTATTTCAGCAAAGGCCTTATAGGCCCGACCGAAAGCGCTATGTTGCTCCCAGTAAGCCCTAATCGCCAGATCTCTCTCGATCTGCGATCGTCTCTCTTCAGCAGCCGACTCCTTAGCAACATCGGCCTCATTGAATAAAGCCTCGACTTCAGCAGGGTCGATTCTGGCCCGAATAGCTCCAGCCGCCGTCTCCAGGTGGAAGACGGAAGAAGTTTCTCCCCGGACAGTTGATGTCCCGGCGGCAGAACTGGTTCCCGCTCCAAGTGATGATGAGGTTCCGGCCATTCTCAGAATCAGATAAGGGGAAGAGGATTTTTCTTACCTGAAAGTGAAATCGAACGACGATCGGCACTAAGATCTTCAGAAAATTCGGCAGCAAGTCCTTCTTTCTCCAATAAGTACGCGTGAGTATGAAACTGCAGCACTCCCCCTTTTATAGGAGAAGGCAGGGACTCGTTTGCAATAAGGGAAAATCCCAGGGGTCGGATCTCAAACGACGCATTAGTTGACTCCCTCGAGACCCGCGTACGCGTCTTTTCAAGGACGCGTCAGCCGAGGAGTCATTAATGACCGTTGGCATCCTCCAATAGAAGCCCGACACGTGCGCGGAAACTTTTCCACGCCCATTGCTTTTTCCCGCGCATCTCAGCGGCCAACCAGGTCGTCCGAACCCAGAGTATATCAGCTCAAAGACGATCGCCAGTTCAGTTAAACGCAAAGTCGCTCGTCAAAAGTTCAGCGATCGCCAAGAGAGCCACCTCACCCCACGTTTCCAACGTATGATCGAGCTGGGGGGCAATTGTTGTGTCACGATTTATTCATCCCGACAGGCGATCGACTGTAAGGCCGAGCGACCAAGTCAACTCGGTCAAACTTTGGCTAGCTCGCCTAATCGAAGATATCAGACCACCATCAGGTACCCAGCGATCGACTCCCAAGGCGATCGCCATTTAACGGGCGACCGAACTCTAGTATCCGGCTAAGGGGCGGTCGACCTACGTCCGGCGAGGATGATCGCCGTCAAAGTCATCAAGGCTGGATCTCGAAAAGCACCCACGTGCGAGATCCACCAAAAGCGGCGGCCAGGAGATCTTCGGCCAGACAAGATCTTTTCTTGTGAGACAAGACCTTTGACCACGGCTGTCACCTACCTCACCTACCGGCAGCGCGAAAGTTGTCAATGGGACCACCGTGGCAACTCGGGACGCGTGTAAGCTCCCCATTGGACCGTCTGATTGGCCCGGCCAACTCCTGCAGACTTTAAGGAGACATGCCCACGTGCTAAAAGACGATCGCCCGGTTATTATAATGCAGAAAAGGCGATCGCCCGGCACATCCATGTCCTATAAATAGAGGACCTCCTCCTACTGGAAAAAGGTTCCGAATTCATTTGACTTACGTTCAGAACTCATTCTCTCATATTCCGAATTCATTCACGGAAATACTGAAGAACATACATATCATCAAGCTCCCGGCTATCTCACCGGAATCCATCTCAGGACTTCTCTCTCCAAATCTCTCGTCCAGAAGACGGTCGGCAGAAGCAACAAGTCTCCACTAGATAGATTCCAAAGGATTCATAAGCCCAGGAGCCCAAGCATCCAGCTAAATACTCGCCGTGAGAGACCGTCGATCTCTCTCCACCGCGACTGTTCATCTCCTTTGTTACAAGAACTCACAGAGCATCAAATCTGGTTCTTCCGGCAATCTACACGCTCACTAGCTAAGATAACAAGAATCTTTACACTCATTGTAATTGTATTCTTACATTAGTACTTTTATCCCCGAATATTGGTATTAATAATATCTCGCGAGAGCATTCAAGCCCGGGACTAACAACCCCGGCAAATCTTGTGTTATTTATCTTTGTCACGGAAGTGCTCTTGCATTTGTTTGCTATCCCATCCATTCCAGCAATATCTATCTCCGGATAATATTTTGGGTAGCAACATTAAGAAATGAATAACTCTGGGTATCTAGTGCGCATGCTCTCTTCGGTTTCCCACGTCGCTTCCTCAACTCCGTGTCGTAACCACTGAACTTTAACCAACGGTATGGTTTTGTGCCGGAGTTGTTTTACTCGATGCTCTAGTACTTTCATTGGCTTCTCTTCAAATGTGACATCCTCTGCGACCTCGATGTCCCCATAATCAATTATATGACTCGGGTCAGGGAAATACCTCCTCAGTTGGGAAACATGGAACACACTGTGAACATGGCTAAGGGCTGGAGGTAAAGCCAATCGATAGACCAGTTCCCCAATTTTGTCGAGAATCTCGAAAGGTCCAATATATCTCGGACTAAGTTTGCCCCTTTTCCCGAACCTGAAGACTCCTCTAATCGGTGATACTTTGAGTAGGACATGGTCACCCACATCAAATTCCAGGGCCGACGACGATTGTCAGCGTAGGATTTTTGTCGACTTTGAGCGGTTAACAGTCGGTCTCGGATGATGGAAATCTTCTCTTTGGTTTCCATCAACATATCGGGTTCCGTCCCGACTAAATCTGAGGCTTCATCCCAACAAAGTGGAGATCTACACCGCCTACCATACAATGCCTCAAAAGGTGCCATCTTGATCGATGCGTGCCAGCTATTATTGTAAGTGAACTCGATCAAAGGTAGGTGTATTTCCCAATCAGTACTCCAATCCAGGGCACACGCCCTCAGCATATCTTCCAATGTCTGGATCGTCCGCTCAGTCTGACCGTCAGACTGTGGGTGGAAGGAAGTACTCAACCTCAATTCGGTGCCCAAGGCTTGATGGACCGCCTTTCAAAAATGCGACACGAAACGGCCATCACGATCGGAAACAATAGACTTTGGCGTACCGTGTAATCTCACAATCTCCAATATAAAAATCCGGGACAATCGCTCCGGTCCCCACGTGTCCTTAATGCCAAGAAAATGTGCCGACTTAGTCAATCGGTCAACAACAACCCAAATCATGTTCATCCCCGACTTAGTCCTCGGCATCCCGGTGATGAAATCCATGGTAATATCCTCCCATTTCCATTCGGGAATAGGGAGAGGTTTCAACATCCCGGCCGGCCGTTGATGCTCAATTTTGACTTGTTGACATGTCAAACACCTTGACACAAACTCGGTGATATCTCTCTTCATATTATTCCACCAAAAACTCCTTTTAAGATCCTTGTACATTTTACTCGTCCCAGGATGGATCGAGTAAGGTGTAGCATGGGCTTCTTGTAGTATTCTCTGTCTCAGCTCTGAGTCATTCGGAACACAAATCCTACCCTGAAATTTCAAAATGCCATCCTCGTGGATCATAAAACCAGGGGCTTTCCTTTTTTCCACGTCCGCCCTCAGTTGGACAAGCATTGGGTCATTCTCCTGTTTTTCCTCGACATCGTCGATCAAGGACGGGATAGCCTCAAGAGTACACATCTGACCCTGAACCCGTTGGATCCGTACTTAGACTCCCTGCTCAATTAACTCCCGTCTGATCTTAACTTGAGGCGTAAGGGCCTCAAGCATCTGAAAAGATATCGACTTTCGGCTCAACGCATCAGCTACAACGTTAGCCTTTCCTGGATGGTAAAGGATTTCCAGATCATAATCCTTTATCAGCTCTAACCAACGTCGTTGTCTCATATTCAGCTCTTTCTGGCTAAAAATATACTTTAGGCTCTTGTGGTCGGTATAAATTCGACATGAAGAACCGTACAAATAGTGACGCCAAATCTTCGGGCAAACACTACAGCAGCTAATTCCAAATCATGGGTAGGATAATACAGCTCATACGGTTTACGTTGCCGTGAAGCATAGGCAATCGTCATATCATCTTTGCAAGAGTACGCACCCAAGTCCTTGTCCCGATGCGTCACAATAAACCGAATACCCACCGACTCCACGAGGTAGGGTTAAAGCCGCGGTAGTCGACGCCTTTTCAGCTCTTCGAAACTCCATTGTCTCTCTTCATTCCATTCGAACCTTTCGGACTTCTGGAGTAATTGAGTAAGTGGTCGAGCAAGTTTGGAGAACCCCTCGACGAACCTCCGGTAGTATCCGTCCAGACCCAAAAAGCTACGAACCTCCTTCACGTTCCTGGGTGGAGCCCAATCTAACACTGCCTCAATTTTCTGGGGATCTACCCGAACCCCTTCTGCTGAAATCACATGTCCGAGAAACATGACTTCCTTCAGCCAGAATTCACACTTAGAAAACTTTGCATAGAGGTGTTGAGTCCTCAAAATCTCCAATACCAATCGCAAATGCCGAGAGTGTTCCTCTTCATCTCGAGAGTAGACCAAAATATCGTCGATAAAAACGACTACACAATTATCAAGATGCTCAATAAATATTTTATTCATCAATTGCATAAATATCGCCGGTGCGTTGGTTAATCTAAACGGCATAACCACAAACTCATAGTGTCCATACCTCGTATGGAAAGCAGTTTTAGGAACGTCGGATTCCTTAATGCGAAGTTGATAGTAACCGGACCTCAAATCAATTTTCGAGAACACCGCGGCTCCCTGCAATTGATCAAACAAATCATCGATACGCGGCAAAGGGTATTTATTCTTAATGGTCACTTTGTTCAGTTCCCGATAATCAATACATAAACATAGTGAACCATCTTTCTTCCTTACGAACAAGACCGGTGCATCCCATGGCGAGGCACTGGGTCTAATATACCCTTTATCCAATAATTCTCCCAGTTGTTTCTTCAACTCTTACATTTCTGAAGGTTCCATACGATACGGTGCCTCAGAAATCGGGGTTGCTCCTGACTCCAAATCAATTGTAAATTCAACTTCCCGCCCCGGTGGTAGTCCTGTAATTAAATGCAGGAAAACATCCGGAAAATCACTTACAACAGGAATCGAGGGAAGTTCAACTTTCCCATCTTCGACTTTCATGGCATAACACCAATACCCAACACAGCCCTTTCTAATAAGTTTTGTCACCTTCAAGGCACTAATCAAAAATTTCTGACATCCCCTCTTGTACCCCACAAAATGGTGTTCGGTACCGTCTTTGGCTAACATTGATATGATCTTCGTGCGATAATTCATTACCGCGCCGTGTCTATCGAGCCAATCGTCACCGAGGATTAGATCTTCATCAACAATGTCTACGACTATCAAATTCGAAAACCACACTCTCTCAGCGATTAACACCGGACAATCTCTAACTTCCTTGTCTCCCACGATTCTATCACCACTGGGCAACTTAACCACAAAGGACTCACAAGGGGACAAGCCCTCAATATCCAATCGACGTACACAATCCAAAGAGATGAACAAATGAGAAGCACCGGAATCAAAAAGCACTGTAACTGGATGAGACAAAAGAGAAATGATACATGTCGCCACGGTAGCCTCTGGATCTCCAGCTTTCCTCATCTCATAGACACGAGGTTGCACCGAACCAGCACTGGGAGCTCCCCCTCTAACAGACTGACCACGGCCTCTGCCTCGACCGTAACTCTGGGATGGTTGACCCGTAGATGACTTCTGATTAACACTCGGTTCTCCAGGCATAGGGCATTGCACGAGTTCCAAGTGGAGTTTCTTCTTACGTACGGTACATGGCTCTGTGGCCTTCGGCCGCAATTAAAACACTTCAATGGGGTAGACCACAATCACGATTAAGATGGCCTCACGCCACAATTAAAACATGTCACAACCCGGTTGGACGCATTAGCACCAGCTCTGAAATTCCGTTTACCTCCCGATGCACGGGAAGACCCTTTGGTTGTATAGCTTGCCGACTGCGATCCCCGCTGGTTGCCACCCCTACCGCTAGAAAACTTTCCAGTGGTCTTCTGCTTCTTACTCTCATTTGTCGTTTCGGTAGTAGTGAAGGACATATCATAGGCTAGTGCCCTATCTTGATACTCCTTCAATGTGGCGCAAGCGAAGCCCGACATATAGTGCCGAACTTTTGGCTTCATTCGCATGTCAAAGTGACGAATTCTATCTCTCTCTTCCTTCACTTGATTTTTCACATGGTTGAGCTGACGGTTGTATTCAATGATTGCCTGAGATACAGGGACATCCTGGGGTTTAGCTTCATAAAAGGCTCGAATCCTGGCCTCCTGAACAGGCCACGGGCAGAACTCGGCCTCCATCAATTCCTTAAACTCATCCCATGAAACCTCACGATCCTGAGGTGCAAAAGCTTGCCACCAGCTAGCCGCATCCCTTGATAGGAAGTAATGGGCAACTGGCACCTTACGTGCCTCTGGACAATTCACGGCCATGAAAACTTTATTCATCTCATTAATCCAATCTTCCCAGCCGATCGGATCATTTGCACCAATAAATTGGGGAGGGCGCATACGAATAACATCTTGTAACCACTTCTCGGCCCGATGTCGATAACGGGGTGGTTGGTTAAATTGCATCACTTTGGGTTAAAAGAGCCATTTGGTTCGCCACTTGTTGCAATATGGTGGCAACACCCACATCCGGTTGGCTCCCTGTAGAAGTTCCCAGACTGGCTGACGGCTCCTGATGACTACCGGTGCTAGGTTGAATAGAGTCAGACAAGCTAGGCATAGCTAATCCTTCTACCGAGCTGAGGGACATGGCCACTCCACCGGCTGCGCCACGCCCTCGGCCACGACCACGGCCGCGTCCACGTCCTCTACCAGTTGACATTCTAAAGAAAAAATGTAAGTAAAATCATAAGAATAGCTCGAAGCAATGCCATCTAGAATATGGACTTCTCATGTACCATAATCGAATGATAGTGAGTGAATGAAGAGAGTAAATAAGATAGGGAACTTACGAGTACCGGTCGTACGAGATGACGGCAACACATGATCTTGTGTCCTTGGAATAGTACATTTAGACCCGGCAATCAACTGACCTAGGTATCCATAAACCTAAGCTCTGATACCAAATTCTGTAACACCCCCCGAGATATTCGGAGAATATCACAGCGCCGTAAATCCCGACCTGGGATCCACTAGGATTATCTCACTCACAACGTATTAAATTTGATAAAATCCACTTGGGAATCAATAAATTCGATACAAACAAGGAAGTTCGACCACGGACAAACAATACCATGAAGAAATACAAGAAGTTGTACGACAACGGAAAAGGACTTTCCTAAAGTACTCGAGTACCATTTATTATTACAAGGATAAAATGAACCGAAGAGAACAACGACCAAACAAAATAGAACACAACTAGCCACAGTATCACGCCTCGCCATCCTCATCGTATCGTCCCGGTGCTCGCTCGTATGGTTCCTTAGGACCTGAAAAACACAAAAGTAATTTTCCCCAAACGAGAGGGGTTAGGGCAAGTATTACAAGTGAAATGTCAAGTCTTATACATAAAAGCATATGCACCAATTCAAAGCCATGATAATGATTTTCCGGAAAGTACAATTATCCAAACATATTTGGAAATGATGATATCTCTTGATTAACCGTGGACTCGACAATGCGTGAATCCCTCCTCGACCCCGTCGGATCATCTCGGAGTGGCTAACCCAAATGTTCACGGAACCGACATAAGCGGAACCCTCCTCGACCCCGTCGGGTCCTCTCGGAGTGAACGAAAGCAACTCTCACAATCACATGCATTACTTTTCACATTTAAGAACATAACTTTCACAAGAATCACTTGCCTGGAATCGAGAGGAAAAAGGGTACGAACGACAAGGTACCAACATTGAAGGATTCGACAACTCCGAACCTAGACAAGTTCGTAATTCAATTGTTAAAACCCCATCGGTATGAAAATAAGTTGGAATCACCCGAATTTACTACCCCGATACATGTGTTCCGAGAATAATTCTCTTGGATAGTGAATCGCAAGTCAAATATCCCAAACACTCAAGAACTCCTGAAATATACCATTAAATCCGTAGGAAAACATGTATCCAAGGTAGATCACTCGTAATCGATATATTCTAACAAAACAACAAGCTGAATCGAAGAAATCGGATGGAAAATCCCCAAATCCCGAAAATCTAGGGTTGCGAGAAGTTTACCTTGATTTGGAGCGGTGGAGAGGATTAAACGTTGATAAATACGAACTAGAAACTCAAAGATGTTGCTAGATAATTGCAGCTCGAAGAACTCCTCACAAATCGCCCGGAATCGCCTAAAATCGCCCAAGGAGGTGAAGGTAGGAAGAAATGACGATTTGGGAACGGAAATGTCCTATTTATACTAAATAGGGACTAGCGTGCGCTAGCCATTACACGAAGGTAGTATAATCGCATCAAGGATCCGAAAACAGCGACGATCCGAACAAGAAAAGGGGTAAATCCAATTGACAAGAGTTCCAAGATCAATATAAGCTTACCAAACACTTATACGAGCGTAAAAATTACAAAGCACAAGAGTAGAAGATTTACAAAAAGTACGGGTATTACAGGATTGATTGTCCGGGCTTCACAACCGAAGAAGAATGATGAAGATCAACCCCCAATTGATGAATGATGAGAAGGTCTCCTCCTCTCTCACTCTCTCTCGCGTAAATAGAAGAAGAAGAAGGGAAATGAGCTGTTCACGCTCAAAACCACAATTATAGAGGGTTGACCGCATTGTGTGCCGCGGCTCAGCTAAGGTGTGCCGCGGCACAGGCCAACAAATTACTCCCAGGGTTCGGCAGTGTGCCGCGGCTTAGCTGACGTGTGCCGTGGCACCCGGTACAGTCGGGTTTTTGGCCAAAAATGCCACACGACTGTGCCGCGGCACCGTACGGGTGTGCCGCGGCACTGACTCGGCAGTATGCCGCGGCACCGGATGGGTGGGCCGCGGCACACAGTACAGTCCGCTCGACCAACTACGGGAGAAATGTGTGTGCCGCGGCGCACACACCTTGTGCCGCGGCCCACACCCCCTTTTGAGTCCTAAATGATGAAAAATGATCCGGGAAGAGGAATCAATATTTGGGAACCAATAACACGATATGGATCCACGGCAACCCCGAAATGGCGGTTCCGCACAACAATAACGAGAATACGATTCAACGGATAGCGGGAAGGATACCTTTGAAGATACACGAGGGTCACTACGACCGAGAAATACACCGAAAAATAAAGATATAAGGGAAATAAAAATGCGGATATTACATTCTACCCCTCTAAAAATAAGTTTCGTCCCGAAACTTAAGAAACAAACAACTCAGGGTAGCTAGCACGCATGCTATCCTCGGTCTCCCAAGTTGCCTCCTCGACACCGTGTCTCGACCACTGCACTTTGACCAAAGGGATGGTCTTATGCCTCAGTCGTTTCTCACGATGCTCCAAAATCTTCAAAGGACGCTCCTCGAAAGTAATATCCTCGGCGACATCAATCTCACCATAATCGATGACGTGACTAGGATCTGGGACATATTTCCTCAGCAGGGAAACATGAAAAACGCTATGAACATGACTCAAGGCCGGAGGTAACGCCAAACGGTATGCTAACCCACCGACTCGCTCGAAAATCTCGAAGGGTCCAATAAATCTAGGACTCAACTTCCCCTTCTTCCCGAAACGGAAAACTCCTCTCGTCGGCGACACCTTCAGCAAAACGTGGTCTCCCACCTCGAATTCTAAAGGTCGACGACGGATATCGACATATGACTTCTGTCGACTTTGGGCAGTCAACATCCGTTCCCGAATTAATTCTACCTTCCGCCTCGTCTCTAAAATGACATCCGGCTCGGTCCCGACTAAATCGGACGCCTCATTCCAACAAATCGGTGATCGACATCGCCGCCCATAAAGTGCCTCATACGGTGCCATCCGAATCGACGCGTGCCAACTATTTTTGTACGTAAATTCGATCAATGGCAAATGCTCCTCCTAGTCACTACCCCAATCGAGAGCACAAGCACGCAACAAATCCTCAAACGTCTGGATAGTGCGTTCCGACTGTCCATCTGACTGGGGATGAAAAGAGGTACTCAAATGCAAACGGGTACCCAACGCCTTATGCACCGCCTGCCAAAAGTGCGATACTAAACGGCCATCACGATCCGAAACAATAAACTTCGGAGTACCGTGAAGCCTCACAATCTGTGCGATAAACACACGAGCTAACTTCTCCGGGCCCCAAGTGTCCTTGATGCCCAGAAAATGTGCCGACTTGGTCAGACGATCAACAATCACCCATACCATATTCATGCCCGACCTCGATCTCGGTAAGCTCGTAATAAAATCCATCGATATATCTTCCCATTTCCATTCTGGAACGGGAAGTGACTGCAATAACCCAGCCGGTCGCTGATGTTCGATTTTGACCTGCTGACAAGTCAAACATCTCGCTACAAACTGTGCGACCTCCTCCTTCATATCATTCCACCAGAAATTCCTCCTCAGGTCCTTGTACATCTTACTCGAACCAGGATGAACGGAATAAGGTGTAGCATGGGCCTCACGTAGAATACTCTGTCTCAACTCTAAGTCGTTCGGTACACAAAGCCGACTCTGGAATCTCAAAACACCATCCTCATGAATCACAAAGCCAGGAGACTTTCCCTTAAGAATGTTCTCTCGGATTTGAGTAATCATCGGATACTTCAACTGCTTCAGCTTAATTTCATCGATCAAAGACGACAAAATCTCTAAAGCACAAAGTTGCCCGACAGTCCCAGGCAATAAAACCTCGATATCTAGCTCGATCAAAGTCCGCCGAAGCTCAGACTGAGATGTAAGGACCTCAAGCGTTCGCAACGCAATCGGTTTCCGGCTCAAGGCATCGGCCACGACGTTCGCCTTGCCCGGATGATAAAGGATTTCGAGGTCATAATCCTTAATCATCTCTAACCACCTCCTCTGTCTCATATTCAACTCCCGCTGAGTAAATATATATTTCAGACTTTTATGATCGGTAAAAATCTGACATGCAGAGCCGAAAAGATAGTGACGCCAAATCTTGAGCGCAAAAACGACTCCCGCTAACTCCAAATCATGAGTAGGGTAGTTAAGCTCATACGGCCTCAACTGTCTCGACGCAAAGGCAATGGTCTTGCCATGCTGCATCAATACGCACCCAAGACCCTGACCCGAAGCATCGCTATAAACGGCGAATCCCTCGTTCCCACATGGCAACGCCAAAACCGGGGCTGAAGTCAAACGCTTCTTCAGTTCCTCAAAACTCGACTGTCTCTCGTCATTCCAGACGAACTTCTCAGATTTCTGGAGAAACTGTGTAAGTGGCCGAGCTAGTTTTGAGAAACCCTCGACGAACCTACGGTAGTAGCCAGCCAAACCCAAGAAACTACGGACCTACTTCACATTTATGGGCGGTGCCCAATCCAACACTGCCTCAATTTTCTGCGGATCCACACGAACTCCCTCGGCTGAAATCACGTGACCCAAAAACATCACTTCCTTCAGCCAGAACTTACATTTCGAGAACTTCGCATAGAGTTGCTCGGTCCTCAAAATGTCTAACACTATCCGCAAATGATGGGCATGCTCTTCCTCATTCCTCGAATAGATAAGAATATCGTTAATGAAGACGACGACACACTTATCCAAATACTCGATAAAGACTTTGTTCATCAATTGCATGAACACCGTCGGCGCATTAGTTAACCCGAAAAGCATAACTACAAACTCGTAATGTCCGTATCTCGTCCGAAAAGTTGTTTTCGGCACGTCGGACTCTCTCACCCGAAGCTGATAGTACCCCGATTTCAAATCAATCTTCGAGAATACCGCACTCCTGCGGTGGTCAAACAAGTCATCAATTCTCGGCAAAGGATACTTGTTCTTGATGGTCACCTTGTTTAGTTCGCGATAGTCGATACACAAACGTAGTGAACCATCCTTCTTCCGTACAAACAGGACCGGTGCGCCCCAAGGCGAGGCGCTCGGTCGAACGTACCCCGACTCAAGAAGCTCGCTCAACTGCTTCTTCAACTCTGACATCTCTGAAGGTGCCATGCGATACGGCGCCTTCGAAATCGGAGCCGCGCCCGGCTCTAACTCTATAGCAAACTCAACCTCACGATCCGGTGGCAATCCCGATAACTCGTCAGGAAATACATCGGGAAACTCACTAACAACTGGAATCGACGAAAGCTCGACTCCACCGCCCTCCGCCTTCAAGGCATAGCACCAACAACCAGTATACCCCTTTCGCAGGAGACTAATCGCCTTCAAGGCGTTAATAACAAATTTCTGATTTCCCCTCCTTCGCCCCGCGAAGGAGTGCTCGGTGCCATCCTCGGCTAACATGGTGATGATCCTCGTGCGGTAGTTCATGATTGCGCCATGCCGCTCGAGCCAATCATCCCCGAGAATCAAATCCTCACCCTCAATATTAACGACAATAAGATTAGAGAGCCAAGCTCTCTCACAAATAAACACAGAGCAGTCTCGGACCTCCCGATCACCGACAATTCTATCACCGCTAGGAAGTTTAACGATGAAAGGCTCGCAAGGTAACAAACAGTCGAGACTCAAACGGCGTACACACTCTAGAGAAATGAATGAATACGTAGCACATGGATCGAAAAGCACACTGACAGGATGGAATTGGATATGAACGGTACCTGTCGCCACAGTAGCTGCTGGATCATCGGCCCTCCTCATCTCGTAGATACGCGGCTGGGCAGAGCCGACACTAGAAGCTCCTCCTCTAGCGGGTTGACCCCGACCCCTACCGCGACCGGCACTCGGTGGAGACGGTGGAGCAAACGAGCCCTGGTTCACACTCTGCTCCAAAGGTACTGGTTGAGAAGAACGGGCGCCGCGAAGCTGTTTGATCTGCTCACAAAAGGGGGCCTTGTGGCCCAACTGTCCACAAGTATGACAAGTAAACTTCGGACGAGAACAATGCCGGCTCTTATGGCCCTGCACACCACAGTTAAAGCATGTGGGTTCACGAGCGGAGGTTCCGGCGGCACCCCGAAAGCCCCCAGAGAAACGATCCGAACCTCCCGTAGAAATATTTGCAGCCTGAGATTTCTGCTGGCCTCCACTCTTGGGACCAGAAAAATTTCCGACCGACTTCTGTCTCTTGCTTTCACGAGCCAAATCACTAGCCGTCACTGACATATCATAAGTGAGGGCCCTACTCTGATAATCCTTCAAGGTAGTGCAGACGACTCCAGACATGTAGTCCCGAATGGGCAGTTTCATCCTCCTGGAAAAATGGAAAATTTTGTCGCTCTCAGCGACAACTTGGGTCTTCACATAACCCAACTCCTTGTTAAAATCGGCAATAGCTTGGGATACGGGAATGTCCCGTGGTTGAGCATCATAGAAAGCATGCACTCGAGCCTGTCTGACCGGCCACGGACAATATTCGATCTCCATCAATTCTTGAAATTCGGCCCACGAAGCAACATGATCTTTGGGACCAACGGCCTCCCACCAATCCGTAGCATGTCCCGTGAGAAAGTATTGAGCAATAGGGACCTTACGGTCCTCGGGGCAGTTGGTAGCAGTGAAGACTTTGGATATCTCCTTGATCCACCCTTCCCAGCCGATCGGGTCCGAAGCTCCCGAAAACTGAGGAGGATGCATCTTGATGACATCCTGAAGCCAGCGATCCGCTCCGCCCCGATTAACATGAGCCTGATCGGGGTTCTGGACCACCTGAGCTATAGCCGCCATCTGGTTAACCATTTGCTGCATAACAGCCGCAATACCAAGATCGGCGCGCTCCTGAGAAGAAGCATGACTGTGACGGTCACCGGTACTGCCGGCTCCCGAAGAATGCGACGTGTCCGCCCCACCGGGTGCCCCACGTCCTCGGCCGCGTCCACGACCACAACCACGACCACGGTTCCCTCCGGCATCCATACTGGTGTTAAGAGATAACAGAAGTATATCGAGGATGAGTAAGGAAGGAAAAAAAAAAGCAACTACGATGATAAGCATAGGAGGGAGAATAACCATAGTTCAGGAGACGGAATACAGTACAAAAAAAAAGGAATCGAGTAAGGGAACTTACGAACACTGGAAGTACTCAGATGCCGGCAGCGGTGTGACAATGTGCAAAACAAAACACGACTAGACCCAAATAACCGACAAGCCTAGGTATCCATAAACCTTTGCTCTGATACCATTTTCTGTAACACCCCGAGATATTCGGAGTATATTACAGCGCCGTGGAGCCCTACATGGGACCCACCAGGCTACAACTGGAAAACACCACTCGACTAACCATCTCGGTTAGCGAGGACACACATTTAAATAATATAACACACAAAGATACGCCCGGAGCAACCGGCGAAATAAGCATCAACTGACAGTGTAACAATTTAAAGTAATACAATGCGAAGTTTAAAATGAAAGACCTAAGTACTCGCGAGTACAATCTATCAGTATATAAATGTGGGAACAACAATATCGAATGGACAAAAGAAATAGGAAGACTCAAATGCACATGTCAACGACCCTGGCCAACATCCTCGTACTGTCCCAGCGCTCGCTCGTCCGGATGGTCATAACCTGAAATCCATAACAAGAATTTCCCCGACAACGGGTCCCCAAAGGGGTTAGCAATTACGCTAGTACAAGTAATCAAGGCAAACCAATCGCGTACACATTTCATAGTACATGCACCAATATCATTTCAAAAACCAAAACTAGACATGTCTTTTCCGGAAACGAACAATCAAACAATTTGCCTTGGGAACAGAGTCATATCATAGATTCCCGCACGAGGCCTCTAAGGACCCTCCCACGCTGGCTATATTATAAAACAAAACACGCACATGCATCCCGCACTGGCTAGCTAAACAAACTCATGAATCCGGGACGAAAACCTTTGGATTCCCTCCTTGATCCCGTCGGACCAACACGAGGTGAGAAAATCACACACAAAATACATTACCATTCCACATTAAGCATAAAGGTTTCCAAAAAAATACTTGCCTTGAATATTTGATGACGCAACGAACGGAAAGGATAATCACCGACGAACACTAGGAATCAACGGAACTGAACCTAACGATTCGAAGAACATAATTACGACCAACTCTAGCCGAATACGGAAATGGAATACACCCAAAAACCCGCCTACGATCATGTATATTCGGCCAAAAATAACAACGAGGGCGGACCACAACCAAACCCTCTCGATTTTGCAAAACCATGAAAATATACCATGAATCCGTAGGAAAGTTAATGATACTAACAATACTAATCGTATTCATCAAGAATCCATCAACAAAATGGGAAGAATCGGACAAAAACCCCAAAATCCCCAATTATCTAAAAGGTAGGGTTTCAATAGATATTACCTTGAGGATTCAAGTATTTAGATTCGTAGAACACGCGTTGGATTGATTGTCCGGGCTTCACAACCGAAGAAGAATGATGAAGATCAACCCCCAATTGATGAATGATGAGAAGCTCTCCTCCTCTCTCACTCTCTCTCGCGTAAATTGAAGAAGAAGAAGGGAAATGAGCTGTTCACGCTCAAAACCACAATTATAGAGGGTTGACCGCATTGTGTGCCGCGGCTCAGCTGAGGTGTGCCGCGGCACAGGCCAAAAATTACTCCTGGGTTCCGCGGTGCCGCGGCTCGGTGGCGTGTGCGCGGCACCCGTCTGATCGGGTTTTGGCCGAAAATGCCACACGAATGTGCCGCGGCACCGTCACGAGTGTGCCGCGGCATCGACTTCAGCAGCCGTGCGCCGCGGCACACAAGCGGCTGATCCGCTCGACCAACTACGGGAGAAATGTGTGTGCCGCGGCGCACACACCTTGTGCCGCGGCCCACACCCCCTTTTGAGTCCTAAATGATGAAAAATGATCCGGGAAGAGAATAAAAGCAATAGGAATCAATATTTGGGAACCAATAACATGATATGGATCCACGGCAACCCCGAAATGGCGGTTCCGCACAACAATAACGAGAATACAGTTCAACAGATGACAGGAATGATACACTGAAAGATACACGAGGGTCACTACGACCGAGAAATACACCGAAAAATAAAGATATAAGGGAAAGAAAAATGCGGATATTACATAGAACACCTTAAGATCACCTATACTTGATCATTGAAGATTGGTTATCACTTATACTTGATCATTGAAGTTGAGATACATCTTGGATTGGCACACACGCAACCGGAGTTGGATTCTACCTTTTTGTCTCGGCATTTTCTTCAACTTAAGGTATGTTATGCTATCTCCAACCGTGGATCGTATTCTTAAAGATGTTATGATCACACTACCGAGAATATTAGGTTACATAGATGATTTATATAACCAAACATCATGTTTAGAGGTTGGGATGATTATGCTTAAATTATCATTGTTGGGAACATCATAATTGGAATCTTGTACGGCAAACAATAAGAATAGTGTTCTGAGATTGATAATTCGTATCGAATGTTAATGCCATATTGTTCGTAGACTTAGTGTTAATACCACTTTTGCTAGACGGACTTAAGAAAGAATCATCGAAGGTTGTATCCTTTCTTATAAGTTGGATTGGTTAGTTCATCTTCATGATAAAGTTTGAATGTAATGATGATATTGTCAATAAATGTATCAACCTTAGATCACCCGAACTTCACATGAGAAAGTGTAATCAAGATTGAATATGGTGTTGTGATGATATACGTATCCTTGAATTCCAAGATGACTTAATTCGTAAGATCATTCAAGTTTGCATAAGTATTATATGTATGAGGATAACGTACGTTAAACACTGAGATTTACGTACGCTATATCATCAGATGAGTCAGCCGTCTGATCAGAGAAGAATCTGTCAATACATGATTAGCGTATTCTAGGCTTCGTAGCTTACATACGCTAACGAAGCAGATTTTACGTATGTTATGTTTTGTACGTAACGTACGTAATGCAGACCAGGCAGGATACGTTTTGTTGAACTTTCAGCCGTAGTTTGAATTGTTAGATGTTCGTACGTTAGTTATTCGACGTGAGATGAACTCTATATTATTTCTTTTGGTTTAAGGTTCGAGTTTTGCAACGTGATTAATCGAAGGGGCGACATTTGAGTGTTTTGATATTCGTGGAAGTGTTATTCTTGTCATCAAGTCGAGGCAAGTACTTTAATTGTTTTACGTATTGATGTTATACATATTGTCGTGCATATATGTCGTTGTTGTATGTCCATCTCGTGTTGGTTCGACGAGATCATCGGGGGATCTATGCTAGCGTGCGCTGGATCAGTGGACAGGTTTTTCCACCTCGGGTTGGTCTGATGGGATAATTGGGGGATCTAGGCAGTGAACGCTGGATCGTCGGAATTGCCATGTGTATGTTGTGATGTCATGTTGTGATTATCGTTTATGTATGATATTTATGAGTTTCTCGTATGAAGAGACTCGCTAGTATTTTGTCATTTATGTTAGTATTGTTCTTCATGAATCATTGAATAATATGTTGTGGTACTTGTACTAGCATCGTTGTGCTAACCTCTTCGTGGGTGAACATTTATTTATGTTCAGGATCTAGGAGAGCAGGAAAACAACCACTGGAACTGCATGACGACGAGGGTGCAGAGTGATACTCCGGCCGGGTTTAATTGTCTGATGTTTGTGTTGTTTTAATAAGTACTCGAGTACGTCGTTGTTTGTAATGTTGGATTTGGTTATGTATTAATATTCTTCATTGGGACGTTTATATTTTCAGTATTGACCCAGAACTGTTGTATTTTATTTCAGTTACTTTCATATATTGGTATCTGCTATTGTCTTTCATTTCTTCAGCCTTATAAATTCTAATGTAAAGGATTTACGGCGCCGTAATATTCATGATATATCGGGGGTGTTACAGAATATGGTATCGGAGCTAAGATTATGGATATCTTGGCCGTTGTGTTAAAATAGGGGTCGTATATATCTTTTGAGGTAAACGGCCGTGAATAACGTCACTGTAATGCCTTCGTGCGAGCGGTGGTTGTAAGTTCCTAAACTCTATCTCGTCCTTTACATGTTATATCTCTTTATACTTGAACATTAGAACGATATTGTTTCCTATATATTGAGTATTTATACTTACAGTATGTTGAGAGGTGGACGTGGACGTGGTCGCGGTCGCGGACGCGGACGTAGGAATGCTGAAAGAGAAGCTTCGCCTTCTAATCAAAACTGGAATATTACACGCCACAGAACCTCTCCGTGAGGATCCCCCAGGCTAGACATCGAAACAAAATATTACCTTACATACCGACGTAACAAAATAACGAAGAAATAGACCGATTTGGTCTTTTATCACTAACATATAAATCAAAGTATACATTTCTATCTCGACTCATACCCATGCAAGGGTAAAATACACTCATAAACAAAAAGTACGACAGCGAAAAAGACTATACAATGAACTCCGACTAACTGCACCCAAAATTGGTCTTCATGTGATTAGCATCATTGTCTTCCATCATCCTTCGCACCGATCCTGTGTTTTGCTCCCAAAACCTGCATGTACCTGGATGCAGAACAAACATCCACCCCCCAAATACTCAGGGGTTAGCAAAACTCCACTAGTTTGCTAGTACAAGTATAAAGTGTAAATACGAGCTATACACAACACATTCAGAGAATACAATAACTTGAATCATCCATGGCTCAGTCACAACAAAAGCTTTCCCGAGATTTCTCACTTGGATAAAGTAGTTCAATTCGAAAAAATATAAATGAAACAAGTGGTCATTTTGGAAATTAATTTAAAATCTCGGGAGTTTTGAAAATATTTGAGATTGAATAATCCTCAGTTTATCAAAGACCACTTAGGGTCACACAAGGTTCGTTTTCCCAAATACAAGTCATTTCACAAAACACGGGGTCCACGACCCAACTATACACAACAATTCACTCCCAAGGACAAATTACACACAACACTCCATTCTAATGCCATTCTAGCCAAGTACCAAGATCGTATATATAATGTATCTCAACATCGAGATCAAAATGTTGTGATATTCTGGACATATCACAAATATCGAAAATCATCAACATCAGGATAACAACACATCTCAAATCAAAACCATTCACACTTGGTAATCCGTGGTCGTACCCCTTAGTATCGACCCCCAGACGCCCCGTCGAACGCTCCGAGTGGGAAACCACTTCCGCGGCCGTACCCCTTAGTATCGGCCCCCAGACGTCCGGTCGAACGCTCCGAGTGGAAGAACAACAACGCACGTACACATGCAAACATCCGCGGCCGTACCCCTTAGTATCGGCCCCCAGACGTCCCGTCGAATGCTCCGAGTGGAGGAACATTAACACACACACATACAAAATTTCAAAATTTCCAGTTGCAAACCACAAGCCTCGAAGGTCAATCACAATATGTATAGACGAGGTACTTTACTAGAATGTCTAGTTCATCCAACACATACTCATGACCAAGTAATGATACAATTAACACTAGAATCCAATGATGCAACCAGTACCAATCACACCGCAATGAGAATCAGTACCTTACCAACCACAACATCCTCGTGAATGAGTTACCACCTTATTACACAACGGCACATGATTACAATACACACATTTCCACGCACACACCTTGACAAAAGGCTAGACTTTAAATCTACAACGACATAATCACAGAAAACGACAACGTACTAAAGTAATGCATTCATATACTCAATACGAATACACATACTTAGACAGGCACATTCAGCAACAAAACATACGAGTCATCTTTAAGGAACTCCTTATTGAGAAATATATCAATTCTTTTGAAAGTAAATTATAAACATTCATTCAGCATATACCGCCGATTGCCAACTATTAAATCCACAAACACGTAATGTATGGACAAGATACTTGCCTCGAAATCAATTTGTGAATACTCCGACGAGTGCGGCTCGGCCGAAATAGCCCCGAAAATCGATCACCTTCGCGAGAAATCAATAACAACACAGTCACTACGAGAATAACACCGCTACGAATCAATAACATTAAATGAAATCCCAATCGACACTAAGGAAACTACAATGGTTCAAGGGTTTGTTCCAAGAAAGACAAAATCATTTTCCGGGTGAAACGAAATCGATAAACGAGTTTCTAATCCGTAGATTACAACCAATACAAGAATTACATGACCAATTCATCATAATCGGCCGAGAATTGAAATCAAAAGGAAAACCCCAAAAAAGTTGAAAAAGGATTTTTCGAAGAATTACCTCAATCCGACGAAGAACAATGAATTAGATGATGTTTAACATGATCAAGACTTCAAGAATATGATGATAATCTACTCAGGGACTGAAATTCCCATCAAATCGCCCAAAAACCGAGAGAGAGGAGTGAAAATGGGCTGAAAAATGCGCATGTCCTATTTATACAACTAGACAAAACGGATCAGAACACGGCCCAAATTAGCGCCGTATTATAAACGACTCAGCCAAAATGGTGCAAACAACCGTGTTCCAGGGCCGTATTCTGACAGTGTAGACTTTGTCATTACGGCCATAACTTTTTCATCCGGGTTCCGATTGACTCGCCGTTTGAACCATTGGAAAGCTAATTTGATGCTCTATCACATTGAAAAGTTTCAGAATTTTTAGACTTTATAAGTTCCGGTGGTGATCTTACAAAGTCGACGAAATGCACAACAACGATACTCCTCGACAAAACAATGATTATTCAACATGCAATGAAACACTAACGGACAACACCAACGATCTAAATCGAAAACAAACAAATAATAAAGCACGACATACTATTAGCTCGACTTACGCAATGATAAGTCGTACCCGAAGAACACCACAACACGTTACATCGTGCCATACCCAACATAGGGGAAAATCTCAAGAAATCGCCAACAGAACAAAATGACCGGCGCAACCGACAAAAATTCAAAAATAACCGGAACCGAGAATCTCGAGTATTACAACGTGGCCCCAAAATGATAGTGAAAGCTCTATTCAACTCATCACTGATCGAACCATATCTAATAAAGTTCGATTCCTCCTCTCGGACACACTGTTATGTTGAGGTGTTCCAAGAGGAGTAAGTTGTGAAACAATTCCACAACTCCTAAGGTGATTATCGAATTCTTGGCTCAAGTATTGAGCTTAGATTTCTTGGTTGGAATGTTATAGACTTCCAAAGTATGGGACTCATCTAGATCAATATTATAAAGGCTAGTATATGACTCTGCAGTACCATAAAGCAAGTTATCAAAGAATATACGAATAATCTTATTTAATAAGAAAACTGTAACCTTCACAATCTAATGTAAAAACTGAAAATAATATTCATATTCAGAGCAGGAACATAATAGAAATCATTCAAAACTAACAAAAACTCATTGGGTAAAACTAAATCATAAGTTCCAACGGCTAGTGCAACAACTCTTGCTCCATTACCGACTCTTAGATCCACTTCCCCTTTCTTCAGCTCTATACTGCTTCTCAACCCCTGCAAATTTGTACAAATGTGATATCCACATCCAGTATCCAATAACCAGGAGTTAGAAGTAGATAAGTTAACTTCTATAACAAATATACCTGTGGTAGTCTCACAACCCTTGGTACACTTTAGCTCTTTCAAGTAAACCTTGTAATTTATCTTCCAGTGTCCTGGTTTATTGCAATGATGGCAATTTCCATCTTTGGCAGCTTTTGCCTTGAAAATCGGCTTAGTCGGGTCTTTATCTTTGGCAAATTTTGCTTTACCTTTACCCTTGCATTTGTTCTTGAAGAATTTCCCTTTGCTGACCATCAGCACGTGGCTTGGTTTCTTCTTAATATTTTGCTCAGCCGTTTTAAGCATCCCATGCAGCTCAACAATAGACTTCTCCATCTCATTCATAATATAGTTCATAATGAACTGACCGGAACTATTGGGTAATGAGTTTAGGATCACATCCGTAGAGTGATCCTTAGAAAGTGGAAAACGAAGCCTATCAAGATGATCAATGTATCCTTTCATCTTGAGTAAATGAACACTAACAGATGTCCCATCAACCATCTTGCAAGCATACAAGGCCTGAAAGGTATCATACCTCTCTTGCCTAGCGTGCTTTGAGAAAATCTCCTTGAGGTGAGCATTAAGCTCATATGCTTCCATTTCTTCTAGATTCTTCTGAAGTTCTGGACAAACGGTAGCCAACATAAGACAACTGACATTAATGAAACCATCACAATGTTTCTTTCATTTATATTTTGTTGCTTTATTAGCAATGGCAGCAGGCTCGTCGGGAATTTATTCCTCAAGAACGTACAACTTTCTTTCTTGCTTGAGAACTATTCTCAAGTTCCGGATTCAATCTAGATAGTTGCTGCCGTTTTCTTTGAGCTTGTCCTTCTCAAGGACGGATCGCAGTGAAATGGTGGATGTGTTGTTTGATGCCATTCTATTATCTACAAAATTCAATATGCAAAGTATTTAGTCACATTTCTATTTCTCGAAAATTACTCCCACTAAAACAAAATACCCTCAATTTTACAACATTTGTAATTTTAGTGGGCTAAAACCTGATTTTGCACAATTCTAAACTCAACTTTGGCATTACGCCTAGAATTGAGCTACTTTAGGTGGATAACTCTTTATCGATTACATCATATGTAACTCTTAGAGTATACTTATGGGATTTGGCATCTTATGCCCAAGAATGCTATAATCTCATCTTATGCCTTAAGTTTCAAAACTATTTTGAAGTCTTAGTTCATTAAAACACATGTTCACCATTACCTATCCTACCTTACTAAGATAATCCGAGAGGGCAAAAGACATGCAGGTCGTAAATAATTAATAATAGATTAATAGACGAATCGCGGGCCATAAAAACCAATTATATTTAAATGACACGCAAGCCGTAAAACCAATCCGAAATTAAATTGAAACATTCAATCACATTGGTCAATTTTATGTTCATGCCATACACCAACATATACTAAAATTAATCATCACATAATTAATTTAAAACTGGCACATAACATATTATAATAATTTGCGTCCAAATTAAATAAAAAAATTACATAGAACAGGCCGGAGGGATGAACAGCACCCCCGACCACCCAGGTTCGAAACCTGGTATGCGCAACTCCGCCCCCATTTTTCGCACTGGTCGCGGGCGCGGGCCGATTTAGACGCGGGCATCAAGTAACCCTAGCCCAGATCCCGTCGATCGGCACGATTCTTGACCCGTTTCTGGACAGTGTCCTCCAAAACAATTTCTGGATATTAACAGTGCCTAAAATAGCAAGAAACAGTACAAACAATTAACTTTTAACGATCTGATTTAATCAAATTAAATCAGAAAAATATTTATAAAATATTTATTTTATAAATATGATGGTGAACATAATTCATATATTCAAAATATATAATAATAAACTACATAAACAATTAAATTACTTGCAAGTTGGCTCTGATACCACTGTTGGGTTTTACATGTATCTAATACAAGAAATTTGAGCAAAAACGCAGCAGAATAATTATCGAAAAATCAAGATGAGGATCTTCATGCAGTAATTTAATTGATTTAATAAAGGATTCATCAAATTACCTTAATCCGATGAACATATCCAAATCCGGACCAAAAGCTGATGAAAATCACCTTCCTCTTACGATGATCCACACATGAACAATTTGCATAAGCCGGATTGCTAGATCCTTACGAATAATATTTATAAACATTACAAAAAATGATTCCTTACTAGAAGGATTATACTGTTGATCAAAATCAACTAAGGAAAGAAGACAGGATGGTCGAACCAGACTCCTTGGACAGAAATAATTTCAGCCGATTTGAGGAGAGAGGAGGGGTCGATTTTTGTGTTGTTTCTCTTGTGACAACTCCTTGTCCAAGACCAGGATCGGATCACAAGCCTTTCAACCGCGGGGGCCGAAGCTAATATCTTATATATTTTTAAAAATACAAAAGATACATCATCCAAAGTTATGAATAACAAAACATTAAAACTAGATGTTAAATATAAAAATACCAAACATCGCTCATCAAAGTGGAACCCGTCGATCCTTCGCGGCCTTGAAATCTTCTATAATTTCATCCAAAGTAATCTTTTCAGCAAGTTCTCTTTCGATATACAAAATCAACGAGTCATTTAGAAACTCATCTTCCATTTTACTCCGTATCCTTGTTTTCACAATATTCATTGCTGAAAATGATCTCTCGATTGTCGCGATAGAAACTGGGAGAGTAAGTAACATACTGATTACTCGATAAATAAGATCAAAAGTGGTTTCTCTTCTAGTCCTCACCAACCATTGACATAATTCCACAATAGATGTCAATTTCTTATAATCTGCATGTTGAACGACATCAATATCATAATGTTGAAGTTACATTTTCAGAATTGTTTTCTCATGATCACTGAAATCTTCAGGATAAAACTTCTCTACTAGTTGACGTACATCAACACTTCGAAAAGTCTCATATGTATTTTTGGGATCTAGAGATGAAGCAAGACGAAGCAACTCTATGGCACTATCGCTGAAACGATGATCTAATTCCATTAATTGACAATTAATTGCTTCATAGAAAATATCCACTCGATAATGATGCTCAAGTGTATGATCACACTGCTCATTACGAGCCCGAGGTCCTCTACTGCAGTAGGAAGAAGACAGGTCAGGAATATCTATATTGCGTACCTGACAAAAGAACAAGTCAGACAAGTTAGGAGGATTCACTTGATAACAAAAGCTAAATAAGTAACTAAAAATTGCAGGGCCTGCCTTTATGGTCTTGGGAAAATTAGAAAAAGAGAATGACAAGGCTGAAGTGTTCACTTTTATTTCTCAGGCTCACGAAGTAAAAGAAGAAATGTGAATGAGAATCACAAGGCTAGAATCACTTCCGGGAAAGTAGCTTTGCCACTTACAATGTAGAATATTATGGAGAAGAAAAAACACATGTACTAAATGCTTTAATGAGAAGAAACGCAAATGAACAGTGGGATGATAGGTAGTAATTGAGCTCATAAATTTTGCAGTTCAAAAAGAAATTAAACAAAGAAGAAACAAAATGATTCAGAAATAATCAGAAGACTACAGCATATCTCCAGTTAATTAAAGCCACCCAACACAACAAACAAATAATACCCATACCAACATCTGTATTAATAAATATAAAATCAAAGTACGATTAAAACTCACAGAGTCTGAATCAAATCAAAATTACCTAAGAAAATGAAGATGGTGAAGAGTTTATGAATATCTCTAATACTGAAGATGTTTGGCAATATGGTGAATTCCCACGATATTTCCTTTTTCTTGCTCGTGCTCGAATCAGTTGTCTGAATAACCATACATCGTCTCCTCAAATCTTCATTTTGCTCTTGCTCCTGCACACGGTCTAGAGTTCTCAACGAGGGGGTGATTAATTTGGTGAAAAACGAACGGAGTGGGAGGGAATAAGAAAAAAACTATCCAATTTTACTAGGGTTTCCTTCCTTGTGAGATGTTTCTCTCCTAAGTGAGAAGGTTCCAGCTTTGATCTTGATTGAGCACTAAGATTAGGGTATATTCGTATCTCCACTTGGTGCAGAGTTGAGGGACTGGGTTATGGACTTTAGGATAATATATATATATATATATACATATATATATATATATACTATTAATTTTTTGCAAAAAAAGCCCAGGGGCCTTGGCCCCTAAAGGCCCTATTGGGCCTCCGCCCTTGTCCAAGACCCTTCATTTATACTAAGTAAACCCTAGAGTTAAAACTCTAGTATTTGCTTAGTTATCCCTTAACTTATTAAATAATACAATATATATAATATCTTATATTATATATTACTTATTATTTATTCCTCTAATAAATATAATATTAAATATTATATTTACCTTTCTCAGTTGATATAATTAAATAATATAATACATAATATCCTATATTATGCATTACTCATTATTTAATTTCTTTAATAAATATAATATCAAATATTATATTTATAATTATCCAATATAATATCCAATATTATAATCATTATTCAGAAAGCTAGTTTATCCAAATTACTGTCTTTCAGATTTTCACTTGGACAAGTGCTTGCTGAGGTCCGAGCTTTATGGAGATTCACCTCTTCAGCAAACTTGTAGCTCAGTGGCAAAGGAGGGGGATATCTTTCGCGCTGGTGGCACGCAGCGTGGGTTCGAATCCTCGTGGGAGCATCCGCTCTTTTCAGGGATTTGTACCTTGTGTGTTTATTCAGTTGAAGTATCCTCAAAACCGGGTTGCTGAGGCATAACCTGCGATTTAACCGGGGGTATGAATGAGGGATCGGACCGACAACCCCCAGGATTAAACCTGGGTCAAAAAAAAAAAAAGCAAACTTGTGCAGTTTGACTAAGTATTCAGTTTGGTAGTCCTGCTGATGTAGCCGCAGCCGAATGGCCTTCTCGGAAATGTGTAAAATAAAATTACATTTTCAGAGAGTCTAATATCATATACAAGTCTACTGATTCTAACAGTTTCAGCGAGGTTCCTCTTTTATAATGTACTTTCTGAACCAACTAATAGTCATGTGTGATGCTCATCAAAATCTTAACTAAGGTCTAACAATGTTGGATACATGTGCGGCAAACCAACTGTAATTTGTTATTGATAATTAATTTACATATGTCGGTCTAAGCGCTGGGTTCTTGGCGCTCGTAATCGCAGCGATCGAGTTGGCTATATTCATGCCTAAAGAAAAGAAAGATCATTAAACTCAGGGAGTTCTTAGAGCAAAACTTAGATGTGTTACTAAAACAACAAATATCATCATGCGAAGGTGCCATGGAATCAACCCAAATATTTACCTGTTGAACAGCTAAAGCAAGCTACTAACAATTATGTAGCAAAATAAGATTTCTGGGAAGGGTGGATCTGGTGTCATTTACAAAGGAATTTTACTAGATAAAAAGTCCAGAATTACAGGAAAAAAGGCAAATGGAGCAATTTATCAATGAGGTGGTAATTCTTACGCAACTTAACCATCGAACCATTGTCAGGCCTATCGGATGTAGTGTGGAAACGGAAGTCCCTGGTCAATGAATATGTATCCCATGGAATGCTCTTGGATCACGTCCACACAGGAAAGGGTCATCGACATGGTTATCATGGGATAATCATTTGGGGATTGCTGCAAAATATGCTAGTGTACTATCTTACTTCCTTTCGGCATCCTCCACGCCTCTAATTCATAGAGACGTGAAATTTGAAATCATTTTGTTAGATGAACATTAATTACACCGCAAAATAACAAATTTTGGGACCTCAAGGCTGATATCCTTGGACCAAACTGAACAAGCATGAACTCATAAAGAGATGCTTGAGCTTGCATGGCAAAGAAAAGGCGACAATCAGGGAAGTGACCATTGAACATGGAAATTATAGGAAGCAGTGTTGTTAAGACGTTGCCTAGGCGACGCCTAGTCGCCCCCTAGGCGTCCAGGTGGTTTTCGGTGGGCTGCCTGGTAGGTAGCCTCGCCAGGTGCTGTAAGTCGTCGCTCAGGCGTAACAGTCGACGCCTGGTTCGCCTACCCGGCCCAAGGATCCGCGGCCCGAATTTTATTAAAGAAAAAGGTTAAGTACTTAACCCTACCTGTAGTGTAGTCGAAATCATCCTCGTCCCCCACATCGACTGCTTCAGCCTTCAGCCAACTCCAAGTATCTCCTCCTGCCACTCACTCGTCGCGCAGCTCGCCGCTCGCTGCCGATCGCCGCCCCCGTCCGATTGCTGCCCGTCGTTCAACAGGTACTTTCTCTCTCTCTTTTCTTTCCTTTTGTCGTGCTGCTTTCTTTTTCTTTCTTTGTCTTTCTTTTTTATTTCATGTTTCTTTTATATGTTTTTCTATTTTTTATATGTTTTTCTTTTTTTATTTTGTGTTTTTCTTTCTTCTTGCCAGACTTGAACCGGTACACCAGTCGAAAGTTATATGTTTTTCTTTTTTTTTTCCTGTATGCTTTTTATTTTTATTTTTCTTTCTTTTTTCTTTCCTGTTTCTTTTCTTTCTGATTTTCTGTTTCATTAATTTTTTTTGTCTAATTATTTTTTAGTTTATTTACAGGCCCAAACATTATTATGGCTGAAAGCAATTCTACCGAAAATTACGATACGTCCAAAGATCCTAAACGAAAGGCCAAATCGAACGATCCGGGATGGAAATACGGTTTTTGGCCAGACTTAAACAACAAAGATTTGGTTGATTGTTTGCTTTGTCACAAACAAATGCACTCGGGGATAAAGAGATTGAAGCAACACCTAACTGCCAGTATGGAGATGTTGCTAAATATCCCCAAACAACCACAGAAATTATGAGGGAGATGCAACAGTACATATCTAAGACTACAAGGAATAAACAAGTCATTTTGGATGATGGTGATAGTAGTGATTATGACATTAATACTCAACCATCGTCTCATGGCTCTGTTACTCAACCAAGTTCCGGAACAACCGTTAAAAGAAAGCATTCGGCTTTAAATTTTGCAGGACTGCAACTAAGAGTAGGAAAACAAAACATGTCGATTTATGTAGTGGTTTGAAAAACTCCTGAAGAGGTTGTCGAAGAGAGACATACTAAGGGTAGTACCGAGACGACAATTGAAGGTTGCACAAAGAGCGCGGAAGAGAAAGAGAGAATGCATATGCCATCGCCAATTTCTTCTATGAGAATGGCATATCATTCAACGTGGCAAATTCAAGGAGCTATGAAATAATGGTTGAGTCGATTGCCCAAATGGGACATGGGGTAAAGCCTAGTTATCATTATTTGTGGGGAACTCTACCCCGAGAAGGCCAAAAAGGAGACAGACTTGTGAAAGAGAAGCATAAAATATCTTGGAAGCAATATGGGTGCACATTTATGTCGGGTGGATGAACGGATAGAAGGAATCGGCACTTGATTAGTTTCTTGTCAATAGTCCAGAAGGGACTTTTTTCTTGGAGTTCGTTGATGCATCTGGACAATCACATGATGCAAAAATGTTAGCAGACTTGCTTGAGAAGAAAATTGAAGAAATCGGCAAGGAGCTTGTTGTTCAAGTAGTGACGGATAATGGTGTCAATTATAAGGCAGTCGGTAAACAACTAGAGCATCGAGTACCTACACTTTATTGGACTCCTTGTGTTTCGCATTGCCTTGACCTTATATTGGAAGACATTGGAAAATTGAATGAATTCAAGTCCAAGATTGAAAGTGCTAGGCGTGTTACTACATTTATCTATATACATGGGAGGATTCATTATGCTATGAGGGAAAAGACAGGTGGGAATGATCTTGTGCGACCCGGGGCTACTCGATTGGCCACTATTTTCTTTACTTTGCCAAGTTTGTACAAGCATAAAGATGCCATGAGAAGTCTATTTGTTAGTGAGGATTGGTACAGTTCAAAATTGGCCAACACGGAAGCAAGAAAAAGGGTGTGTGACACTGTACTTTCTTCTAGGCTTTGGAGTTCCGTCGAAGATTGTACAAGAGCATCACACCCGCTTCTTATTGTATTGAGGATAGTTGATGGTGATGAAACTCCAAATATGCTCGAGGTTTCCATGGCTATGATAGTTGCCAAGAACAAACTCAAGGAGTCATTTGCGCAAATCCAAGATTGTTGAAAAAATTGACAGAAATTGTTGATACCAGATGGACGGATCAAATGGAAATGAAATTATATGGGGCCGCATTGTTCTTAAATCCATCCAAATATTTTGATCTTAAAGCAAATGATAATGCGTATGCTCGTGCACAACGAGCTATGTTCAGTGATGTGCTTGAAAAAATGATCACTAATAATGATTTGCAAGTCAACATAAGTGATCAAGTGGATGATTATGACAACATGCGAGGAAGCTTTGGAAAGCAATTGACAATCAATCAACAAAAAACAAAAAAATCCTCATAAGCCTTTTTAAATTCAGCAAACCAAGTATTATAATATTCATATAATCTATATTATTGTTTTTGGAACGCTTTTTGAACCTTCTTTGAACTAAGTATTTCATTATTGTTTTTGATATTTTAGTTGATTGGTGGAATACTTTTGGTGGCCTACATATCGAGCTCCAGTCACTTGCTCTGCGCATCATTAGTCTTTGTTGTTCATCTTCAGGTTGTGAGTGCAATTGGAGCACATTTGAGTTTGTTATTATTTTATTATTAGGGAAAATTGCATAAAACACCTTAACTTTTGGCACTTGTGCGAGTTACCCTCTAACCTTTCAATTATGAAACCGTGCCCCCCAGCATTTCAGTAACTGTGCAAGTTGCACCAAAAATGGATGTCCGTTAAGATTAACGGCGGACTGTGGAAAAATTTCAATTTTTGGTCCTCCATCTTTTTTTCTCATAATTTTAATCCCACAACTATTGAATATCCATAATTTTAGTTCTCTATGTTTTTCTTTTGCAATTTTCGTCCCAAAATTTTCGTCCCCAAAATTATTGATGGATAGGATGATATTTTTCTCAAATAATATGGGGACACTAACGGGGCATTAATTACCTCAATTCAACTTGTCCAAATTCATCCTTAAGATCACAATGCAAATTTGTCATTTAATTTATCCACGATCAATTTTAGTCCTTCAAATTGCAGAAAGTGCATTTTTAGTCCTTGGGGCTTAGTTAGACCGAGGGGATCTCCATTTTGATTGTTGTGCTTTGAATTTACATTCTTGAAGTTGCAAAAAAGATAAATTTTGGTGCCACATAAGATGTTACCCTTGTTATGGAAAATTTTAGGACAAAAACTATGGATTTGGAAGATTTTGGGACCAAAATTGCAAAAGAAAAACATGGAGAACTAAAAACAAGGACATTCAATAGTTGTAGGATTTAAATTATGAAGAAAAAAAATTGGAGGACCAAAACTGAAATTTTCCCACATCCTGCCGTTCAATTTTTAACGGGCATCCATTTCTAGGGCAACTCGCACAATTACTGAAACGTTGGGGGCACGATTTCATGATTGAAAGGTTAGGGGGTAACTCGCACAAGTGTCAAATGTTAGGGGGTTTTATGCAATTTTCCCTTCTTATTATCATCAATAAGTAAAATATTAAACTTTCGAAACTATAAGTGATTTTATTTTATTTTGATTTTTAGATCAACATGATGAAAAAAAAATCAATTAGAGCATAAGAGATTGAATGATTTGGTTTACATTCAATATAATCGAAAAATTGCAATGAGATTTCAAAAGAGGCGTGAAGAAGGGTCTAACTTTCACCTTTTGATCATATAAGCTTTCAATGGGATAATGAATGGGTTGCTAGTGGTGATGATGTTTTTTATACCGGGGAAGATCTTTCGTGGCGTCTTCTACTGTTGGTCAAGCTACGGGCTCATCGATCTTGAGTTATTCTCGACGCCGTAAAACAACTATGTCTAGGTTGATTGACGTAGATGAAGTTGTTGAACCTTTTCCACATGAAGACATTAAGGATGAGGACGAGTTTGAAGGACAAGAGGATGCAACTACTACTAATGATCATGCTCGTGAAAATGAGGGATTTATTGATAACTTGTTTGATGATATTTGAGACTTGACTTATGGAGACTAGGGATTTGATATGAAGCCCTAGTTGTTATTTATTATATATTTATATTGTTTATGGTGTGTTTTGTAACTTTTATCGAGTGGGATGAATGTTATTTATTATCTAACTCATCATGTCTTGAGAATAATTCATATATTATATACTATAAAATAATATATATACTTTATATAAAACTGGTCGCCTAGGCGAGCGCCTAGTCGCCTAGGCGTCCAAGCGGTCTGATGGCGCCGAAACTTGACAGGCCGTCGTAACAACCTTGATAGAAAGTCTAGCAAGCATCCTGGGATAAAACTACTAATAAATAGTGGGCTTAATGAACAACAATGCTACATGCACAACCAATTTACACAACCAAACTTTACAACACATCATCTCACTATACATTTATCACTAAATTCATTATTTATTCCATCACCTACCCCACATCATTAATGGTTCAAAACAAACACAACCGTTACAACGGTTGTGATTGTATCATTTTTCCTTAATGAATGAGACTGAATTTGGTAAGACTACAACTGAATGAGCTGACTCCACATCACTCTAGCAACTCAATCTGAAAGCACAAATGTACAAGCTAGGGTCACTCTTTTTGTGCTTTCAACTACTTTACTATTTCCAATTCTTGCTACTTTCAATAGTTTGAAGATTACATAGAAGATTTCATATTCATGCATGTGATCTCATCTAATCCATCTGCGTTAACTATGATCAACATGTGGATGTTTCTGTGTTACCTCTTTTCTGGTAACTTTAACAGAATCAAGCTGCTAAGATTAAGTGTAAACTTGAAATTAACAAAAATGAAAACTTCATTATTATGAAGACACAAAGGAGTTTACCATTTTATGAGTTTGCATTAACAACATTTAAGCATTAAGCATTAAGCACCCCAAACATAACTAACAGCAAGTACAAATTATATTTAATGCAACACTACACTCATCAAAGTCTAATAAATAAACTTAACACTGACAAATTCTGGTACCTTATTATTATAAGAAAGAACGGAAAAAAAAAAAAAACTGCACCAAATTAACAAGAACATTTTGACCGGAATAGCCATATCTGGGTTGAAGAATCCCCAAAATAATCAGTAGCAAACCACCTATAGAGAACAACACAGTTTTTTAGCAAACAAAACCAGCACTCAAAACAATAAATGCAAATACATACTCCAACCATCAAATTATGATATTTGGCATTCTACTCTTCATGTAACTTTATGAGTGGACAAACAGGCCTAAACAATTCTGTTGGTAATTTGATTTGATTGCAATTAGGGATGCTGATCATTACAGTTCGCAAGGAAAAAGTAGCCAGGAACTTTAACACAGTTCACTTAACATCATCTTCCAGCTTTGCCGAAACTAAAGATCAACCATATTCCATCAAAATTGTGCTGTCAATGCAAAAACAATAGCCCATGCATTCTCAAACCAAATCACACCCAACAATCTCACTATTAATCTTTAATATGCCAACCCATTTACAAATAATCAGTCCTCGTCTATCAAACGATACTATACCCACTCAGGCCCTGAAGATTGTACATTCTAACCATGACAATTATGTGCAGCTTACTCTACCCACTAAGGCCCTGAAAATTGTACATTCTAACCATGACAATTATGTGCAGCATTGAAATACCAAGTTCTATAGAGAAAATTAAAGCCAACAACAACAGTTGCAATCCTTTGGTAGAAAATCACATTAACTAGTATAATATGTTAGCAGTAGTAATTAGTTATACCTACCGAGCCCTCTTCCTTGGCTTTTTTGATTTCTCAATCAGGGTTTCCGAAAATTTGTTTCTCAATCACGCCTCCATCATCAATTTTCGGATTCAACATCTGATTTCCGAAAAACCCACGCTATCGATGGATTTATTTTCTTCAACATCTGATTTGCTCATTCCGAAAAAAAAAATATTGTTTATTTTTATTTTAGATTAATTGTTTGGTATTTCTTCAACATCTGTTTATTTCGGATTCAACATCTGATTTGCTGTTTTTCTTCAACATTCCATCTGATTTGTTTATTTTCTTCAACATCTGATTTGTTGTTTGGTATTGGGGTTTTGGGTTAGATTTGTGTGGAAGATTGATCCCAACTGTTTGATAGGATTTGTGTGGAAGATTGATCCTTAATTTCCCGATCCATCAGGAAATTTGAGCCTACGATTTAACTGGTGAACCGCGAACCCTAATTCCTGTTGCGCCGGCATTGGCCATTTCTGGCCGGCGTATCGCCGGAAAATTAATAATACAACGCTGCATTTATTTTCTCCCTTTCAATCTAACAATAGTATAGCATAGTTGGTTGTATTGCAGGTTCTCTTGCCGGTTTTTCAAGCTGCTCGGAATCCTCTCGAAGGCTTCCTCTTTTCCAAGTCGTCTCGAAGGGAGCTGTGCGCAGAGTCAGCCTCTCTTCTGTTTGAGCAGCGTTCATCGGGAGTGAAGTAGCCAAATTCCTCTTAGGTAAGTCCCATGTGGATTAAGTCATGGGCTCAAGTATGGTAATGAAATGGGGTTTTTTTTTTTCGTATCATTTGCTTCCCTTTGTATTTTTCACTCAATATGTTGTTGTGCACTAAGCTGAGGGTCTTCACGGAAACAGCCTCCCTACCGTAATAGGTAGGGGCATGGTCTGCGTACATTTTACCCTCCCCAGACCATGCTCTGAGCGGGATATACTGAGTATGCTTGGTTTGGTTTTTTTTAGTAATTAGTTATTACTTATGATATTGCATAATATGTTTGAAGTTTGGTTGCCAAATGAAAAGGCATATTGTATAATCTAGTTAGTAAGGTGGCTAGTGTTTGGTTGCCAGATGAAGTATATATGAATTACGTAGTACGGCAAACGCATGCCCTCATTATGTATACCTCCAACCACCTTCCAACAAGCTTCATACTAGACATTGCTGTGGCAAAAACTATTGTATTCCTAATAGGGCAAATTACATTGCCCGCCGCTAATAAAATCACTAATGACAGTTTAGTCCCCCACATATCAACAATAACATATTAGTCCAATTCAGTTTACCAAGTGATAAATTGTATTTCCACCTCCTTTTCATTTTTCTGACATGGAAATTGGATTTTACTTATTACAAAACAACCCCTACATCATTTTATAGTTCAAATCAACCCCTCAAAGTGTTTTATAGTTCAAATTTACCCCTCTAAATTGCTTTATATCTCAATGAATCCCCTCACCCCCGACATTATTTTATAGTTCAAATCAACCCCTAAAATTGTTTTACAGTTCAAATCTAACCCTCTAAATTGCTTTATATTTCAAAATCAATCCCCTCTAAACAGCTCCATAATTAAATCATACCCCCTCCAAACTATTTTATTTAAAAAACCAATCCCCTCTAAACTGTTTCATAGTTAAATCAGACCCGAAAGTAAATGTTTAAAATTGGCCCAATCATTTACTAACTTTTCATATTCTCCATTAGTGGATCTTTTACAACGCCATTGCAAAATCTTGTTTTTGCTCCATCATAGACCAGAAATCGAGCTCCGTTCCAGTAGAGATCGAGCACGATTCCGACTTTAAAATTAAACAAAAATGGGCTTCAAGCCAGGAACCCAGCTCTAATGGAGCAGAGATGGCTCCATTGATGGAGGATAAAATGTAGCATTTCTGCTCCATTGATGGAGCAGAAAAATGCTGCATTAATGGAGTTGTCGATGTGTGTGCAGGTACCGGAAATTGTATATGTGCAATGCCCTTTGATTTCGCCTGTTTCAGCCAGTGCTTTATGTGAAGAAGAAGATGAAAGGAAGGGGTGAAATGAGAAATAATAAAAAAACTTAGGGGGAAAGAAAATTTTCAAAAGTTAAGAAAATAAGAAAAAGGCAATACAAAAAATATATTTCCACGTCCTTTTCAGCTGCCAAGTTGGAAATTAGAGTTCACTTTTGGATTAAACTATAATTGGGGTATGAATATTGAGTTACTGATGTGTAATTGTTGAAATGTTGGGGACCTTTTCATGCAGACCCTCTTTATTAGGGGTGTTCAATCTAGTAAGCCCTAGGAATAATGTTTTCACCTCCATTGTTTCGGAGCAAGTTCATTCAACAATATCATGCTGTATCTATCTATCTCAAACATAACATGCACATAGAATTTAATGCATCATGTGTTCATTTATCCAATAATCATCTATCAAGATTTCTTCACAGGATAACCCGAGTAATACAAAAAAAGCACTCATCAAGATTTTTAATCAAACGAATATAATAACAAGAATCATAAATTCACACACAATAATGACAATGATTTTTTTTTCTTATTAATCTAAGGTAAAAAAGATGACAACTTACCTAGAAAGCGAGGAAATCCAGAACTTCAAAGGTGGATGGGATTCTGAAGCTCTGTAGAGAGACAGGGGTGAGTTCTAATATTGAATTGTCGATATGCTGGACTCTAAACTTGAGGAAGACAGCAACCGTGATGGCTTCACCTCGAGCAGGCCCCGAACCAACGAGGTACATCATACCCTTGTTTCCAGGGCAAGGAGATATGGTACGGAAACATAAGATGTCAAGAAAAGCATGCGAGGACCAAACACAAGTCAGCCATTTTGCTTTGGTAATATCATAGGCACTAACAAGATCATTGGATTCCAAATAGAAGTATATAATGTTGTCTGCAACAGCCTTAACATCTTCCCATGCAAGCCCGGTGGTAATAAGTTCCCATTTACCCTCACCATCACCACCATTACCATGCGGATAGAAAGCAAAAAGTTTACGACTTTCTTTCAGGTGCACAAGAATACGGTTTTCATCAGGATCAGGTAGCACAGGACGAGAAAATTTACAGTCATTGAGTCCTGAAGGTACAGATCGAAGTTTCTTCCATTGGCCGCCACCATGTGGGTCATAAACTTCAGGACAGCAGTTATAGTCTCCGAAGCTATAGATTTTTCCACACAGTGAAACGCAAAAAGGAAAGGAGGGAGCAGAGACATCCGGACGAGCAGTCTGAACCCACTTTTTGGGAGACGACGACAAGTCCAGACAAGATGCTCCCGAGTACTGGTGGTACACATCAGGAAGAGGGTCAGGCTCACCCTTATATGGAAATTTCATCAGTCCCCCGAGAACATATATCGTGGAATCTAAACTGACCATATCACCCCTTGCCACCCTGCCAATCATTGGTGGTAGGCTGTTAAGAGAAATCTCACCCTTTTCCAGATCGACTGTATGGAAATCTATACGCCAAAAAGATTTAAATGGATCATAATCTCCATATCCTCGCGGCTGCAGTGGGTTCAAGCACCGCAGCCTGAACCTGAACCCCGACTCACTTGACCCCTTAGCGTCCTTGCCTTTGGCAGGTCCCTTCTTGCTCTCCTCTCCTACCCATCCCTTATACTTGACCGCCTAGCGCCCGTGCCTCTGGCAGGTCCCTTCTTCCTCTCCTCTCCTTCCCATTCTTTATGAAAGATTCTTGGTTCCGTTGCCCTAGGAGCAAACAGATGGGTCAGGTCAATTAGAAACAGACACTAGAAACAAAAATAAACAACACCAGTCATATATCATCAATTTAGTTTACTGACATATCTTCTTAATAAAAAAAAGATAGTACACTAGATAGCATTAGCACAAATTGTTACTACTGGTAATCAGAACAAAGATTAGTGCGAGTAGGCGGAAAACGGGAACAAAGATTAGTGCGGGTAAATAAATTTAAAAAACAAATCTGTATTCCGAAATCAACAATTTCTTTGAGAATCAGTGAAAGTGAAAAGGAATAAGCCTGAAAGTTGGGGAATTAAAAAACGTCGTACCGACAAGGATCAAGAGGTATCTTTACCTTTGGACAAGGGCGAATGGATCAGTCGGACGAGCCATAGCAAATATGAGAAGACGGCGAGAGAGAAATGGAAAAGGATGAATGAAAGATACAATAGTAGAATTGAATCTAGAAGACCTGAGGGGACACTACTCTTCCTTTGGTGGGCCGGACTAGTAAATGGCCTGTGCGCATGTGGCCCATCAAATTTTGCAATTTTTGGTCTATGAAGTTGGTCCAATTTCGACTTCTTAAGTACTCAACTTCAGCACTTCTCAATCTCATCTTATTGCAACCTCATCCACAGGGCCTGCCCAAGCCCAAAACAGCCCAAGAAATGGTTTTGGGCCTCAAAAAAAAATTCAGGCCTCATTTTTTCACCTGTTTGTCTTTGTCCCATTTCTTTTATTGTTTGCCCAGTCCCGACTGCTCCTACGTTTCACTTCTCACCTCTCAATTCTGTCTTTGCTCCTCACGACGACCTAAGGTTAGTGGTGTACTAGCTTGTCGTCGATAAAGCTTTTGGTGATTTCAGATTTGTGGTGCGGGCATCCGCGTCCTGCCTGCCCGTTGGAAATAGTGTCCCAGGATATTCGGTGTGCCTAAATTTGTAATTGTCACATTTAAATAAAGTTATTTGGTATCATTTATTTCTCGCTGATTATTATAATGTGTGCATGTTTTAATATTATAATAATCGAATAATAGTTATTCACGAATAATAAGATTATTCAAATGCATAGGCGGATCCAAGAGCTCAGTATTACTGGTGCACTGGATACGCTACAGAAAAAAAATTCAGGGACGGAGTAAGTACATGGCAAATTCCAACAACCATCTCGACAATCTTTTTTTTAATATTTAGGTTGTATTTTGCATCCTTTTCCTTTCTTCTTAAGTACATAAATATAATTTCGTTCTCTAAACTTGTTCACAAATACATAAATGCACTCTCATTATGTCCACTTTTAAATCCTAGCTCCGCCATTAGAATTATTAAGAGAATGTAACATAAATAATTTTATAAGTTGAAGTTTTCCTCATCTCATCTTAAATTGAGGGATGAGAATTCGGAATTGGTTTCCTACACCCGCGATCCGCTACCCATATTTTAAAATTCAAGATTGCTTTTAAAATTAGTTTCTAACATTTGACTAATTGAAACCTTAGAGATGATTTTGTATTTTGGGACCCACTTAATTTTTTTCATCATCTTACATAAATATTCTTCAAAAGAAGCGAACATTTGATCAAAATAAATTAAATCATATCAGAAAATTTATGATATAATAGGTATACAATTTTTACCAACTAATCGGAAGATTGTATGAGAGTAAAATAACTCACTTTATGGGCCAGTTCAACCACTATCAAATTAAAATAACGAGAAATATAATACTTCCTCGTCCTATAAAATTGTGCTCATTTTGATTTTTTTTGTTCAAAATTCATAAACTTTGACCATGAAATGCAACCAATATATAAAAATTATAGTAATGTAAGTACTTATTTGATTTGTCTTAATGTGTATTTTCCAAATATTATTTTTTTATAATTTTTATTCATATATAATTGAAGTTATTAATGGTCAAAGGTGTATTTAGAGAGACCGGTTAAAGTCAAAATGAGCACAGTTTTATGGACGGAGGGAGTATTTGATATAATAGAGGAGGTGGGTCTTTTTAAAAAAAATGGTGGTGCAGGTGCACCACCAGGATGTACATGCATCCGACTATATTCAAATGTCCCTGGTCCAATCGCGTTGAGTAGAGACTCAAGTGATTGATATACTAGTATAAGGTTGATTGATAATCATCGGATTATTACACGTATGATACGGATCAATCTTATGGGTATTGGTTGGAGAACCAATACTGGACAGACCCGCATTGAGATCACTGCATGGAAATATCATAAGTAAATCTCAATATAACAGTATGTCAATAAATCCTTACTTGAGAGTATCATAGAGTCCAATATGATAACTACTATGTCTTGACGTAATCCAACGTCATCTGAAACATGGTGATCATAAAGGTTAGCGTTCGGGATTAGTGGGAGTCGTGTAGAGGGCAATGAATAATCAATGTGAGGATTTGTCCCTCTCTTTAGAGAGAGAGATATCGGCTGGGCCCTCGATAAGTAGGACCGAAGAAAATGCATGGTCATGCTCAAATGAAGAGTCATTTGATTCAATCAGTCTACTTAAGACCGAGAAAGCATTTGAACATAATAAGTATGACAATATCCATGACTTAGTTCAAATATGATATCGCACGACAAAGGAATTTGACAAGTTAAATGGTTTAATGGACTATATACTTATATTATTTGGGTAGTCATAATGTCTTGCTAGAGACCGCTTATGAGTTATTATTAGTAAGGTATTAAATAATTGCAACATAATATAAGCTTTTTGGGTCACGCATACGACAATTAAAGACAGACAAAAATAATTAATAGATATAATATTGGATATTATATTTATTAAGGAAATTAAATAAAGAGTAATACTCCCTCCGTCCCACAAAATTGTGCTCATTTTGACTTTGACTGGTCTCCCCAAATACACATTTGACCATTAATAATTTCAATTATATATGAATAAAAATTATAAAAAACAATATTTGACGACAAATCAAATAATTACTTACATTACTATAACTATTTTATATATTTGTTGTAATTCATGGTCAAAATTATGATTGTTGAGCAAAAAAATGTAAATGAGCACAGTTTTGTGGGACAGAGAGAGTATATAATATAGGATATTATATATTATATTATTTAATTATATCAACTGGGAAATATAAATATAATATTAGTTATTATATTTATAAGAGGATTAAATAATAAGTAATATATAATATAAGATATTATATTATATTAGTTAATAAGTTGAGGGGCAACTAAGCAAATACTAGAGTTTGACTCTAGGTTTACTTAGTATAAATAAAGGGTCAAGGAGAAGGAGTTGTCATAAGAAAATTACACAACTCTAATTTGCAAGAGCAAAAAATCGGCCCCCTTCCTCGACCTTCGGCCGAACTGGTTTTCACTTCGGAAGTTCGTTTCGGCCATCTTTGTCCTCTTCCCTTAGTTGATTTTGATCAACAGTACAAACCCTTCTAGCAAGGAATTAATTTTTGTACTATTTAGCAACATTATTCGTAAGGATCTAGCAATCCGGTTTGTACCAGTTGTTCGTGTGTGGATCACCGAAAGAGGGAGATGATTTAATCAACTTCTAGTTCGGGTTCAGATATGTTCTTCGAATTAAGATAATTCGACGAACTAATAATAAATCAATTAAATTATTGCATGTAGATCCTCGTCTTGGTTTTATTAAGTTATTCCGTTGCGTTTTGCTCATATTCATTGTATTAGATACACGTAAATCCCACAGTGGTATCAGAGCCAACTTGCAGTGATTTAATTGTTTATGTAGTATATATTTTATATGCTTTGAATATATAAAAATATGTTCTTACTCATATTTGTGAAATAGAGATTTTACAAATATTTTTCTGATTTAATTTGATTGAACCGGATCGTTGAAAATCAATTTTCGGGACTGTATTTTTGCATAAATTGCTGTCCAGAACCGTTCTGGAACAGCACAGCAATTTGGGCAGGTTCGGGCAAGTCTGGCAGATTCGGATCGATCGAGTCCGGGTCGGGCCAGGCCCCACGGGCTGTGAAAAAATAACAAAACATTACCGCGCCCAAAGGGATTCAATCCCGCGCTGATCAAGAGCAACAAACGCGCCCTGACCATCTCGGCCAACACCCTTTTTTTGAATCCCGCGCTGATCAAGAGCAACAAACGCGCCCAGACCATCTCGGCCAACACCCTTTTTTTGAATTTAATTCACTGATACTTCATTTAACTCCTGTTCAGTAAAATCAAAATGTAAGTTTTAAAATGAACTTTTGCGGCCGGCTGGATTTGAAGCCGCGCGGCCGTGTGCAGATGAGACACGCTCGGCCATCTAGACTAGTGATCCAGATTGTTGGTTTTGATCGGACATTAGTCTTATACCTGACTGCCAGACATATTAATATTGTGTTTAATTAATTATTTGATAATTGATTTTAATAGTATGATTAATTAATTATGTGATGATTAATATTTAGTATATGTTTGGTGCATGGCATGACCATAAATTGATCAGTGTGATTGGATATTTCAATTTAATTTTGGGTTGTTTTTACGGCCTGCGTGTCGTTTAATATTAATTGGTTTTTACGGCATGCGAGTCGTTTTGTAATTTATTGTTATAATTTACGGTCTGTGTGTTGTTTGCCCTCTTGTAATTTAATTTTACTAATGTGGTATTTTTCATTAATGTAATGAAGAGAATAAGGAGACGAAGGACGAACTCGAAGGGTATATTGGTCGCGTATGATGTTCCAAGGAGTTGGAAGATCACTGAAGACCAATAATAACCTTTAGATTGATCTTTGTGATTTTCATATTGGCTCATGAAAATCACGTTAGGATTATGGTCATGCTATACATGGTCCTATGTTTATTATGTCATGTGATGCTATGTATGTTTAAAATTTATGCATGTATGTGATGCGATGTATGTTTAGATGTATGTTAGCCAACATAGACATGCTACATAGGATAAAACCCCTCGTTAAAATTTTTTAATGCCGTTCAATTAAAACACCTATCAAGACTTCGATCATCTTGAGCTGGTCATGCCAAAGCTGGGTGATCGGATTATCTTAGTAACGTATGATGGGTAATGGTGATACCTATATGTTTTAATGAACTAAGAATTCAAAAGAGTTTTGAACCTTAGGGCATACGATGGGATTATAACATGCTTGGACATAAGATGCCAAATCCCATAAATATAATCTAAGAGTTACATATGTTGTAATCGATAAAGAGTTATCCACCTAAAGTAGCTCAATTCTAGGCGTCATTCCAAAGCTGAGTTAAGAATTGTGCGAAATGGGGTCTTAGCCGACTAAAATTACAAATATTGTAAAAAATTGAGGGTACTGTTATAATAAGCCTTGAAAGTGACATTTCAATTACCCTTTTGTTTTTATATAGTGTGAATGACTATTATACCCCTGATGTAAATATGTAATTACGATTGTGCCATCTGAAGTTTTCCTATAAATAGGACTTCAGTTATTAATGAAAATCATACCTGAGAATCATTCTCTCTACCCTCTCTCTAATTTCTCTCTCTACAATATTCGGTTTTATAACACGTTATCAGCACGACTCTAGCCATTTAAGTAATATGACGAGAGTATGCTCTACAGTTGCATCTTATAGATGATCCTCTGTATCAGAAATCAAATTATTACAACAGAACCTCAAAATCTATACAAAACCAAAATTCTCAGATTCTGAATTCCATCCCAAAAGATTCCGTTGCCATGTTTCTTTAACGAACTACCACCAAAAAGATAAAAAGAAATTCCCGGCGCAGTATTTCGTCGGGTTAGATTGGGGTTCCATCGTTTTCATCAAGAAAAGTTCAATGCCGATCTAACCCGCAGATTTTCGTTTTCTTTTTTCTCGAAGAAATTCTACACTAAAATTACGACACGAATAATTTTGTTCACATTTTCTTCGTGATCTTTTTCAAAAGCCAAATATATCGGCCCCTGATGAGCAAAATGTTTTGACCTAGGAAGCAAATGAAGGCCAGCCCCCGAAGCATTAAACCACCCTATGTACGAAATCGCGATTCCAGAAATTCAAACACCGGAGAAGACGAGGAAGAAGGAGAAGAGGAATTATGGATAACCGCACGATCACGACGGGTAATCCGAGTCGTGATTCCAGCGCGGAGAATTCGAGGTGGACATGGGAAGAAGACAAGCAGTTTGAATATGGTCTGGTTGAAATACCCGAAGATTCTGCCGATCGATGGGAGAGAATCGCGGCCAGGCTCGGGACGAAATCAGCGGTGGAAGCTGAGCAACACTACGTCGTTTTGTTGGCCGACGTGAGGGCGATCGAAGCAGGGTTGATTGAGTCGCCGGAATATATGGAACGGATTTTACTCCACGAAGGGGAGAATTCTTTGCATCTTGAGCCTTCAGGTATTATGTTATTATATCTATCTGTGTGTATTACATTAAAAAAAAAAGGAACGGAGAAGATAGCCTCAAGAATAAAACAGAAAAGACAAGATAAATAATTAAATAAAAAAAGGGAGAGGACACAAGTTGTCCGAAAAAAAAAAAAGGAGGACAGCAATCGGTTGTCGGCAAAAGCAGAAGAAATAAAAAATTGAAAACCTCATTCATTTGAAGTAACCGGAGACTAAGAAAAAAAAATAATAAAATAATAAAGAATAAAATATTCTTTTAATTTATTGAATTATACATTCGTTTTTCTAAAATATAAGATACATATACTATCAGAATTGATTTTTCTTGATACCATCGCGATCCATTTTACGAGAGCTTCAATTTGACACTAATATTGATATGAGTGTTAACTCTTTTCATATTATCAATTTATTAAAATGTACGAATTAATATCCAACTCCGGAAATCGCAAAGATTTATATATAGCATTACACTTGCTATTAACGTCAGTCGATATTTTGACCTATACCTTGACGAGGACTATATTTTGAGGAAATGATTGAACGATCCTGCTCTGGTAGAAGCAGTTAATTATTTTGCAATTTAAATTCTGTCTCTTATTTATCTCAAAGTGGTGGTTTAAAACCACATATTTATTGCGTTTATTTTATACAATTATAATACCTCCCATGTGATGAGTTCAATTATCACAAGACGGATGATTTACATGTACGCAATTTATATATTATATATCACCATCGTGGTTGGTTATACCAGATGAATGGTTCATAAATCCTGTTCTCGAAGAAGAAGCAGTTGATAAAATAAATCCTACTCTGGAGAAGTAGTTGATCGATTATCTAAATTCTGCTCTCGAAGAAGAAGTAGTTGATAAAATAAATCCTACTCTGGAGAAGTAGTTGATCGATTATCTAAATCCTACTCTGAAGAAGCAGTTGAAAAATAAATAAATCCTACTCTGAAGAAGTAGTTGATCAATGATTCAAATCCTGCTCTCGAAGAAAAAGCAGTTGATGGAAATAATATCCGATCTCCATAATTATTATACACGAACGGAGAAAATTGAGCAAGTGATACCATAAGCTATCACCGATTAATTAAAGAAAATCCCATGCAAACTGCATGATGGGATCATTTGACAAGTGATATGAAAAACTATCACTGGAAAATAATTGCTCAATAAATCCCATGTTGATTATATTACATGGTGGGATCATTGAAATCATATTGATTGGCAATATTCATGGGGAAACATATATCACGTATTTGTAAAAATATTGTATTTGCATAAAAGCAAATGATGGTCTTATTATTGCTGAAGAAGCACACAACAGTCGAAGTGAAATATCAAAACTAGCTGAAAGGCAGTAAACACTCGACAATATGAAACGCGAAAAAGAAAATACATATGAAACCCATAAAAAGAAAAGGAGTGCGTCTCGAGAGTATAAAACTCCTTAACTCTGCCACCCCCTGGCATAAGGGTTTATAATGAAAGATCTAAATGACCTAAACTTCTTTTCCGTTTGGCGCCAATAGCCTGTGGCTGATGAGCTTTGACTTCCAAATTCTTAACTGAAATATATGCCTGAAACTTTATAAGTAGATCAGAATGATATAAGACATATTATTATATCTCGTGATGGTGAGATATAAACTTGTGATCTACTCCTTGATCCAGAAAGGCAAGCAAATCTCTGAAGAAATTATTAATATTCAACAAACCTATAGGTTTGGTATGGAAGTCCCGCTCAGCCCATGATGTGATGTTGAATATCTCATTGAGTGTGTCATAGCCACCTGGAAGAACAATAAAGGCATCACTATTATTCACCACATACATCAAACTATCATGCACAGACTGTGTTTGAAGCATCAACCTAGTTGAACCCCCTATACTACTGGTTCTAACTGTGGGATAGTGTAAGGCACTTGTTACTCTTATTCTCCCATTTTGTGCAGCCTCTAAAAGATAACCCAAAAATCTATAATTACTCCCACCATACAATATATCGATTTTGTGTTTTCCTAATTCTTTTACGAATTGATATGCCATATCTATATGCTGGATATGACCTATCAGTTTGGATCCACCTAAAATACATATAGTTTTAATTGGATGAGATCTATATGAGGATTCTGAGAACTCCATCTTTCTACACTAGACCTTCAAAATACTTTTATGAGAGATACATTTTCTGATTTGTGGATCCCAAATTTAAGGAACAAACTTCTTTATAAACGACAAATGACTTCACTATTTTTCATTGAAAATGGAGCGGCAGATAAGTCATTACTTTTGACAAAATTGCAAAAGAAAACGAAAGATATGATATTATATTTTTCAATGAAAATGACGTTACCGATCGACAACTGAGAAATTTAAATATTGGAAAACAATATTCATCAACTTGCATTATTTTGCTATTTACCTTATACCAACTTTGATAAAACGGACTTACAAACTGAATCTTTTGAGATTAATTTTTCATGATTATAACGTTCCCGTTCATCCTTAAATTGTATCCACAAAGCCATTAGTTCACGATGAACGTATCCACTCGGATGTGCATCAAGAATCTGTTGAATATCATGATCCATAGATTCCTTACTCAATCCATCCTTGATAAATGCTATTTTCTCGATTTTTGGATACAAACCCCACAGATTTGCATCGTGTGTCACATATCCACCGAGCACATTTATAGCACCCACCTAATCTTTTTGCTCTCCGTTTCTTTGCAAAACTACTCTTACCTGTACCTGGCATGTACTTAAATGAATTTGAAAATTCGCCAGATAATCGAACTTGTGCTTCGATCAACCATCGAATATCTTCTGGGATGCCATTTCTCATTAGCACTTAATCTTTCGAGTCGAGCTCGATAAATTCTTTTATGATATTCACCTGGAAGAGATGGATAATATTTACGAAGATTCAAAAGTATTGAATCCATTATGATATTCGACTTCGGTATGGGTGAATTTTGTGAATACAATGATAATCTATTTATAGATTGGAATTACGCGTATGAGATTTGACTCCGCGTCTGAAGCGTATGAACTACGGCTCTATATTTGAATAATGAACATAATATGACATGTGGGAGCAATGACTCCATGTTGATAATGATGTGCAATAATGGCACCGAAAGATGATGTGATATGCCGGTAAAATATCTATATGGTGATATAGACACATCATCTTCAAATATTTGTTCTCGATTAATATCAATACTAGCCAATATTGGGAATGAATCCCTAATAAATTTGGAATATATTAAGGGGGAGTATGGGCCCACTTCCTCTACATGTGAACTACTAGATATTATGGATCCACTAGATAGTCACATGTTTATATAACTCGTAATCAGAAATTTACGAGATGATTTGCTCACGGTTTGAGCATATATTCCATATCAGATTGAGCTAGTAATATATCCCAAATAAATTTGTATAGATCCGATAAAGGATCAAGATATGCGCATACGAGTGGGATATCAATTGGCATACTATTTGAAGTCCTCCAGCCAATATCAAGAACATAATATATAAACTCCCATGACTGAAGATGAATACTGAGATACTGGCATATGTGTTTGGTGCTCAAGAAATCTCTCAGCATGAGGGGGAGTATTGGTAGTTGGAAATATGCGAAATGCATCACATTATATCCTCACAATTATATGAACATGAAGTTCAAAGATGCATGATAGATTATTAATCTTTGATACCAACTACAACTGCTTTGATAAATACATAATAATTCCCCGAATATAAATCAAAGCAAATGATAAAAGGAGGCATATACTTTTGAGAAGTATGTAGACATAACCATAATGTGTAATTCCAATGGATGATTGATAATGAGATATCTCGGCAAGTTATATTGCCATGGGGAAATAAATATTAAAAAGTGTCGACACAATATAGCGCTATGAATAAAATGAAGATATCAATGATTGGAAAGAGAATATCGATAAATGATATGAGGATATCCATGACTGTGAAATATGGATATTGGAAATAAGGATATTAAAATCCATGATTTGTGAAAATGAGGATATCAATGATTGGAAAGAAGATATCGATAAATGATATGAGGATATCCATGACTGTGAAATATGGATATTGGAAATGAGGATATTAAAATCCATGATTTGTGAAAATGAGGATATTGAAATCCATCGAAATTGAAATATATGCCCTTATAATAAAATGAAATATATGGGCTTACTGAAAGTGACTCGTAAAGAGATTTTGAACATATTATCAGTGCGTGCAGTCACTCAAAACGTTGTGAACGAAAATTATATGCTGTACTCTTTTCCTTGACTGAGGTTTTATTCCACTGGGTTTTCCCAGCAAGGTTTTTAGCGAGGCAGCCTAATCACAACAAATATGGAATCTCCAAAAGATATTTGGAATATATCGCAAAGAATATGAGTTCGATATTACAAATTGCACTGAAGATGATACTCATACTAATCCCTGGAGGATTATTGAAATGCATGGGGCATATTTATAAAATACGCGTTGCAATATTTTTCCCTTGACTGAGGTTTTGTCCCAATGGGTTTTCCTAGCAAGGTTTTTAACGAGGCAACTGGAATGGCGTATTAGTATGAATAATGTACTCTTTTTCCTTCATTAGGATTTCTTCCCATTGGGTTTTTCCTAATAAGGTTTTAACGAGGCATATTCATGGCATAATGAGGAACACTGCAAAGATCAAAATTATTCCTCAAAGCTTGAAAATAGAAGGAGTTGTTGTACTCTTTTTCCTTCGATCAAGTTTTTTTCCCACTAGGTTTTCTTGATAAGGTTTTAATGAGGCAACACATGGATACTCCAACGAATGATATACATGACAGATTCACTCAGTTTTTATCCCACGAGGTTTTACTGAGACGGCACAAGAATATTCATACAAGAACTATCGAGATAAGGGGGAGCAAATTTACAAGATCACCGATTGCTGAAGTTTTTATCCAACGGAGATTTCCTACCAACATTATGATGCAACATGATATGATTGCCACAAGCTCCAATACAAACAGTTTGAAAGTTTTTCTCCCATTGGGTTTTTCTTCAAACTAGTTCAGCAGATATTTATGTAAATAGTCATTCAAGGGGGAGTGTTAGAATAAGCCTTGAAAGTGACATTTCAATTACCCTTTTGTTTTTATATAGTGTGAATGACTATTATACCCCTGATGTAAATATGTAATTACGATTGTGCCATCTGAAGTTTTCATATAAATAGGACTTCAGTTATTAATGAAAATCATACCTGAGAATCATTCTCTCTACCCTCTCTCTAATTTCTCTCCCTACAATATTCGGTTTTATAACAGGTACTTTGTTTTAGTGGGAGTATTTTTCGAGAAATAAAATAATGTGACTAAATACTTTGCATATTGAATTTTGTAGATAGTAGAATGACATCAAACAACACGTCCACCATTTCATTGCGATCGGTCCTTGAGAAGGACAAGCTCAAAGAAAACGGCAACAACTATCTGGATTGGATCCGAAGCTTGAAAATAGTTCTCAAGCAAGAAAGAAAGATGTACGTTCTTGAGGAAGAAATTATCGATGAGCCTACTGACAATGCAAACAAAGCAACAAAAGACAAATGGAAGAAATATTGTGATGATTCCATTGATGTCAGTTGTCTTATGTTGGCTACTATTTGTCCAGAACTTCAGAAGAATCTGGAAGAAATGGAAGATTATGAGCTAAATGCTCACCTCGAGGAAACTTTCTCGAAGTATGCTAGGCAAGAGAGGTATGAGACCTTTCAAGCCTTGTATGCTTGCAAGATAGTTGAGGGGACATCTATCAGCGCTCATGTACTCAAGATGAAATGATATATTGATCATCTTGATAGGCTTGGTTTTCCACTTTCTAAGGAGCAGTCCACGGATGTGATCCTAAACTCATTGCCTGAAGTTTCGTTCAGTTCATTATGAACTATAATATGAATGAGATGGAGAAGTACATTGCTGAGTTGCATGGTATGCTTAAAACAGCTGAGCAGAATATTAAGAAGAGACCAAGCCATGTGTTGATGGTCAGCAACAGGAAGTCCTTTAAGAACAAAGGCAAGGGCAAGGGTAAGGCAAAAGTTGCCAAATCTAAAGACCCTACTAAGTCGGTTGTCAAGGTTAAAGCTCCCAAGATGGAAATTGCCATCATTGCAATAAACCAGGACACTGGAAAAGAAATTGCAAGGTTTACTTGGAAGAGCTGAAACGTACCAAGGGTAGTGAGACTGCCACATGTATATTTGTTATAAAAGTTGATTTATCTACTTCTAACTCCTGGGTATTGGATGCTGGATGTGGATATCACCTTTGTACGAATGTGCATGGTTGAGAAGCAGTAGAGAGCTAAAGAAAGGGGAAGTGGATCCAAGAGTCGGCAATGGAGCAAGAGTTGTTGCACTAGCCGTAGGAACTTATGATCTAGTTTTATCCAATGAGCTTTTGTTAGTTTTGAACAATTGCTATTATGTTCCTGCTATGAATAGGAATATTATTTTTCTATATTAGATTGTGAAGGTTACGATTTTCTTATTAAGAATAAGATTATTCGTATTTTCTTTGATGACTTGCTTTATGGTACTGCAAAGTTATATACTGGCCTTTACAATATTGATCTAGATGAGTCCAACACTTTGAAAGTCTATAACATTGCATCCAAGAAACCTAAGCTCAATGATTCTAATCCGAATTACTTATGGCATTGTCGACTTGGTCACATAAATGAGAAACACATTTCTAAACTCCATAATGATGGACTTTTAGACTCTTTTGACTATGAATCATATGGGACATGCGAATCTTGTTTATTGGGCAAGATGATGAAGAATACTTTCACTGGTAATGGAGAAAGGGCTAGTAATCTATTAGGCCTAGTACATACTGATGTATGTGGACCTCTTAGCACTCATGCCAGAGGCGGATACCAATATTTCATCACACTTACCTATGATTTTAGTCGGTATGGATATGTTTATCTTATGAAGCATAAACATGAATCTTTTGAAATATTCAAAATATTCCAGAGTGAAGTACAGAATCAACTTCGCAAGACAATTAGAGTCCTTCGACCGAATCGAGGTGGAAAATACTAGAGCCAAGAATTTGATGATCATCTTAGGAGTTGTGGAATTGTTTCACAACTTACTCCTCCCGGAACACCTCAGCATAACGCAGTGTCCGAGAGGAGGAATCAAACTTTATTAGATATGGTTTGATCCATGATGAGTCGAACAGGGCTTTCATTATCATTTTGGGGCCACGCCTTAGAAACAACAACATTCAACCTTAACCGTATTCCATCTAAAGCAGTTGAAAAGACAACATTTGAGAAATGAACTGGTAAGAGACCAAACTTGTCTTTTCTAAAGATCTGGGGTTGCGAAGCATTCATAAGGTTCTAAGTGTTTGAAAAACTGGCAGCCATATTTGAAAGATATTTATTTATGGGGTATCCTAAGGAAACTAAAGGATTTTACTTTTATAAGCCCGCAGAGAACAAAGTGCTTGTTGCTCGAAATGCTGTATTCTTAGAAAGGGAATTTATTTCCAATAGAGACCGTGGGAGAAGATTAATTCTCGAGGAAACTTGAGAACCACAAGAAGACATCGCTTCACCGATGGAAACTGAACAGGCTCAACAATCAGTTAAAGAGTCAGTTCAAAGTACATAAGTCCCTCGCAGATCTGATAGGATGCGACATGAACCTGATAGATATGGGTATGTCGTAAGAGGATGATGATGCACCACTCATAGATGATGAGTCTAGTAGCTATACAGAAGCTTCTCCAGGACCAGAGTCCGAGGAATGACTAGAAGCCATGAAGTTAGAGATGCAGTCCATGTATGTCAAAGATCCACCTGAGGGTGTTAAAACCATTGAGTATAAATGGGTCTACAAAAAGAAGAAAGACATGGACGATAATATGCAAGCCTATAAAGCTAGACTAGTGGCAAAATGTTATAAAAAGATTCATGGTGTTGACTATGATGAGACTCTTTTGCCAGTAGTCATGCTTAAATCAATTAGAATTTTATTTGCCATTGTTGCATACTATGACTATGAAATATGGTAAATGGATGTCAAAACAGCATTCCTTAATGGGAACTTACTCGAGAATGTGTACATGACACAACTTGAGGATTTTGTTCATCCACAAAATTCTAAAAAGGTTTGCAAGCTTCAAAGATCCATTTATGGGTTGAAGCAGGCTTCTCGGAGCTAGAATCTTCGCTTTGATGAAACTATAAAAGAGTTTGGGTTTATTCAAAATGAAGATGAACCATGTGTGTACAAAAAGGTTAGTGGGAGCATAGTTGTTTTCCTAGTCTTATATATAGATGACATATTACTTATTGGAAATGACATACCCACCTTGCAAACAGTCAAGACTTGGTTGGGAAGTTGTTTCTCAATGAAAGACTTAGGAGAAGCTGCTTACATTCTTGGGATAAAAAGATAGATCATAGAAAATGATTGCTCTGAGTCAATGTACCTACATGAACAAAATATTGAAGATGTTTAATATGCAAGACTCCAAGAGAGGACTCTTGCCAATGTCACATGGCATTCATCTAAGTGAGACTCAGAGTCCTTCGACTCCTGATGAGCGAGCCCATATGAGCAAGATTCCATATGCTTCGGCCATTAGATCAATCATGTATGCCATGATTTGTACTCGACCTGATGTATCATTTGCCCTTAGCATGACAAGTCGATACCAATCAAATCCAGGTGAAAGTCACTGGACAGCAGTGAAAACCATCCTAAAGTACTTAAGAAGAATGATGCTTTCATAATTCATGGAGGGGTGGGAAACGAGCTGGCTGAAAATGGTTACGCCGATGCAAGTTTCGAAACCGACCAATATGATTTTAAATCGCAAACTGGTTATGTGTTTGTATTGAATGGAGGTGCTGTGAGCTGGAAGAGTTCCAAGAAAAGCACGGTTGCTGATTCTGTAATAGAAGCTGAGTACCTGGCAGCATCGGATGCAGCTAATGAAGCCGTATGGATCAAGAAGATTGTTACCAAACTACGAGTGGTACCGACCATCCAGGGTCCCATAAGCCTTTATTGTGACAATAATGGTGCTACTGCACAATCTAAAGAGCTTAGGTCCCATCATAATTCCAAATATATACTCAGAAAATATCACCTAGTCAGAGAAATCGTCATACAGGGAGATATTACAATATGCAAAGTAGCAACGGAAAAGAATATTGCAGATCCACTTACCAAAACTCTCTCACAAGGGAAGCATGTTGAGCATGCAAGATCGATAGGACTAAAAGTCATGAATGAATGGTCCCAGTGCAAGTGGGAGATTGTTGGGAATAGTACCCTAGGACATTCGATGTGCCTAGATGTGTAATTGTCACATTTAAATAAAGTTATTTGATATCATTTATGTCTTGCTGATTATTATAATGTCTGTATATTTTAATATTATAATAATCGAATAATAGTTATTCATGAATAATAAGATTATTCAAATGTCCATGGTCCAACCGCGTTGAGTAGAGACTCAAGTGATTGATATACTAATATAAGTTTGATTGATAATCATCGGATGATTACACGTATGGTGGGGATCAATCTTATGGGTATTGGTTGGAGAACCAATACTGGACAGACCCGCATTGAGATCACTGCAGGAAAATGACATAAGTAAATCTCAATTTAACAGTATGTTAATAAATCCTTGAAACTGAGATTATCATAGAGTCCAACATGCTGCTATGCCTTGACGTAATCCAACGTCATCTGAAACATAGTGATCATAAAGGTTAGAGATCGGGATTACTGGGTGTCATGCAGAGGGCAATGAATAATCAAGATGGGGATTTGTCCCTCTCTTTAGAGAGAGAGAGAGAGAGAGAGAGAGAGATATCGGCTGGGCCCCTCGATTATTAGGACTGAAGGAAATGCATGGCCATGCTCAAATAAAGAGTTATTTGATTCAATCAGTCTACTTAAGATCGAGAAAGCATTTGAGCATAATAAGTATGACAATATCCATGACTTAGTTCAAATATAATATCGCGGGACAAAGGGATTTGATACATCAAATGGTTTAATGGACTATATACTTATATTATTTGAGTAGTCATAATGTCTTGGTAGAGACCGCTTATGATTTATTATTTAATAAGATATTAAATAATTGCCAATATAATATAAGCCTTTTGGGTCACACATACGACAACTAAAGACAAGCAAGAATAATTAATAGATATAATAATGGATATTATATTTATTAAGGAAATTAAATAATAAATAATATATAATATAGAATATTATATATTATATTATTTAATTATATCAGCTGAGAAAGATAAATATAATACTAGATATTATATTTATAAGAGGACTAAATAATAAGTAATATATAATATAAGATATTATATTGTATTATTAGAGTTTGACTCTAGGGTGTACTTAGTATAAATAAAGGGTCAAGGACAAGGAGTTGTCATAAAAAAATTACACAACCCTAATTTGCAAGAGCAAAAAATCGGCCCCCTTCCTCAACCTTTGGCCGAACTGGTTTTCACTGCGGAAGTTTGTTCCGGCCATCTCCGTCCTCTTCCATTAGTTGATTTTGATCAACAGTACAAACCCTTTGTAATACCCGTAATTTCGATTTTTCGGTAATTTTATTTTTTTGGCGGAAGTCTGTTTTGACGACTCACTCATGACCGTATTGTCATTCTGAGAATGATTAATTCTGCACTTTTTGTCATCCGAGTTCGTTTCGGTATCGTTTTGTTGAGATCCGTGTTCTTAAGCGGCTTTTCCGCACTTGAGTTCGATTCTTGCGAATCTCGTCCGAAACTGTTGTTTCGAGTTTCTCGTAAGTTCATTTAATGTTATTATTCATGTTGTGAGCTTTGGCTTGGTGTTTCGATCGTGTATCGTGCATTTCGGACGTTTTGGGCCATTTTCGTAATTTCCCAAAGTTTGGGGTAATTACTTTCCGTTGTCGAATTTCGAGCCATCGGGTGGTCGGAATCGTGTGTTCTCTTAGTGCTTGGATTCGTCTTTGCGTGTATTTCGTAACCGTATCTTCGATTCATATTCAGGTTCGGGTTTCGGTGTCGTCCGGGCCGTCGGAGTGGCCATGGCCGAGCCACGGCCGCCTGAATCGGGCTCGCTCGCCGAGTTACGGCCGTAAGGTGCGATTACGGCCGTAAGTGATCGGCATGCATGGCTCGATTTAATGCGATTCGGCCGTAAGGGGCCGAGAGTTACTGGCCAGACGGTGCTGTGCACTTCTGGCGAATGCGATGGCTGTAAGGACTCCGGCACGGCCAGAGTGCGAGTTACGGCCGTAAGACCACTGGTTACGGCCGTAAGGGACGGCAGCGCCAGGCGTGGTTTTGACGAATGCGATTACGGCCGTAAGGCCTGCCGATTACGGCCAGAACTGTCGGCCATATATAGGCCAGAGACGGGCCAGACCTTCATTTCATCACTTTTCTGCACCCGGGTGCGGCTGGCGACGGGAAAAATCAGGAAATGGAGTTTTTGGTCGATTCCACTCGATTTCTAAGCGTCTTTGAGGATCCTTATCGAATATATCATCATCAAATCATTGTTCTTCGTCGGATCGAGGTAATTTCTTGAAATCTCCTAGGATTGGATTTTTTGAGATTTGTTCTTGATTTTCGATTCTAGTCCGATTTTGATGAATCGGTTGATGTTAGTAAACATTATTAATCATGTTCTATGGATTGTATATCCATATTTTCGATTCGTTCAACCCGATTGATGATTTTTAGGCTCTTGAGAAACTTTGAACATTTAGTGTTCGATTAAATGCCTCAAAGAGTTTCGTTCGGTCGTTATGTTGTTTTTGATTGATATTGTGTTATTGAATGAATTGTATTTCATTCAAGGTGGTTCGAGTACTTGTGTTTATCGGAGGACTCCGTTCGTTGTTCGTGGAAGGATTTCATCGCCTTCGGTTGAGGCAAGTTTTATACTTGTACTAGTCAATGAGATTAATGTTATCATATATGTGTATGAATGTGTTGTATCATTCCGAGACTTAGTCTCTTCATGAATTCATTGATATTAAGAGATCGTTCGATACGATACCTTTCGGCAATTATGCCAAATGTTTTTATTGGTCGTTAATGGCCGGTTCAAGGCATTGTGATACTCGTTATTAATGTTATTATCGATCACCGGTTCGCGGTATCCATGTATCAATCGTTGTTGTTGATATTAATGTCGATTTAAGACGTCGTTGTAATCATTTCTATTAATGTTGGAGTTTTGTCCTTGAAGTTGTTTTGGCCGATTAAAGGCGTTGACGTATTCATTTCTCTTCTTCATTGTCGGTAACCGATTAAAGGTGCCGAGGCATCCTTCGTATCATTGCTATCGATTGACCGTTCTAAGGCAATCGAGGTATTCAGTCATTCATCGTGTCATTGTTATCGATTAGCCGTCCTAAGGCAATCGAGGTGCTCAATCATTCGTTGTATCATTGTTATCGATCGGCCGTTTTAAGGCAATCGAGGTATTGAATCATCCGCTGCATCATTGTTATCGGTTGGCCATTCTAAGGCCATCGAGGTATTGAATTGGGGCTATCGGGGATAGTTCCCATCCGTTGTGTCGTTGTTATCGATTTACCATTCTAAGGTAATCGAGGTATTGAATTGGGACCGCCGAGGACGGTACCCATCCGTGAGTCATTGTTGTCGTGTTGGCCGACTCAAGGCAGCACACTATCATTCTCGTGAATTCGGTAATCTTGGGATCGTTGCCATTTGTGATTAATTATGTTTGGAGGCTAGTCTCGCCATTGGATGGCCTAATTGTGATACGGCCGTGCGTGGCTTCGCCCTAATTGTGATACGGCCGTGCCGTGGCTTCGCCCTAATTGTGATACGGCCGTGCGTGGCCGCCCTAATTGTGATACGGCCGCCGTGCCGTGGCTTCGCCCTAATCGATACAACTTGGGCTGTTTGGCTTCATGTGATTGTGATATTTGTGACTTGGTGAATGGTTTTCAAGCCTTTGTGATTGTCTTGGTAATTTCATTGAGCCTTCGGGCATTGTGGTTCATATTTAATTCGATCGGTTTGGTTCATGTTGTGTAAACCATTGAGGTACTCTGTGATTATGATTCGCCGTTGGGCACTTATGTTCTAACCTTTCGAGCAGGTATTAAAAGTATGCCGTGGGCATAGTGTTTCACGAATGCTCGGTTCTTAAATTGGTTTGTGAGCATCTCGTATTACTATTATCATTGTACCGTTTCATTACGCCTTGGATGCATATCATGTTATACATGTATTTGATGTTCATTATCCGGATGATCGACCAGTGGGGGCGGAACATGTTTTCATGTTTTAGTTGCTTGCGAGGAGAGAGTTGAGACACAGGGGCATGATGATGGCGACGAGGCATTCGAGCGATACTAGTCAGAGTTGTACATGTTTGTCAGTCAGTTGGAGTGTTCTCCAGTTTGTCAGTCATTGTCATTATGTATTACCCGAGCAAGGCTCGTGGGTGTGGTTGTATTTTATTTTTGGCCATGTAGGCCCATCGTTGTCGTTGAAATTCCTTATCGGAATATTGTGTCGGATATCATGGTAGGGACTATGATTTTCCCTTGTTATTTAATTTAATGTATTTTAGTCATGTTCGCCTGGTGGATCTCCTGGCGTGGGGTCCACGGCACTGTAATAACCCAATAGGATTTGGGGGTGTTACAGAAGATGGTATCAGAGCTTTTGGGTTGTGAGATACCCTGATATGTGAGTTATGTGGCTCTACCGATGCGGTAGTAGTGGGACTGTCAGGTTATGACAATCTGGACAGTCGGGTTTTGTGAGTCGTAATATTAGTACGACTGCACGAGTCATTCATTCATCGAGTCGTCGTCAGTTGGGACTAGTATCGTGAGACCTCGAAGCTTCGTATGACCTGTGTAAGGACTCGATTCTCTTTATGTTCATACATTCATCATGTCATTAATTATTCATGCTTTGTTGAAACATATATGTGATATTATTGTTATGATTGATTCATGACTAATTGTTTTGGAGCACGTGTGACCTGTGTAAGTGCTAAGGATCAACTCATTCACCAGTTAATAATCCTCAATCATCATTTTGATCTTGTCGATCATGTTAATTCATTCATCACTCTGTTAATCTCATCGTTCAGTTAATTCATTCATCACTCAGTCAATATCATTCATCACTCAGTTAATTCATTCATCACTCAGTCAATATCATTCATCACTCAGTTAATTCATTCATCACTCAGTTAATTCATTCATCACTCAGTTAATTCATTCATCACTCAGTTAATATCATTCATCACTCAGTTAATATCATTCATCACTCGGTTAATTCATTCATCACTCAATTAATTCATTCATCACTCAGTTAATTCATTCATCACTCGGTTAATTCATTCATCACCCAATCAATATCATTGCTCAGTTAATTCATTCATCACTCAGTTAATTCCTTCATCACTTAGTCAATCTCATTGTTCATATTAATTCATTAATCACTCAGTCAATCTCATTGTTCCGTCAATTCATTCATTACTCAGTCAATCTCATTGCTCAGTTAATTTATTCATCACTCAGTTAATCTCATTGTTCAGTTAATTCATTCATCACTCAGTCAATCTCATTGTTCAGTCAATTCGTTCATCACTCAGTCAATCTCATTATTCAGTTAATTAATTCATCACTCAGTCAATATCATTCATCACTCAGTTAATTCATTCACCACTCAGTTAATTCATTCATCACTCAGTCAACATCATTACTCAGTTAATTCATTCATCACTTAGATAATTCATTCATCACTCAGTCAATTTCGTTACTCAGTTAATTCATTCATCACTCAGTTAATTCATTCATCACTCAGTTAATCTCATCGTTGATTAATTCATTCATCACTCACCAATCTCATCATTCGATTAATTCATTCATCACTACCAATCTCATCGTTCATTAATTCATTCATCACTCGATTAATCTCATCGTTCAGTTAATTCATTCATCACTCGATCAATCTCATCGTTCGATTAATTCATTCATCACCCGATCAATCTCATCGTTCGATTAATTCATTCATCACTCGATCAATCTCATTGTTCGGTTAATTCATTCGTCACTCGATCAATCTCATTGCTCAGTTAATTCATTCATCACTCAGTCTATCTAATTGTTCAGTTAATTCATTAATCATCCAGTCCATCTCACGGTTCAATTGTTGATCTTGTGGATCGAATTTTCAACCTTGTTAACTTGTTCAAGATAATCATTTCAGGAATTTCATCAGATAATCATGTTACCTCACTTGATCTTTCATGCGATCTTATCATATTCCGGCGTCATGTCGACGATCATTTCATTGCATTATTAATGCATTCATTGTGTTAGAGCGTGTATGCTCATTCTTATCATTCCGTCTCATAATCATAATGCGATCTTCATACGAGATCTGTAATTATCACGTGACTTTCCTGCCTCGGTATGGAAAGAGCTGTTAGAAGGACATCGGACTACGACGTCCAAGAGATTGTTTTCTAGTCGTCTTCGTGCTGGGAGAGCATCTTCATCTCAGACGATGAGTTCGACTGTTGTTTGCTTTAACTGTGATCATCACCGGTTTTGAGCAAGTTAATTCTTGCTCGGTAAGAGGATAATCATTCATTTCATCGTCGTTCATTCATTCATATAATTCACTCATCATATATTAAACACGTTGGGATTTATAATTATCAAACTAATCATTCAATTCATGGGGAACTATGGTTCCAATCATTTCATTTGAGCTGTCACTCGTTACGTTATCATTTCACAACGGTGAGTCATTCTTGATCCTTGTTGGATTTTGATTCATTATCATTCATTGTGATCATTCTTGTTCGTGTGTATCTCGTCGATTTTTCCTGGCGGGATATTGCTTCTCCCTACTTGTTTTAAGTTTCGGGACGAAACTTCTTTTAAGGGGGGTAGTATGTAATACCCGTAATTTCGATTTTTCGGTAATTTTATTTTTTTGGCGGAAGTCTGTTTTGACGACTCGCTCATGACCGTATTGTCATTCTGAGAATGATTAATTCTGCACTTTTTGTCATCCGAGTTCGTTTCGGTATCGTTTTGTTGAGATCCGTGTTCTTAAGCGGCTTTTCCGCACTTGAGTTCGATTCTTGCGAATCTCGTCCGAAACTGTCGTTTCGAGTTTCTCGTAAGTTCATTTAATGTTATTATTCATGTTGTGAGCTTTGGCTTGGTGTTTCGATCGTGTATCGTGCATTTCGGACGTTTTGGGCCATTTTCGTAATTTCCCAAAGTTTGGGGTAATTACTTTCCCTTGTCGAATTTCGAGCCATCGGGTGGTCGGAATCGTGTGTTCTCTTAGTGCTTGGATTCGTCTTTGCGTGTATTTCGTAACCGTATCTTCGATTCATATTCAGGTTCGGGTTTCGGTGTCGTCCGGGCCGTCGGAGTGGCCGTGGCCGAGCCACGGCCGCCTGAATCGGCCTTTGCTCGGCCGAAGTTACGGCCGTAAGGTGCCGATTCTGGCCGTAAGTGATCGGCATGCATGGCACAGCGAATGCGATTACGGCCTTAAGGGCCGAGAGTTACGGCCAGACGGGTGCCGTGCGGCTTCACGACGAATGCCGATTCTGGCCGTAAGGACTGCCGGTACGGCCGTAAGTGCGAGTTACGGCCGTAAGACCATTGGTTACGGCCGTAAAGGATCGGCAGGCGCGGGCGTGGTTTTGACGAATGCCGATTACTGGCCGTAAGGCCTGCCGATTCTGGCCGTAACTGTCGGCCATATATAGGCGAGGGGACGGGCGGACCTTCATTTCATCACTTTTCGCACCAAGTGCGGTGGCGGCACGGAAAAATCGGGAAATGGAGTTTTTGGTCGATTCCACTCGATTTCTAAGCGTTTTTGAGGATCCTTATCGAATATATCATCATCAAATCATTGTTCTTCGTCGGATCGAGGTAATTTCTTGAAATCTCCTAGGATTGGATTTTTCGAGATTTGTTCTTGATTTTCGATTCTAGTCCGATTTTGATGAATCGGTTGATGTTAGTAAACATTATTAATCATGTTCTATGGATTTTATATCCATATTTTCGATTCGTTCAACCCGATTGATGATTTTTAGGCTCTTGAGAAACTTTGAACATTTAGTGTTCGATTAAATGCCTCAAAGAGTTTCGTTCGGTCGTTATGTTGTTTTCGATTGATATTGTGTTATTGAATGAATTGTATTTCATTCAAGGTGGTTCGAGTACTTGTGTTTATCGGAGGACGCCGTTCGTTGTTTGTGGAAGGATTTCATCGCCTTCGGTTGAGGCAAGTTTTATACTTGTACTAGTCAATGAGATTAATGTTATCATATATGTGTATGAATGTGTTGTATCATTCCGAGACTTAGTCTCTTCATGAATTCATTGATATTAAGAGATCGTTCGATACGATACCTTTCGGCAATTATGCCAAATGTTTTTATTGGTCGTTAATGGCCAGTTCAAGGCATTGTGATACTCGTTATTAATGTTATTATCGATCACCGGTTCGCGGTATCCATGTATCAATCGTTGTTGTTGATATTAATGTCGATTTAAGACGTCGTTGTAATCATTGCTATTAATGTTGGAGTTTTGTCCTTGAAGTTGTTTTGGCCGATTAAAGGCGTTGACGTATTCATTTCTCTTCTTCGTTTCAGAATCGATTAAAGGTGCCGAGGCATCCTTCGTATCATTGTTATCGATTGACCGTTCTAAGGCAATCGAGGTATTCAGTCATTCATCGTGTCATTGTTATCGATTAGCCGTCCTAAGGCAATCGAGGTGCTCAATCATTCGTTGTATCATTGTTATCGATCGGCCGTTTTAAGGCAATCGAGGTATTGAATCATCCGCTGCATCATTGTTATCGGTTGGCCATTCTAAGGCCATCGAGGTATTGAATTGGGGCTATCGGGGGTAGTTCCCATCCATTGTGTCGTTGTTATCGATTTACCATTCTAAGGTAATCGAGGTATTGAATTTGGACCGCCGAGGATGGTACCCATCCGTGAGTCATTGTTGTCGTGTTGGCCGACTCAAGGCAGCACACTATCATTCTCGTGAATTCGGTAATCTTGGGATCGTTGCCGTTTGTGATTAATTATGTTTGGAGGCTAGTCTCGGCCATTGGATGGCCTAATTGTGATACTTCGCTGCGCGTGGCCGGCCCTAATTGTGATACGGCCGTGCCGTGGCCGCCCTAATTGTGATACGGCCGTGCGGTGGCCCGGCCCTAATTGTGATACGGCTGCGCGTGGCTTCGCCCTAATTGTGATACGGCTGCCGTGGCTTCGCCCTAATCGATACTGTCTGACTGCTTTGGTTTCATGTGATTGTGATATTTGTGACTTAATTTGAATGGTTTTCAAGCCTTTGTGATTGTCTTGGTAATTTCATTGGAGCCTTCGGGCATTGTGGTTCATATTTAATTGATTCGGTTTGGTTCATGTTGTGTAATCCATTGTGGTACTCTGTGATTATGATTCGCCGTTGGGCACTTATGTTCTAACCTATCGAGCAGGTATTAATAGTATGCCGTGGGCATAGTGTTTCACGAATGCTCGGTTCTTATATTAGTTTGTGAGCATCTCGTATTACTATTATCATTGTACCGTTTCATTCTGCCTTGGATGCATATCATGTTATACATGTATTTGATGTTCATTATCTGGATGGTGACCAGTGGCGGAACATGTTTTCATGTTTTAGGTGCTTGCGAGGAGAGAGTTGAGACACAGGGGCATGATGATGGCGGCGAGGCATTCGAGCGATACTAGTCGAGTTGTTCATGTTTGTCGATCGGTGGAGTGTTCTCCAGTTTGTCAGTCATTGTCATTATGTATTACCCGAGCAAGGCTCGTGGGTGTGGTTGTATTTTATTTTTGGCCATGTAGGCCCATCGTTGTCATTGAAATTCCTTATCGGAATATTGTGTCGGATATCATGGTAGGGACTATGATTTTCCCTTGTTATTTAATTTAATGTATTTTAGTCATGTTCGCCTGGTGGATCTCCTGGCGTGGGGTCCACGGCACTGTAATAACCCAATAGGATTTGGGGGTGTTACACCCTTCTAGCAAGAAATTAATTGTTGTACTGTTTATCAACATTATTCGTAAGGATCTAGCAATCCGGCTTGTACCAGTTGTTCGTGTGTGGACACCGAAAGAGGAAGATGATTTAATCAGCTTCTAGTCCGGGTTCAGATCCGTTCTTCGAATTTAGGTAATTCGACGAACTATTAATAAATCAAATAAATTACTGCATGTAGTTCCTCGTCTGGATTTTTCATTAATTTTTTCCACTGTTTTGCTCATATTCATTGTATTAGATACACGTAAAACCCAACAGTGCCTCCCTTCTAGTTCCGGACCTCCGGTGCGGCAGTGAATGTTAGGAATCGGGTGCCTGCACGTGTACAACAATGATATTCGGAACTTTAACTTGAACAACGTACAGGATTAATAAGTATTACAACGAAATTGAAGTATAACTAGAGATCGTCCGAAGTTAGAGCTTCTGTCCGCAAGACGAGAATACGCCCCAGTAGTGCTCACGGTAAGGCGTCTCGTCCTCAAAGGTTAAAATGAGCTTAACATCTCGACAGTAGCAGCAACGCAAAACTGAACCGAGCAATGGCAAATTGGAGGAACGAGGACTGAGCTTGATGATATAAGAATGCAGAATACTTTCAAAATTATATCTACTGCAATGAACGAATGCTCCTATATAAAGGCTCTCGAACCATGTGAAGGGACTCATCGCCAGGAGCCATGAAGAGTCTTGGATCATTTACTAGTCAGCTCAAGAGTCATGGGCTAGATCAAAAGGTTAATGGACTTACGGATTTGGTCCAAAAATAAGGCCCAAACACCAGCCCAAAGCACCAATTGCCAAGATCCAAGTCCTGGTCCTGGGCCCGAGCCCGATCCCTACCCGACCCGACCCCTCCCGTCCCATCCCGTACAGACGGATGGACGGACGGACGACGGCGGTGGCGGCTGCGGCGCATGTGTGTGTGTATGTGTGTGCGAGGACACCCATACACACCAACCCACCTTATTATTAAGTCCATATAGACAAAGACTTTAAATACAAGTCAAAACATCCATATACAATCAATGTGCGACAACAAACATTTACATAACATGTTAGTTTCCACACCAACATCCAACCTTTGGCATACAATATCTCACTCATCGGAAATCGGTTTAGAGATACTAAATATACCACATTCATATACTCACGACGTAGATTAACATTCAATAGATATTTTAATTAAATAATAAATATTTAATTAACACTATTATTCTTAATAAATAGTTAATTACTAAATCATTTCCAGTAATCCCCTACATGAGTGATAATGCCAATGCAAAATGAATGCAAATGCAAAGTTCAGTTCTCAAGAGATAATATTTCATTTGGCTAGGTGGCTTGTGACCTTGAACCTATCCATAGTCAACATCATCGAATATTCCAGCGACATAGTGGTCATGAATGTTGGGATTCGATGCCTAAAACGAAGGCGCAGTCGAAGCAAAAACAAAAAACCGAACCCCTAAAGAGGACCGATCATGCAACGTATATACGAATATAAAAGGACAAGAATTATGATATAAAAACATACCCTTGAAGTCCTTTGATTGAATGTTGAGGTTGATACCGTTGACCGCAAGTCCGGTTTGATAAGTCCTCGATGATCCAAATGCCGAAAGCACCGCGTCTCTACTAGCCACGTGTCGGGAGATAATCAGACAACAACTACTCAATTATCCACCTAGGATAAGGCTAGAATAGAGTAGTAGGAAATGATTATCTCAAATTCGTGATCACTCTAAGTGATATAATTTTTGCTCTTGTTTTTCTCTCTCTCTAAGAGTGTAATAATGTCAAGAATATGAACTCTCTCTCTCTCTCTCTCTCTCTCTCTCTCTCTTGTGATGACCAGTCTCTTCAAAAGGATGATGATAATGGTGGTTTTAGTATACATAACTAAAGTCCACACATAATATCAAAAACCCTTTAAAATAAAATACACAAAGTAAATCATACCCAACCCCAAAAATTGGAACCATTAGGAAACCAATGACATAAACAACTATCATGAAGCTTCATGGTAGTGGTGGTCGTGGTGGGGGGGGGGGGGGAAGACATGTTAGAAGGGGAGTTGGTTCATTTCGGTCCGTTAAACGAACCGACGTGTATCCAGTCCGACTGATACATCTTGGTTCATCTCAAATAAAATTAATACACTTGATTAATCTAATTAATTAATTAATTAATTATATTAATATATTATTTATCCAAGAAATAATAATTCATGAATTAAATTAATTACCCAGTAATTTATTTAATTCACCAAACCGATTTAATTTATCCAATAAATTAAATAAGACATCCAATGTCTAAAATTCACAATAAGAGATCCAATTCAAATTATTTTGTCGTCTCCCTAATGCGCGACTCGGTAGGTCCGTCTCAGTAAGCAATGAGAGGAACCAAAGAGTTATAGCACCACCTAGCCTGTCCCGCGGCCTATACTGTAACACCCCCAGAGCCATCCAGGAATATTACAGCGCCGTGGGCCCCGAGATGGAACCCACAAGGCTGAAGGAAATTTTTGCAAACATTTACAAACGGCCAAGAGGCTAAAGACGGTATTATCTATTTAAAACATTCGAAGACTTTATAAAACTCGTTTATCAAAACCGTCGTAAAATCTCATTTTGAAACCACAAGGCCCGAAATGCCAAAACTGAACAGTTTAAAAACATACGTTAAGCTATCGCTTACACGTACCGACAGAATAGATTTAGAAAACGATTTCCAAAGTAACCTAAGTTACCAGATACCAAAAGGCCATTTCAAAATACTCACGCAGCGGAAAAGACAAACAATTAAAATACTCTAGCAGCGGAATACAAGAACTGATCAGGAAACTCAATACACAAATATATGCCCTAGCCAGTATCCTCCGGGAAGCTCATCTCTCCACGACCGCTACAAGCTTGATAATCCAAGAACCTAAAAAGAAAGCTCACGACGGGGTCAGCCATAATATCCAACAATGATAACCATCACATCACGACAATAATTACATACCAATGAAAATACTAAGTAAGAATACGACCAATGTAATCTTACCGCCATAACTTTACCAACCCGTGATAATAATCACCAAAGTTTACATCTCGTATCCTTTCAACAACACAATAAACTCATACCGAAATATCTGTATTATATCTCAACAATACCCAAGGTTCTCAAAACATTATCATAACTCAGTGATACGAAATCTACTAACTCTGTCCAACCTAATCCATCGGATAACATCATCACATCTCAACACGATAATCGATTGTCCATCAAAGACAAATACCAAATGAAATACGGAACATACCTCAAGATATGAAATGCCACGACGAAATCACGTCAGTTTAATCCAAGATCAGATCAACACAACATACGAACACGGTCCTAACACAAGACCTACAAATACATACTCATATGACAACGTCAATATGCTCACATCAATAACAACACTGTATACTTATGGCAAACCCATAATATACATATGCACAATAACAACACATGGCAATCCGATGATTCAGCGTTCACTGCTAAGATCTCACGATGATCCCGTCAGACCAACCATGGTGGAAAAACCTGTCCGATGATCCAGCTCATGCTAGCATAGATCCCCCGATGATCCCGTCGGACCAACACGAGGTGGACATACGACAACAATGCACAACTGCACAAAACAACAGTACACAATGCACGACAACAACAATACACAAATGCATGACAACAACGATACACGAATGTATCACAACATGATCGACACAAATGACAAAGATGATTAAAATACTTGCTCCGAGTCCTTCGAGAGCAATCTTGATATCTAAACCATCACCAACCATTATTCTGAATATTCAACGAGCCAAAATGTCACAGACGTTAGATAATTCACGTCTTCGTCTATACCACAATGTATCCTCGATACCAAGTATACCAACAATAAATGTAAATCATATACATTATGATTTAATTCCCAAAACTCGAATACAACTTATAATCCCAAATCTCCTGTGATTACGATTATAAACATTGCTATACGAATTATAAACGAATGAAACGGAAACCATTCATTAAATATTATAAACTGAGCAAGTAATAACTTGCCTCGATACCGATGAAGCCGTTACCAATTCCTTGCCGTCGTCCACGCACTCCTCAGCCCCGACTAAAGTAATCTACAAACATTCTCGAACACGACCGCAACGCATGGTTCTAATCACTGATCAATAATCTCAACCTATTACAATAATCGATAAACAACAAGTTCGATAACAATCAACAGTCGAGATAACCAATTCACAAACCCAACGGCTCAACAATATCTCGATTAACCACAAGTCTGATCAATCCAACTTAAATCACGAATTCATAACCGAAACAGGATATACTACACTGCCTGTTGACCTAGCGCACATTAATCACTTAACGTAGCGTGCGCTAAGTCGCTCCCGTTAACGTGCGCTAGCCAGTAACACTAGCGTGCGCTAATGACATGCAGTTGCATGTATTTCGGATACCGATCAACATATGGAGATTATCAAGAACACTAAGTGATTCTGAACCATGTTTATAGCTATCAAAACAACGAAATCCGATATCCTTTAACATATAGGTAATCATCCAACTCTTAATCCAATTCATATATTCACATATCGTCTTCTTCCTCAAATATCAACATCATGAACACCAAACACCCTAACACACTTCCCTAATCTAACATTGCAGAGATTAATCATCAACAATGACATCAACATCCGCAAAGGAGAAGAAGGATTAACAAACTTATCTTAAGAAAACGAACTACACAATTCAAACCACACGAATCATATTAATATCATCATACTCCGATAATCCATCTCATAATCATGCTTGTCAACTTGTATATGTAATAATCATCAACTCAAGAACATCAACATTCAATCCAAAATGAAATCCAAAGTGAAGGGTAATTACCTCTTTGAAGGAATGGATTGATTTCCAAGGTTGAATCCATTCTCAATCACTTCCAAGCTTCACATGTTTTTATGGATGATTAACTCCACCATAATCTAGTGTTTGGAACTTCAAACATCTCTCTAAGAACTCTCTCTATCGGTTGGAAGGAAAGAATGGAAGAAATGAAGAATAATGGCCAACTGCACATATATATACTGACTATTTTTAGCATGCGCTAATTGTCTTTGTTAGCGTGCGCTATCGCAGTTCAGAGGCTACTGCCTTACTGCATACAATGATTTACGTATGCAATGTCCATGCAACAGTGTACGTAATCTCCTCTGTTTAGCATACGCTAGTGTCCGATCATAGCGTGCGCTACTCATAGTTGACTCGTTTGTCTGTATGCTCTGAAGACAGGTCCACATGCCGATAGCTCTGACTAGGATAAGATTCCCTTTGGACTGATCTGATGTTAGTGTGCGCTAACAATATGCTTTAGCGTGCGCTAATCCTTCACAACAAACATCTATTGACCTCGTCGGCACATGCGCCAAAAGTGATCGGGTCCACACATAGATTCCTTCTGATCTGTTCTGAACTAGCGTACGCTATCTTTTGCCTTTAGCGTGCGCTAACCCTGCATGGTAGCGTGCGCTAAGCTTAACTATTAGCGTGCGCTAATCAGGCTTTACTTAGCCATTTTCAGCTATTCTTGTCCAACGTCTCGGAATACAGAATACGAACATACGGCATACTAGATACGTATACTCAACACATTATATCCTCAAATGCAATTGTTGACCAAATACGACAATTATACCAATACTGATATCTCGGAACTTAATTTATTTTATCCATAATGTACAGATTCCACGTTGTACAATATAACTCGGATAAAATAATATTAAACAACAGTAGTAGAAATTCCGGATATTACATACTACACCACTTAAAATAAGTTTCGTCCTCGAAACTTGGAATCCGTCATAGAAAACAAACAAATCGTTCAACCAAAATATTCCGAAACCACCACGACAATGATCGATCATCATCATTAACGAATAATCAAAATAGTATACTTACAAATGCGCAAAGTCGACGATCTCCTGAGATACTAGGAAGTGACTTCACTATTGTTGTGTCAAGATTTATTCATCCCGACAGGCGATCGACTATAAGGCCGAGCGACCAAGTCAACACCAGTCAAACTATGGCTAGCTCGCCTAATCGAAGAAACCAGACCACCATCAGGTACCTAGCGATCGACTCCCAAGACGATCGCCCTTTGGTATCTGGCGATCGACTCTAGTATCCGGCTAAGGACAATCGGCCTACGCCCCGAACAGAGATGGTCGCCCGTCAAAGCCATCGAAGACTGGATCTCAGAGCAGCACCGACGTGCAGATCCACAAAAGGCGCTGACAGACAAGATCTTTGCTGACAGACAAGACCTTTGACCACAGCCTGTCACCTACCTCACCTACCGACTGGCGCGCCGAAAGTTGTCAGTGGGACCGCCCGTGACAGCAACTCAGGACGCGTGCAGGCTACCCATTGGACCGCACAAATTGGCCGCCAAAGAAGAATCATGACTTTAAGGGAACAAGCCCATGTGCTAAAAGACGATCGCCCGATTATTATAATACAGAAAAGGCGATCGCCCGGCGTATCCAAGTCCTATAAATAGAGAACTTCCTCCTACTGGAAAAAGGTTCAGAACTCGTTCACTTACGTTCCAAATTGTTCCGAATTCATTCACCTACATTCCGAATTCATTCATGGAAATACAGTAGAACACACATACCATCAAGCTTCCTGCTTTCTCGCCGGAATCCATCTCAGGACTTATCTCTCCGAATCTCTCGTCCAAAAGACGATCGTCAGAGGCAGGAAGTCTCCACTAGACAGATTTCAAGAGATTCATAAGCTCAGGAGCTCAAGCATCCCACTAATACTCGCCGTGAGAGACTGTCGATCCCTCACCACCGCGACTGTTCATCTCCTTTGTTACAAGAACTCACAGAGCATCAAATCTGGTTCTTCCGGCAATCTACACGCTCACTAGCTAAGATAACAAGAATCTTTACACTAATTGTAATTGTATTCTTACATTAGTACTTGTATCCCCGAATATTAGTATTAATAATATCTCGCGAGAGCATTCAAGCCCGGGACTAACAACCCCGGCAAATCTTGTGTTATTTATCTTTCTCACGGAAGTGCTCTTGCATTTGTTTGCTATCCATCCATTCCAGAAATATCTATCTCCGGATAATATTTTGGGTAGCAACAATTGGCGCTAGAGGAAGGGGATCTAACCCTCAAATTTTTATTCCTACCGTCCCAAAGAACACTCACTGTTCTCGGGGCATATACTTGGAGTGACACTCACTGCACTTCAAAGAAAACTTTCAGAATCATGATATCCGCCGGTACATCAAAGAAAGCCATTCTCTGAACCGCCGGACACCATATCCCGGCTCAATCCGAACCCCAGCCGACGACCGGGGGAAGCCGCGGCAACGCGAGACTCGATCTCGCACTCGAGGATGGCCCCAACCTCTCACTCGACCAGTTCCAAACCGAGGAACAGATCGAGGAGGCCATGGCCATCCTAGAGGAGCGACGGAGAGCATGCGCGTCGCCTGCAATAACTCCCTCGATCGTCCGCCGCATGGGAAAATGGAAATTCAACGGGCTACTGAGCGAGCGATCGTCAGAAAGCCCCAATTCGCGAGAAAAGGCTCTCGCACTACCGGACGGATCCATATTCAATCGTCTGGGGCGCGACCCATCCTGGCGACCGGGGCATTTTGTTTCCAACCACGAAAAGACGGAATCCGGATCCGTCAACAGGAGTTCGGCCTACCCACCTCACAGCCGAACGCAGGTCAGCCATCTGACTCCCGTACCGATCGCCAGGGGATCAGTACTCAATCGCCTCGGCTCCCACTCCGAGCGTCGAGCCGCAAGCAGCCAGGCCACGGCGATGGCCGCTATACAGCGCCAGCTCGACGAGATGAAAGCACTCTTGGACAATGGGGCAAGCGCCAGCAAAAAGATCACCGGGCCGACCGAGCCACTCGCGGTCCACATCGAGCTTGCCCCCATACAACCAATGATCGCTCCTCCCAAAACACCTCTGTATGAGGGGAGATCGGACTCAAACCCACCCGAGTAAATTCCGAATCTACATGGTGGGTGTGGGGCATCCGATGCAACCAAGTGCCGGATCTTCCGTTAACATTGGGCGAAGCCGCCCATAGGTGGTACACCTCACTACCACCACGATCAATCACCTCCTTTAAGAAAGCGCGAATGACTTCACGTCATACTTCGCCAAAGAAGGTCGCTGACCGAAGGCCCCCACCGCGTGATGAAAATCAGGCAGGGGAAAGACGAAACCGACGCAGATTACATTGACCGAGTAGACGAAATCATCCTCACCGGCGAACCCGTCAGTGACGAGCTCGCTCTCTTCTCGGACATGGGGGGATTCTACGCTCATTCTCCCATGTTTAGACATCTCACCAAGGATATCCCCCCAACCTACGCGATCTTCCGCGCTAAGGCTGCCAACTTTCTGGCCAGGCAAAGGCTACTCACCCTCCGCCTAGGCGAGGAAACGCCACCTCCTGTCCAGAATATAGCGATCGCCAAAGCAAAGAAGGCGATCGCCAAGCCACCCGGAGATCTCAAGGCCTTCGAGGACATGGAAGCCCATCTCCTCCATATGTTCAACCGAACTCCGGCACATATTTTCTATGCCATCAAGGGGCACGAAAAGCTCAAAAAGCCAAAGGCGATAAGGGACCACGGTCACCTGGACAACAATCAATATTGTGCCTACCATAAGAGTCCCGGCCACAGCACCAACCAATGCCGCGACCTCCTCAAACAGCTCTGGAGATTGTTTGAGGAGGGCAAGTTGGACAGCTTATTGGCTTAGCCAAGGCCCCTACCAATCTCTATACACGATCGTCCGAGTCGAACACCAAACAGGTTGAGAAGCTCATACGAGCCGACCCCTAGATCAACCTCGGCGACCGTATCTACATGCTTCAATCAAGAGAAGGGGACCTCGGAAGTCTCCCCGATCTCCCCCCTTATTTAAGAAACTGGAGGACTCGCTCGCCATCTACAGTTCACCATCTAACACGATGGACTAAGGCACGAGATCGCCTCCCCCGCACAATGTACACCGTCAAAGGTCGGCATTTACATGACGATCCAAGGTGGAAGAGTGCAGCCATGGTCCTGGTGGTCGATGGAACCGACTTCTTAGGCCATGCAAGGTCCCTTTGGGCTAAGATCGCCCGCCCTTCGTTTAAATACGAGGCCGGCGTAGTCTGAGGGCCCTCCAAAATTAATCAGTAGACACGATCGCTCGCCCTCAAAGGTTCATCATTTAACGTGGTGAACCCGGACAATGCGACGTGCCACAACCCCCATCTCAACGTACACTGTCGAGGTTCGCCATCTTCATGGTGGGCCGAGGTGGAAGCAGAGCTAAACAAGCCGCGGGCGTGGAGTTGAATCATCCGACGCTGCCCCGCGCAAGGACTTCTCTAGACCGAGACCGCACACCCTTCGTTTAAATACGAGGCGAGGCGCAGCCTAACAGAGGACCCTCATAATAAAATGAGTCACGAGACACTCAATGTCTTCGCGCATCAAGACATGATCAGGGAGTCGGTCCATCGAACTCCGCGATCGTGCACGGTTCCTCAAGACGGACGACCGTCCTTGAGGATTCGACAAAGTTGAAGACCGCTCACTCAACGAATTATTTTCATCCCCTTACTTCCACTAAGTGAATAAAAACAAGGCGGAAGAGTGCGGACTACCTATACGACGATCGCCGCTATTCAACCACATACGGAGATCGTCATTTTTTTAGATGTTGTGCAGCGATCGAATTTGTTGTAAAAAGTTATCTTTATGAGTTTATCAATTCATTTGGAACTACCCTCGCAACGATCTCTCCTCACACATTTGTACAAAGTCAAACAAAGACTGAAAAATAACAATCATTCAAGTGATAAGTCAGAAATTCAAACGTTGATTTCATTACTTGAAAAGATCAAAATACATGGTCGCCCGAAGGCCTAAATGCTACAAAAGAAAGCTACGAATTACAAGGAAATAAGCTAAAACATCAAAAGTGAAGTGCCTCAGGCCCCTGCCTGGCCTTCGCCATCAGCATCCGGTGCGGTCCCCTCATCTTCCGGAGCGTCGGGATGAGAAAGATTGGCCGGAGTCGGATACCATCTCAAATCCACGCCGATGTCTGCAAGATCCAAGATCGGCAAGGAGAAAGCTGAATGGAGAGGATGCTCCAACGCATACGCCTTGAAGTTCTTAGCAAGAGGCCCGACCTCCAAACCTCCCTTCTTAGCTGCTCGGATCAAGTCGGCGAACGCCATATAATAGGCGAACTCGCTGACAAACTCCAGGTTTTGAAAGGGGTCAGCCTTGGTCGCCTCTACCTCTCTTTTCAGCTCCGCCATCGCCTGTTGCGACCCCTGGAGCTCGGCCTCCCTCGCAGCAACCTTCTCCTTCGACTCCGCCAGCTCGCTAGTCAACCGAGCGATCATCACCTTCTGGCGATCGGCCTCCTCTTCAGCAACCTTCTGCGCCCGGACGGCATTCAGCATCTGGTCCCGAAATCGGTCAACCGCCAAACGAGACAACTCGGTTTCCTTCCTCGCCAGCTCAAGCTCATGGCTCGCCCGCTTGGATGCCTCCAAAGAGTCCTTCTCCATTGCCACGATCTTATCGGCGAACTCGGCGTTCTCTTTCCGAGCTGCCTCGAGATCCGCCTGCAGGCGAATAGTGGAAGGTCGCCCCTCAAACTCCTGAGCGGCACAGGCGGCCATGGTCGCCGCCCTGAGAGAAAGGGCGAGAACACCGCATCGTACTCCCCGATCGGCGACGAGCGATCGCATCCAGACGGTCGTCCAGCCTTCGGCAGAGCGAAGCGGCTGACGACGTATTGAGGGATGTCGCAGGACTGACGAGGAGATCGGCTGGCTAAGAAATCCAGCACCATCGGTGGGCAGGATGGATCTGTGCGACGGATCCTACATCAATACAACAAAGTTAACACAACTCCTACGCAAATGCAAGTTTCAACACAAAAATGCAATCTACCTCTCAGCCCTCTCGGGGTCCCGACCGAAATACGGTTTCCCTCGAGGAGTCTCAGCGTCAGCGATCGCCATCTCCCACATGAAAGCCGCAGAGGGCGGCTCATTCTCCGGAGCGAGAACGGTGATCGGAGGCGCGGCGATCGGCACCTCATTGGCGGGGGCAGGAACCGGAGTTTCTTCCGGCCTCGGCCTTTTGCGATTCGTTCGAAGCCCCTCCTCCGGAACTCCCTCCTCAGCCACGATCGGCTCCACGCGAGGTTCTGCCTCCGGAACAATTGGCAGCGCAACGAGACGACCTCTTGTGGCGGAGACGGCCTAGAACTCCAGGATTCGACATGGCGACCTCCGGCGGGGGCTCCAAAAAGCGAGGAAAGCGAACCTCTACAGTTAAGACGATCGATCAACAGTTAGATACTTTCCTCAAGTAAGGTGATCACCTAGAAAGTGAAGGTCGCAGAAACTCATACCTGGTACCGAGAGATGTCTCGGGAAACGGAATAGCCGAGCCGACAACCAACGACTCTCCTTATTGATCCGGTTGGTGTCAAGGTCGTCGTCCGACAAGCTCCTTATATGCTCCCAGACAACCAGGAAGTCAAAAGGCAGCTCCTCGACCGCCGGAATGTGAAAACCTACAAAACCGAAATCAAATTAGATCAGTCCAAAACGCATCCGAACGAAGGGAGAGTCTAAACCCTTACCGGGATTCCTCTCCCGAAACTCAGTAGGGATCTCCATCTCGCCCGAAGGATTGTCGCTCGCAGAAGCCCTCCACTTGCCGGCGACCCAGAACCAGTTCATCGGATCGCCCCGCGCCTTATTTGGGACTCCATGGATTACCCGACCAGATCGGCCCTGAATATGGTAACCGCCGACCGACCCTTTCTGAGCCGTCAACTTGAACAAATGGTTCATCTACAATGGCGATGGGAGGCGGTACAGGCGGTGACCGCCGAAAAGAGTGAGAGTGCAGATAATTTTGAGCCAAGTGTTCGGCGTCAACTGAAGTGGCGCCACGTTCCAAGCGGCCAGCAGGTGGGAGACAGCAAAAGATAGAGGGAAGCGCAGCCCGGCCTCCATTATCGCCTCATTCACGGTGACCATACCCATCGGAGGATGATCGGCTCGCTCATTCTCCGCCGGCGCGAACATGTCTGTTGGTCCCTATAAATAAAAACAGTAAGTACACTCGATACAGCCTGGGAAATGTTTTAGCAACAGGCTGTACGGTTTTCTAATTTGGAGTGCGTAGCGGAAGTCTTTAATACAGTAAGTTGCCGTCGATACAGCAACTCGGTCTAATCTCCTGTTGGCTTGGTGCGTACAGGGTTTTGCGGTGTATACTTGAATAAATCCCAGTTATGAAAACAGTAAAAGCTAAAGGTAAATAACACAGTATTTAAGTGGTTCGAGGTAAACCCCTCTACGTCCACTGGTCCTCCACACAGGAGTAAATCGTTTATTATAAATACTGCGTACACAACTATGTATTTATAATCAAACCTATCCTTGTATCGTTCACACAGATTGATACAAAGAATGCCGCTTTCAACCGTTCACACAGATTGGTTAAAGCTTCCTTCTTGACTTGCTTCTTCACACACAGTTCCAAAGCTTCGTCCTTATTCGTCCCACACAGGTCAGAATGACTTTGTTGAGTTCACACAGAGCTCAGTTTTTACACAAAGGTAAAAGGGTAGGTAACCAGGTAAGAACAGCAGCTTTGAATATGGAGTTCTTGAGCTGATGATGGCTGTTCGTGATGTTTGAGCACTGTATATCTCTTTCGTTCTAACTTGCAGTTTGCTCTGGAGATATGTTTTGCTCTGATGTATATAATAACAGCTTCTTCACTTGGTGACTGATTTCGTTGTGATTGTACGTATTTGATCTTCAATTTCTGGGGATATATATAGCATTCTTGGATATATCCGTTGAGATAGATCCGTTGGGCAAGATTTGATAGTTGACTTGAATAGACCAGGATCCGGATATTGCGGGATTTGAAGATCTCTCGATACTTGAAGATTTAAATACTTTATCCTTGAGTATTTAAATACTTCTTTATCGAACGGTACTTGACTTTAGTAAATATCAAAGATTCCTTTCCAAACGGTCTTCAGTCCTGTTTCGATGTGACTGCAGTATCCACTTGTGCTGTAGGAATATTGGAGTAGTCTGGCGTTGTATGGAAGATAACTGTATTGAGGTTTCGAGACAGCTTCCATACTTGGCTTTTACTTTAGACTTTGTTGCTATATCTTGGTAGCGCGGGAGCTTGCTGGCGCTATCAGAAGGTCTTCGATACAGGATTGTCAACTTCAACCGGCTTTCGATACAGGGCTTGTTGTATCAAGCTTTGTTGTTTGGCAATTATCAAAACAAAATTACTTATCCCAACAATTTCCCCCTTTTTGATAATTTCCAAACCTTCTTTCCAAAATTCCTTGACTATGCCAAAGCTTCTAAAAACAATTTCCCTTTCTCTTTCGATACCAATTGTTGGTACTATGAGAAGACTTCGATACAGGAGATATTTATCTCCACTGATAATGTCTTGAGCAGACTTCTTGATCTTCTGTCAAATGATCTGGTCTTCAGCACTTAGTCTAAAAGAAATGTGAACTGCTCGCAGGCAAGTTCTAAAATGATAGCATCTAATAGGGAAGAGTATTACATCTTAAACTTATGATTGGCGCACAGGCACAATCTTACATTTGATCTAGTTGAGTACAACTGAACCTATGAACTGTTCGCAGACGAGTTCTTACAGTAATAATACGATAAAATTTGTTTTAAACAACAAACTGTATCCTCGAATAATATAGTGTTCCCCCTCAAAAGGTACATACAGGATTCAATTAATGTTAGGATTAATGCTGTATTCATGGGTCGTACTGTATTCCCCCTTAATTATTGCACACGTCAGCTGTAGGATTCTTAGTTCTTTGTTCGCTACAGTGCTGTATTGATGATTCTGAGTGTACAAATAATTAACGTTGGATACTGTATTCTTGGGTCTTACAGCATTCCCCCTCACTTAATGAGTAAGAACATAAAAACTTACAGGGATTTCTGGCTGTAGCGTTTCTGATTCATGTCGACGCATAGGTATCAAGTAAATTTGGGTCCTGGTGTGATAGTGCCTTTCGGTACCCAAATTTGCCGGGCAACAATTTGTTTGTTGTAGGCTACTTTTGGTCCATTATATTGATATCTACGTGGGGCAGGCACGTAGTCGTTGTAATCATGATAATTATAATGCATGAAAAATCGAGAATTATAGTTGTTATTCCAGTACGATTGTCGTCTCGGAGGTGGAGCCATTTTCTTTGGCCTAACAGCTTGCCTTCTGGGTCTCCAGTTGGATTCCCAACGCTGTTGATGATACTGAACGGGCACTTGCTGTCTCGAGGGATAACAGGGCTCTTGTATCCAATACCTCGGCGTGCTGTACTGACAGTACTGCCGTACGGGCCTTGGATAATTCGATACAGCTTTCCCTCTGGACGGATGTTGGCGCTTATGATATGCTTGTGGAGCATGCTGTGGATTGCGCCTTTCAGGTCTGAATGGCTGAGGATTCCGCTGTCTGGAATAGGATTGCGGGGGCGGAATAGCAGCTTTTGCTGTTCGCGGTGCAAAGGGTTCCTTCTCAGGACTCGGAACTTCTTTCGATACAGGAATGGATTCCTCACTCTTGACGAATACCGTACTAGATTTTTCTTTGTTGGAGAACGAGTTGTATCCTAAGCCACGTTTATCATGAGCATGTTGCCCAGTGCTTAGGATCTCTTCCATTCTTTTAGAGGATTTCTCGAAAGATTTCAAGATTGTCTCTAATTCTCCTTCACGTTTCTCGAGAGATTTTACTTTGGCTTCGAGTAGAGCCAAATCATTTGTCTTGCTTTCAAGATGAGACTTAGTCTCATTTAGATTATGAGCAAGTTGATGATTGCTCTCCATGAGTTTTTCTAAATTGACTTTGCTGTTTTCGCAATCAACTGACATATTTTCGTAATTATTCTTCAGCAAGTCATTTTCTTCTTTCAGCTCTAAGTTAGAAATTTCAAGCTGTATGTTTTCTCCTTTCAATATCTCATGGGCCGTTTGAATGTTATTGAATTCATTCAGCATATTTTCAAAGGTATGAGATGCATTTATGGGAATAGTTGAGGTAGAGCTTACCTCATCATCATCGCCGTCTTCATTTTCTTCTTTTACTTCGGCCATAGAGCACACATAGGCTCGATCTTCTAACTCATCATCTGACGAGTCACTATCAGTGACCACCTGAAGACATTCTTCGGTCTTTGTTGATGCGAGCGGAGCTTTTGTTTCTCCAATGAAGGCCTTGAGTTTGTTCTTCATCCTGTTTCTCCAGTCATCAAACTCGTTAATGTGAAACATAGATATCTTATTAGACATAAAGGTATCCATTTTAGAAGATGGGAATTACAAAGATTGTTTTCGAAAATAAATGTTTTTAAGGATCTGATTGATTAAAAATGCGTGATTCTTTTAGAATCAACCGCTCCGATACCAATTGTTGGTCCCTATAAATAAAAGCAGTAAGTACACTCGATCTGACTGGGAAATGTTTTAGCAACAGGCTGTATGGTTTTCTAATTTGGAGTGCGTAGCGGAAGTCTTTAATACAGTAAGTTGCCGTCGATACAGCAACTCGGTCTAATCTCCTGTTGGCTTGGTGCGTACAGGGTTTTGCGGTGTATACTTGAATAAATCCCAGTTATGAAAACAGTAAAAGCTAAAGGTAAATAACACAGTATTTAAGTGGTTCGAGGTAAACCCCTCTACGTCCACTGGTCCTCCACACAGGAGTAAATCGTTTATTATAAATACTGCGTACACAACTATGTATTTATAATCAAACCTATCCTTGTATCGTTCACACAGATTGATACAAAGAATGCCGCTTTCAACCGTTCACACAGATTGGTTAAAGCTTCCTTCTTGACTTGCTTCTTCACACACAGTTCCAAAGCTTCGTCCTTATTCGTCCCACACAGGTCAGAATGACTTTGTTGAGTTCACACAGAGCTCAGTTTTTACACAAAGGTAAAAGGGTAGGTAACCAGGTAAGAACAGCAGCTTTGAATATGGAGTTCTTGAGCTGATGATGGCTGTTCTTGATGTTTGAGCACTGTATATCTCTTTCGTTCTAACTTGCAGTTTGCTCTGGAGATATGTTTTGCTCTGATGTATATAATAACAGCTTCTTCACTTGGTGACTGATTTCGTTGTGGTTGTACGTATTTGATCTTCAATTTCTGGGGATATATATAGCATTCTTGGATATATCCGTTGAGATAGATCCGTTGGGCAAGATTTGATAGTTGACTTGAATAGACCAGGATCCGGATATTGCGGGATTTGAAGATCTCTGACAGCTTCAGTATTTAAATACTTTATCCTTGAGTATTTAAATACTTCTTTATCGAACGGTACTTGACTTTAGTAAATATCAAAGATTCCTTTCCAAACGGTCTTCAGTCCTGTTTCGATGTGACTGCAGTATCCACTTGTGCTGTAGGAATATTGGAGTAGTCTGGCGTTGTATGGAAGATAACTGTATTGAGGTTTCGAGACAGCTTCCATACTTGGCTTTTACTTTAGACTTTGTTGCTATATCTTGGTAGCGCGGGAGCTTGCTGTATGCTGGCGCTATCAGAAGGTCTTCGATACAGGATTGTCAACTTCAACCGGCTTTCGATACAGGGCTTGTTGTATCAAGCTTTGTTGTTTGGCAATTATCAAAACAAAATTACTTATCCCAACAATGTCCACATCTGAAGGAACATGGAACCTCGTCCTCCAGACGGCCAGATCTTTCCTGGTCGTCGAACTCCGGATTTGGCCAAGCGACCACAAAGATCGCTGCGCAACCCGGTACTACGACCGTTTGGGAAGCTGATAAGGGTAGGCGACCGAGTATCCCCGGAAATCGAATCTCGGAGTCGGACCGGCCAACTTCTCCATTATCTCAGCAAAAGCCTTATAGGCCCGGCCGAAAGCGCTATGCTGCTCCCAGTAGGCCCTAATCGCCAGATCTCTCTCTATCTGTGATCGTCTATCTTCAGCAGCCGCCTCCTTAGCGACGTCGGCTCCGTTAAATAAAGCCTCGATTTCAGCGGGGTCAATTCCGGCCCGAATAGCCTCAGCGGCCGTCTCCAGGTGGAAGTCGGAAGAAGGTCCTCCCCGGACAGTCGATGTCCCGGCGACGGAACTGGTACCCACTCCATGTGATGATGACGTTCCGGCCATTGTCAAAGAAAGAAAAGGAGAAAAGGATTTTTTCTTACCCAAAGATGAAATCGAACGACGATTGGCACTAAGATCTTCAGAAAAATCTTCAGCAAGTCCTTCTTTCTCCAGTAAGTGCGCGTGAGGATTTAAGCGCAACACTGCGCCCTTTTATAGGAGAAGGCAGGGACTCGTTTGCAATAAGGGAAAATATCAGGGGTCGGATCTCAAACGACGCATTTATTGACTCCCTCGAGACCCGCGTACGCGTCTTTTAGAGGACGCGTCAGCCGAGGAGTCATTAATGACCATTGATATCCTCCAACAGAAGCCCGGCACGTGCGCGGAGACTTTTCTGCGCCCATTGCCTTTTCCCGCGCAGTTTAGAGGCCAACCAGGTCGTCCAAACTCAGAATATATCAGCTCAAAGACGATCGCCAGTTCAGTTAAACACAGAGTCGCTCGTCAAAAGTTCAGCGATCGCCAAGAGAACCACCTCACCCCACGTTTCCAACATAGGAGCGAGCTGGGGGGCAATTGTTGTGTCAAGATTTATTCATCCCGACAGGCGATCGACTATAAGGCCGAGCGACCAAGTCAACACCAGTCAAACTATGGCTAGCTCGCCTAATCGAAGAAACCAGACCACCATCAGGTACCTAGCGATCGACTCCCAAGACGATCGCCCTTTGGTATCTGGCGATCGACTCTAGTGTCCGGCTAAGGACAATCGGCCTACGCCCCGAACAGAGATGGTCGCCCGTCAAAGTCATCGAAGACTGGATCTCAGAGCAACACCGACGTGCAGATCCACAAAAGGCGCTGACAAACAAGATCTTTGCTGACAGACAAGACCTTTGACCACAGCCTGTCACCTACCTCACCTACCGATCGCGCGCGCCAAAGTTGTCATGGGACCGCCGTGACAAGAACTCGTGACACGTGCATGCTCCCCATTGATCATGCACTGGCCGCCAGCAGCATGGACTTTAAGGGAACAAGCCCATGTGCTAAAAGACGATCGCCCAATTATTATAATACAGAAAAGGCGATCGCCCGGCGTATCCAAGTCCTATAAATAGAGAACTTCCTCCTACTGGAAAAAGGTTCAGAACTCGTTCACTTACGTTCCAAATTGTTCCGAATTCATTCACCTACATTCCGAATTCATTCACGGAAATACAGTAGAACACACATACCATCAAGCTCCATGCTTTGTCGCCGGAATCCATCTCAGGACTTCTCTCTCCGAATCTCTCGTCCAAAAGACGATCGGCAGAGGCAGGAAGTCTCCACTAGACATATTCCAAGAGATTCATAAGCTCAGGAGCTCAAGCATCCCGCTAATACTCGCCGTGAGAGACTGTCGATCCCTCACCACCGCGACTGCTCATCTCCTTTGTTACAAGAACTCACAGAGCATCAAATCTGGTTCTTCCGGCAATCTACACGCTCACTAGCTAAGATAACAAGAATCTTTACACTCATTGTAATTGTATTCTTACATTAGTACTTGTATCCCCGAATATTAGTATTAATAATATCTCGCGAGAGCATTCAAGCCCGGGACTAACAACCCCGGCAAATCTTATGTTATTTATCTTTCTCACGGAAGTGCTCTTGCATTTGTTTGCTATCCATCCATTCCAGCAATATCTATCTCCGGATAATATTTTGGGTAGCAACAACTGTAAAGCCTTAGCATGCTTACAATCACCATTCCATGAGTCTCAGAAAAAAATATATCATCTTCGGATGAAATAATCTATCCGTTTCAAATCCTGTCTGCCTGATTACACAATCAAGTCCCAATCTGCTAAAAACCAATAATACATGATACATCTGTGAAACAACTTCCCAACACAATAGCAACAAATCCCGAAATATCGACACAAAATCTAAACGCTCAGATGATCATCAGCAATGATCAACCAATAAATTAACCGAGAATATCATCGACATGATAAACTCTAATACGACCAATCCAAAGGTCAAAATGCAATCGAAAATATCATCATCATGAAAAACTCCAATATGACCATCTAGATGTCAAAACACAATCGAGAATATCATCAATCTGATAAATTCCAATATTACCAATGAACGATCAACGATAATCGGGAATACCCTCACACGGTAGGCTCCAACATGATCAACACAGAACCACAGAAACCGATATAGGAATGAATAAAGTTCTCAAAAAACACACCAATCACATACAGTGAATTTCAATAAACATACCCGACTAGTGAACATACTCCTCGGCATACGAACAACCTATCACAAATCGGCGAACATACCAAATCATACAAGGAGTGGGAATGACCACTCAATATCCAAAACAACCAACATGGGGTCACCACCCTCAATTCTACACTTACTAAGGAATCATTCAAAAATCACTATGATAAAATCGTACTACTACCATACCAATGGAATCACATAGCACATATGTCCCGATTCACGAAATCCAAAGTTCCAAAATTACATCATGTGCATGGATCTATAACACGCAGCCTATTTCTCTTATCCAATAAATCAACCAAGCATCCCTGGATAACCGAACTACCATACTGAAGTTCGAATCTTTATTCATCGTTCCACATTGATGTGTTATCCAGTTTGTGAGACGCCTTCATAACTTCACCATGATATGCACTATGCACTAAATGCGTATGTATATCAATCACATTTTCAAAACCAGTTTGAAATCATATATCTCGACAAGAAGACAAATTTTCGAAAGTTCCTTCAAAAATTTCAAAACTCAAAACATAAATTTTGGTAAGACCACAAAATCAATTTTCGAAAAAATTAAATCGGCTCGCTGGTGCCAAGTATTTGGTAATGGTTTCCTTCGAATCTACATGATTTAGAAGTTTTAAAATGAAAACTATGCAAATGATTGACCACATCCATACTCCTGTATACCAATTCGGTTCATCACCAATATCCACTGATATTCCATCGGAAACCACACGATAGAGTTCCAAAATCTCAATATATAAACTCCGACCAAAATCTCCTTTTTCACATATGACTCGCAACGTCAATCATTAACCCATCCTGGATCACCTCAACTATGCTATGACAAAACATTGAAATAAATCAACACAGCGAAAGACTTCCCGAGAAGTTTCATTTGAACAAGTGAATCAAAACTGCGAAAGGCAGATACGAAATAGATAAACGATTGATAAAGTGTTTTACAAATCTCGGGAGTTTTAGAAAACATGAAAAAGCCTTTTTGAAACATTAGGTCTCGGCCTAAATCCCGTTCCACATTACAAGAAGTTTATAAAGTAGAAAACCTTTCTGGACCTCAAGTCCTGAGTTATAAAACTATTTCAAAATCGATTGGGTCTCGGCCCAAAAATCATTTTCCGTAAAACATCCGTAAAACATTCATTTTAAAAAGTATAATTTTCAAATGCTCAAAAGCAGTTCATATATCTCAAGATGAACTAACATGACTACATGTTCTTCTCAACTATCCACAACATTTCTCCCGAATGCACAACTCCGTTCCAAAACTTAACCGACATATTGATTTCCAAAATCATAACTTCTCAAGATCATCAATCCTGTCCCAACTCTGTCACCTTATATTGTAACGCATAATATTCTGCTGAATCTCAAAGCATATCAATTTAGAACGACAATAAATCTCAATGCAATTCAAGAATCCAAATACTTACAGATCGTGAAGCCGACGATTCCCCGTGATACTGGCACATGTATCGACTCTAGAAAATACTCGACACATATATTTACAAAACACACATTTGCAAACTCAGTTTAACTCGAGAACACAACACATATCTATCCGAAGAAACACGTTAATACCATTAGGAAAAGTTTACAACAACCCCAGTACTACACTGGTAAATCACACAATGCACAAGCCCAAGAGAACAACAAAAACCCAGAGCTCAAACACTTGTCAACCGACAACTCAAATGACACAACAAAAGTACGACCCAACTCGACCCGACTGCCTAGGTTTTCACTGTAATACCCGTACTTTTATTGACTGTTTGACTTTGCCGTTCTCCTTATTTTGTCGCTCTGTAAACGCATGGAGATGTTGTCGATATTGTTTTTGAGTTTCGTATCTTGTTTGGGTCTCGATCGTGTTGTTTAGACCTTGCGGAAATGTTCTGGACCAGAGACATAGCGCACGCTAGGCCTAGGCTAACGCACGCTAATTCTGCTTGATTAGCGCACACTAGCTTTGAGCCATAGCGTGCGGTAAGGGGATCAGTCAGGTCAGAACCAGTAACTCGGACTGCTCTCTGTACTGGCGGATTAACGCACGCTAGGAGTTGTTAGCGCACGCTATTCGTGGTTAGTAGCGCACGCCAACATCCGTCCGTAGCGCACGCTACCGGGCTGGTCGGCAGAGGCAGTGAGGTTGCCAGGTTTTCTAGACTATCAGGTAGCGTACGCTAGGCTTCGGCTAGCGCACTCTAAAGTTGTGGCATAACGCACGCTAAGCCATATCGGTAGCGCACACTAATGTTTGAGCAGGGCAGAGACAGTAGGTTCTGGACTCCAGTACTGGATGCCACATCTTGGGCTAGCGCACGCTAGAGTTAGACGTTTAGCGCGCACTAACGGGGCCTGCAGAAGCCATTGGATCTACCCGGTGACTTCGCTAGCGCACGCTAACGAAGGAGACATAGCGTGCGCTAGACTGGGCAGATATATATATGACAGTTGACTTCCATTTCGTCATTTTTCACCTTCTTCACTCCTTTTCGATGGGAATAGCTTGGGAGAGGCGATTTTGGGCGATTGGAAGTGATCTTCCTTCTAACAACAACATATTTGGTTGGAGAACAAGGATTTCACGACATCTAATCCATCCTATCGTTCGAATCAAGGTATAAAATCCTTAGAACCCTACTTTTTGGGAATTTTGGGGTTTTTCGTAGATTCGTCCGATTTATCCATTTTGAAGCTTGAGAACCTCGAGATTATGATGTATCTATACCGTATGCATGCTTTTCCTACGATTTTATGGATTGGATTGTGCCGTTTTCGAACTTGTGAGAGTTGGGACGATTTTTCAACCTCTAGTGGTTTATCCGTGTATTTTCATGAATCGTAGACGGGTTTCGGGAGTTTCTTCGTGTAATTTGAGTATGGATAATTGATTATCATATTCCTTGCGAATCGTTTAGGTGCCGGAAGCGCGTTCTTGGACCTACCGAACTCATACCCTTTTTCCGTTCGATTTCTCGATGTCTCAAAGGCAAGTATATATTTATGATTGTACGTTCTCGACTTTGAAAGTAAGATATATGTTTGGCATAATTATTTATATCCACTCCGGGATGGGCCGACGGGTCCTCTGAGGGTTTCGTAGCCTCTGGTGTGATTCCATGGATAATATGAGTTAACCACTCCGGGACGGGCCGACGGGTCCTCTGAGGGTTCCGTAGCCTCTGGTGCGGTTCCACGGTTGATCATGTATGTATTGATGCGGTGCTATGAGATTTAGTTATTCCGGAATACTAGTCTTGAATTGATGAATTGACGGTTACATTTACTTTATTGTCGAGAAGTATTGTGTTTCATACTTAATATACTTGCACTAGCTATTTGACGGCTAACCCCTTTATGGGGGAAATACTTCTTATGTATTTCACGTTCCAGGAGAGCGGACAGGCAGGTATCGGGTCGGCATGAAGATGATGGGCAAGTGTGATACTGTGTCTTTCCTCCGGTTATGTTTTTGAGTTTTCCATTCAGTGTTATTGTACTGGAATGGTTATTGAATACTCGAGTATTGTTTTCCTTTTTCCTTGATGTTCCGGCCTGTGTTTGTCGAGGTATTGATTTGTGTTGTGATGTCTTCGGATACATTGGTTATGTTTTGAATACCCTTTGTATTGTTCTTCATTCCATTGTATGTAGACCTTCTCGGTCAAGTTTTATAGTTCCGCGTATGTTTAGCCTTGTGGGTCCCACGGCGAGGCTCACAGCGCTGTAATATACCCTGAATAACTTGGGGTGTTACAGAATATGGTATCGGAGCTTAGGTCTATGGATACCTAGGCTGTCGGTCTTTTGGCTCGATTGAGTCGTCATTTGTCCACAGTATCACTACTATGCCATCATCACAGTGCGACCGGTACTTGTAAGACCTCTTACTCTTCTGGTGTTTCCTTATTCGTTTTGCTTCTTTTTATTGGTATTCTTGAGAATCGGTCACTTTGATGACGTGCGATTGAATTGTGCTTATGTGACTTGTGTGTTCTTCAGTATGTCAGTGGGTAGGGGTCGTGGCCGTGGACGTGGAAGAGGTCGTGGCGCGGCCGTTTCCATCAGTTCTGTTGCGGGGTCGACCAACCCCAGTTTGTCGAACTCGGTACATCTTGACACCGAAAGTTAGCACGACCAGTCGAATGGCCAAGGGAACAGCGCGGACGTTGGGGTTGCGAATGTACTTCAACAATTGGCTACCCAGATGACCATCTTAGCCCAAACTGTTCAGCTGAATAACCCGAATCCGAACGCGGATGCCTTGCTTCAGAACGTAATCCGTATGCACCCTCCACAGTTTGGCGGTGCCACAGACCCGTTAGGCTGGGAAGATTGGCTAGCGGAATTGGAAAAGATTTTCGAGGCGGTTGATTGCCCCGAAGTGAGGAAAGTACCGATTGCCCAGTATTTCCTCACTAAGGAGGCCGCTACCTGGTGGAAGGTCATCAAGCCACAGGATCGTGTTGCCACGTGGGATGAATTTAAGGAGCTTTTGGAGGCCAAGTTTTGTCCTTGGCCGGTGCGAGAGAGCCGAATCCGAGCCTTTTTCGAGGCTAAACCGCAGAACATTCCCGTTTCGCAAGCGATTGTAGAGTACAACCAACAACTGATCCACGTGAAGGATCAAGTGCGGAACGAGCGTGATAAGATCCGTTATTTTGATATGCGGATGAATTTGGACTTACGACGGTACATGGCCGGATTTGCTTGTACCACACTGAATGAGTATCAGGACAGAGCTTTAGCCCATGATATGTTAAGCCCCGACAACGATACCGTTGAAGAACCGAAGAAGCAGAAAGTCTCGGGGAATTTTTTCTAACTCTAAGAGTGGCAACTTTCAGAGGTCACAGACGACTAGCTGTTCTGCCGGACAGTCGTCACGTTCTAATAAAGGAAAGAGGGGTTACCGTCCTACTCCGGGTACCACAAATCGCACGGTGACTTGCTATAATTGTGGTCGTTCAGGCCACGTTAATTTGGAATGCCACTTTCCACCATTGAAGTGTCACACGTGCGGACAGATGGGACATAGAGCAGCATATTGTTCCGAGCCGAATCAGACTTTGGACACTCGGGCTTCTGCCCCAGCACCACTTGATCAAAGTATGAATCAACGACAATCTTTTGGTCAACCTCAGCAGAATTTCGACAGGGGCCGGGGACGGGGTCAGAATGCTGGAGCGGGAAACTCTAGCGTCGGTTCGGTACAACCACGGGTATATGAGATACGTCGAACAGACGAACCCGATGCGGCGGTGGCTTCAGGTACCATTCATATTTTATCTCATCCAGTCCGTGTACTTTTTGATACGGGTGCTACACATTCTTTTATTTCTTTAGAGTGTGTACGCCGTTTGAATATAACTTGTATGACTGCTTGCGATCCCTTCATCGTGAAACTGCCAAGCGGGGATAAAATTATGGGGAACCGGGAGATTAGAGATTTTTCGGTGATTATATCCGGTAGGGATTGGTTATCGAATCTGATTATAGTTGATATGGAAGGCGAGGACGTGATCCTCGGTGAGGATTGGCTTGATAGTCATCAAGCGATTATGAATTACCGTACCAAGGTCATCACCATGATGACTAAAGACGGATCTGAGTACTCATTTTTGAGGCGTAAGTCGGGACTATCCAAGTTACTTATCAGTGCCATGAAGGCCGTAAAACTTTTGAATAAGGGTTGTACGGGCTATTGGTGTTATGCCTTGAAAACGGAAGGAAACGAAGTCGATTTCTCTTCGATTCCGGTTGTTAGTGAGTATCCCGATGTTTTTCCGAATGACCTCCCGGTATTACCGCCAGATCGGGAGATAGAATTTACCGTGGACTTAGAGCCAGATGCGGCTCCGATTTCTAAAGCACCTTACCGAATGGCACCTTCCGAGATGCAAGAATTGAAAAATCAATTGGGAGAACTTCTGGAAAAAGGGTACATCAGACCGAGCGCTTCGCCTTAGGGCGCACCTGTTCTTTTCGTGAGGAAGAAGGATAGTTCACTACGTTTGTGCATCGACTACCGTGAGCTGAACAAGGTAACCATCAAGAATAAGTATCCTTTGCCTCATATAGACGATTTATTTGATCAATTGCAAGGGGCCGCAGTTTTCTCGAAGATTGATTTAAGGTCCGGGTATTATCAACTCAGGGTGAGGGAGTCTGACGTTCCGAAGACGGCATTTCGGACGAGATATGGGCATTATGAATTTGTGGTTATGCCTTTTGGGTTGACTAATGCACCAGCAGTATTCATGCAGTTAATGAATAAGATATTCATCGAGTACCTCGACAGGTGTGTAGTCGTCTTTATTGACGACATCTTGATCTATTCTCGAAATAAGGAGGAACATGCACGACACTTGCGTTTGATATTAGACATTTTGAGGACCGAGCAGCTCTATGCAAAATTCTCAAAATATGAGTTTTGGTTGGAAGAAGTTATGTTTCTCGGCCACGTGATTTCGGCCGAAGGGGTTCGTGTAGACCCGCAGAAGATTGAGGCAGTGCTGAATTGGGCACCGCCTAAAAATGTCAAGGAAGTTCGTAGCTTTTTGGGCCTTGCTGGTTATTACCGTCGGTTTGTCGAGGGGTTCTCGAAACTCACTCGGCCGCTTACGAAATTACTCCAGAAGACTGAAAAATTTGTTTGGACGGACGAGAGACAACAGAGCTTCGATGAACTGAAGAAACATTTGACTTCAGCGCCGATTTTAACTTTACCACATGGTAGCGAGGGCTTTGCAGTTTATAGTGACGCTTCGGGTCAAGGCCTGGGCTGTGTACTTATGCAGCATGATAAGACGATAGCTTTTGCGTCACGACAATTAAAGCCTTATGACATGAATTATCCTACTCACGATTTAGAGTTGGCCGCAATTGTCTTCGCACTCAAGATTTGGCGGCATTATTTGTATGGTTCACCGTGTCGGATTTATACCGATCACAAGAGCCTGAAGTATATTTTCAGTCAGAAGGAGCTGAATATGAGACAGATACGTTGGTTAGAGTTGATAAAGGATTATGATTTGGAAATTCTTTACCACCCTGGAAAAGCCAATGTCGTTGCGGATGCTTTGAGCCGCAAATCGGCATCTCTCCAAATGCTCGAGGTTCTTACATCTCAGATGAAAATTCATCAGGATTTAATGGAGCAAGGGATAGAAGTTTGGCTTCGACGAGTACAGGGACAGTTGTGTACTCTCGAAATTACTTCGTCCTTGGTTGATGACATCAAAGGGAAGCAGTGGAGCGACCCGATGATTTCTCAACTGAAGGAAGACGTAATTAAAGGAAAAGCTCCTGGATTTATGATTCACGAGGATAGTATTCTGAGATTTCAGGGCAGGCTTTATGTTCCGAACGATTTAGAGTTGAGGCAGAGAATTCTCCGAGAAGCTCATGCTACGCCTTACTCAATCCACCCCGGGACGAGTAAGATGTACAAAGATTTGAAGCGCAATTTTTGGTGGAATAACATGAAGAAGGATGTTACAGAGTTTGTACTACGATGCTTGACGTGTCAACAAGTCAAGATCGAACATCAACGACCAGCACGGTTGTTGAAACCGCTTCCCATTCCCGAGTGGAAGTGGGAAGATATTTCTATGGATTTCATCACTGGCATGCCGAGAACTCGGGCCGGAATGAATATGATTTGGGTAATTGTCGATCGGTTGACCAAGTCTGCACACTTCCTGGGTATTAAGGATACTTGGGGACCGGATAGACTGGCTCGAACCTTTATTGCTGAGATTGTGAGGTTACACGGTGCCCCCAAGACCATTGTTTCTGATCGAGATGGCCGTTTCGTATCGTATTTTTGGCAGGCCGTTCATCAGGCTTTGGGTACTGAGTTGAGATTGAGCACTTCCTTTCATCCTCAGTCGGACGGTCAGACAGAGAGGACGATTCAGACGTTGGAAGATATGTTGCGGGCTTGTGCCTTAGACTGGAGTAATGATTGGGAGCTTCACTTACCGTTGATCGAGTTTGCTTACAATAATAGTTGGCATGCGTTGATCAAAATGGCACCCTTCGAGGCACTTTATGGTAGGCAATGTAGGTCGCCATTGTGTTGGGACGAGGCTTCTGAGCTAATTGGAACGGAACCGGATATGTTGATGGAGGCTAAGGAAAAGATTTCTATTATCCGGGACCGACTGCTGACTGCCCAGAGTCGTCAGAAATCTTATGCTGATACTCGTCATCGACCTTTGGAGTTCGAAGTGGGGGATCATGTCTTACTCAAGGTGTCTCCGACCCATGGAGTTTTCCGCTTCGGGAAAAAGGGGAACTTAGTCCGAGGTACATCGGACCTTTCGAGATCTTGGACAGAGTTGGAGATTTAGCTTATCGCTTGGCGTTGCCTCCAGCTTTGAGTCACGTTCATAGTGTTTTTCATGTGTCTCAGCTGAGAAAGTATGTGCCGGATCCGAGCCACATTATCGACTACAGCGAGATTGACGTAGCCGAAGATATTACTTTTCCGGAGAGACCCGTGAAGATCCTCGAGCGTCGCGAGAAACAACTTCGGCATAAGACCATTCCACTGGTTAAAGTGCAATGGTCGAGGCATGGAGTCGAGGAGGCAACTTGGGAGAGAGAAGAGAAGATGCGGGTGGATTACCCCGAACTTTTTATTTCTTAAGTTTCAGGACGAAACTTCTTTTTAGAGGGGGAGAATGTAATACCCGTACTTTTATTGACTGTTTGACTTTGCCGTTCTCCTTATTTTGTCACTCTGTAAACGCATGGAGATGTTGTCGATATTGTTTTTGAGTTTAGTATCTTGTTTGGGTCTCGATCGTGTTGTTTAGACCTTGCGGAAATGTTCTGGACCAGAGACATAGCGCACGCTAAGCCTAGGCTAACGCACGCTAATTCTGCTTGATTAGCGCACGCTAGATTTGAGCCGTAGCGCTCGCTAAGGGGATCAGTCAGGTCAGAACCAGTAACTCGGACTGCTCTCTGGACTGGCGGATTAACGCACGCTAGGAGTTGTTAGCGCGCGCTATTCGTGGTTAGTAGCGCACGCTAACATCCGTCCGTAGCGCACGCTACCGGGCTGGTCGGCAGAGGCAGTGAGGTTGCCAGGTTTTCTGGACTATCAGGTAGCGTACGCTAGGCTTCGGCTAGCGTATGCTAAAGTTGTGGCATAACGCACGCTAGGCCATAGCGGTAGCGCACGCTATTGTTTGAGAAGGGCAGAGACAGTAGGTTCTGGACTCCAGTACTGGATGCCACATCTTGGGCTAGCGCACGCTAGAGTTAGACATTTAGCACGCGCTAACGGGGCCGGCAGAAGCTACTGGATCTACCCGGTGACTTCGCTAGCGCACGCTAATGAAGGAGACGTAGCGTGCGCTAGACTGGACAGATATATATATGACAGTTGACTTCCATTTCATCATTTTTCACCTTCTTCACTCCTTTTCGACGGGAATAGCTTGGGAGAGGCGATTTTGGGCGATTGGAAGCGATCTTCCTTCTAACAACAACATATTTGGTTGGAGAACAAGGATTTCACGACATCTAATCCATCCTATCGTTTGAATCAAGGTAAAAAATCCTTAGAACCCTACTTTTTGGGAATTTTGGGGTTTTTCGCAGATTCGTCCGATTTATCCATTTTCAAGCTTGAGAACCTCGAGATTATGATGTATCTATACCGTATGCATGCTTTTCCTATGATTTTATGGATTGGATTATGCCGTTTTCGGACTTGTGAGAGTTGGGACGATTTTCCAACCTCTAGTTGTTTATCCGTGTATTTTCATGAATCGTAGACGGGTTTCGGGAGTTTCTTCGTGTAATTTGAGTATGGATAATTGATTATCATATTCCTTGCGAATCGTTTAGGTGCCGGAAGCGCGTTCTTGGACCTACCGAACTCATACCCTTTTTCCGTTCGATTTCTCGATGTCTCAAAGGCAAGTATATATTTATGATTGTACGTTCTCGACTTTGAAAGTAAGATATATGTTTGGCATAATTATTTATATCCACTCCGGGACGGGCCGACGGGTCCTCTGAGGGTTTCGTAGCCTCTGGTGCGATTCCATGGATAATATGAGTTAACCACTCCGGGACGGGCCGACGGGTCCTCTGAGGGTTCCGTAGCCTCTGGTGCGGTTCCACGGTTGATCATGTATGTATTGATGCGGTGCTATGAGATTTAGTTATTCCGGAATACTAGTCTTGAATTGATGAATTGACGGTTACATTTACTTTATTGTCGAGAAGTATTGTGTTTCATACTTAATATACTTGCACTAGCTATTCGACGGCTAACCCCTTTATGGGGGAAATACTTCTTATGTATTTCAGGTTCCAGGAGAGCGGACAGGCAGGTATCGGGTCGGCATAAAGATGATGGGCAAGTGTGATACTGTGTCTTTCCTCCGGTTATGTTTTTGAGTTTTCCATTCAGTGTTATTGTACTGGAATGGTTATTGAATACTCGAGTATTGTTTTCCTTTTTCCTTGATGTTCCGGCCTGTGTTTGCCGAGTTATTGATTTGTGTTGTGATGTCTTCGGATACATTGGTTATGTTTTGAATACCCTTTGTATTGTTCTTCATTCCATTGTATGTAGACCTTCTCGGTCAAGTTTTATAGTTCCGCGTATGTTTAGCCTTGTGGATCCCACGGCGGGGCTCACGGCGCTGTAATATACCCTGAATAACTTGGGGGTGTTACATTCACAACCTAAGCTCTGATACCATATTCGGTAACACCCCCAGAGCCATCCAGGAATATTACAGCGCCGTGGGCCCCGAGATGGAACCCACAAGGCTGAAGGAAATTTTCGCAAACATTTACAAACGGCCAAGAGGCTAACGACGGTATTATCTATTTAAAACATTCAAAGACTTTATAAAACTCGTTTATCAAAACCGTCGTAAAATCTCATTTTGAAACCACAAGTCCCGAAATGCCAAAACTCAACAGTTTAAAAACATACGTTAAGCTATCACTTACACGTACCGACAGAATAGATTTAGAAAACTATTTCCAAAATAACCTAAGTTACCAGATACCAAAAGGCCATTTAAAAATACTCACGCAGCGGAAAAGACAAACAATTAAAATACTCTAGCAGCGGAATACTAGAACTGATCAGGAAACTCAATACACAAATACATGCCCTAGCCAGTATCCTCCAGGAATCTCATCTCTCCACGACCGCTACAAGCTTGATAATCCAAGAACCTAAAAAGAAAGCCCATGACGGGGTCAGCCATAATATCCAACAATGATAACCATCACATCACGACAATAATTACATACCAATGAAAATACTAAGTAAGAATACGACCAATGTAATCTTACCGCCATAGCTTTACCAACTCGTGATAATAATCACCAAAGTTTACATCTCGTATCCTTTCAACAACACAATAAACTCATTCCGAAATATCTGTATTGTATCTCAACAATACCCAAGGTTCCCAAAACATTATCATAACTCACTGATACGAAATCTACTAACTCTGTCCAACCCAATCCATCGGATAACATCATCACATCTCAAGACGATAATCGATTGTCCATCAAAGACAAATACCAAAGGAAATACGGAACATACCTCAAGATATGAAATGCCACGACGAAATCACGTCAGTCTAATCCAAGATCAGATCAACACAACATACGAATACGGTCCTAACACAAGACCTACAAATGCATACTCATATGACAACGTCAATATGCTCACATCAATAACAACACTGTATACTTATGGCAAACCCATAATATACATATGCACAATAACAACACATGGCAATCCGATGATCCAACGTTCACTGCCTAGATCCCACGATGATCGCGTCAGACCAACCGTGGTGGAAAAACCTGTCCGATGATCCAGCACACGCTAGCATAGATCCCCCGATGATCCCGTCGGACCAACACGAGGTGGACATACGACAACAATGCACAACTGCACAAAACAACAGTACACAATGCACGACAACAACAATACACAAATGCATGACAACAACGATACACGAATGTATCACAACATGATCGACACAAATGACAAAGATGATTAAAATACTTGCTCCGAGTCATTTGAGAGCAATCTCGATATCTAAACCATCACCAACCATTATTCTGAATATTCAATGATCCAAAATGTCACGGATGTTAGATAATTCACGTCTTCGTCTATACCACAATGTATCCTCGATACCAAGTGTACCAACAACAAATGTAAATCATATACATTATGATTTAATTCCCAAAACTCAAATACAACTTATAACCCCAAACCTCCTGTGATTACGATTATAAACATTGCTATACGAATTATAAACGAATGAAACGGAAACCATTCATTAAATATTATAAACTGAGCAAGCAATAACTTGCCTCGATACCGATGAAGCCGTTACCAATTCCTTGCCCTCGTCTAGGCACTCCTCAGACCCGACCAAAGTAATCTACAAACATTCTCGAACACGACCGCAACGCATGGTTCTAATCACCGATCAATAATCTCAACCTATTACAATAATCGATAAACAACAAGTTCGATAACAATCAACAGTCGATATAACCAATTCACAAACCCAACGGCTCAACAATATCTCGATTAACCACAAGTCTGATCAATCCAACTTAAATCACGAATTCATAACTGAAACAGGATATACTACACTGCCTGTTGACTTAGCGCACGTTAATCACTTAACGTAGCGTGTGCTAAGTTGCTCCCGTTAACGTGCGCTAGCCAGTAACACTAGTCTGCGCTAATGACATGCAGTCACATGTATTTCGGATACCGATCAACATATGGCGATTATCAAGAACACTAAGTGATTCTGAACCATGTTCATAACTATCAAAACAATGAAACCGATATCCTTTAACATATAGGTAATCATCCAACTCTTAATCCAATTCATATATTCACATATCATCTTCTTCCTCAAATATCAACATCATGAACACCAAGAACCCTAACACACTTCCCTAATCTAACATTACATAGATTAATCATCAACAATGACATCAACATCTGCAAAGGAGAAGAAGGATTAACCAACTTATCTCAAGAAAACGAACTACACAATTCAAACCACACGAATCATATTAATATCATCATACTCCGGTAATCCATCTCATAATCATGCTTGTCAACTTGTTTATGTAATAATAATCAACTCAAGAACATCAACATTCAATCCAAAACGAAATCCAAACTGAAGAGTAATTACCTCTTTGAAGGAATGGATTGATTTCCAAGGTTGAATCCATTCTCAATCACTTCCAAGCTTCAAATGTTGTTATGGATGATTAACTCCACCATAATCCAGTGTTTGGAACTTCAAACATCTCTCTAAGAACTCACTCTATCGGTTGGAAGGAAAGAATGGACGAAATGAAGAATAATGGCGAACTGCACATATATATACTGACTATTATTAGCATGCGCTAACCGTCTTTGTTAGCGTGCGCTATCGCAGTCCAGAGGCTACTGCCTTACTGCATACAATGATTTACGTACGCAATGCCCATGCAACAGCATACGTAATCTCCTATGTTTAGCGTACGCTAGTGTTCGATCATAGCTTGCGCTATTTATAGTTGACTCGTTTGTCTGTATGCTCTGAAGACGGGTCCACACACCGACAGCTCTGACTAGGATAAGATTCCCTTTGGACCGATCTGATGTTAGCGTGCGCTAACAATATGCTTTAGCATGTGCTAATCCTTCACAACAAACACCTGTTGACCTCGTCGGCACATGCGCCGAAAGTGATCGGGTCCACACATAGATTCCTTCTGATCTGTTCTGAACTAGCGTACGCTATCTTTTGCCTTTAGCGTGCGCTAAGCCTACACGGTAGCGTGCACTAAGCTTAACTATTAGCGTGCGCTAATCAGTCTATACTTAGCGATTTTCAGCTATTCTTGTCCAACGTCTCGACATACAGAATACGAACATACGGCATACTGGATACGTATACTCAACACATTATATCCTCAAATGCAATTGTCGACCAAATACGACAATTATACCAAGTCCTTAATTTATTTTATCCATACTGTACAGATTCCACGCTGTAAAATATAACTCGGATAAAATAATATTAAACAACAGTAGTAGAAATTCCGGATATTACATATATTGCAAACTTACTGAGAACGAACGATAGGGATCATTCAAGACCCATTATGTCGTGAATACCAGTAAATGTATAAACCCTTCTTTCATATGTCCCGATCAAGTTATAGGGTCACGATCAGTCAAACCCTATTTGTACTTGATGCTATGTTTGAGTTAATGCAAATTGAGATCGCCGAGCTCTCATGTATCTAATACAACTAGCTCCAATATTTGGCCAAATACTTATGATCTCATTTGCCAATAACCACATAGGACATATACCTGTTCACTTACAAGAGAAAGAATCCTATCTTGGTATTTAGTAGAACCTGCTACTTTTCCGTCAAGACACATCGAGGTTGACCCTATAACACTCCCAACTCGTTTGGGAATATTACAGCGCCGCGGACCCTCTTAAGAGGATCTACTAGTCTGGATACCAACACAAGACATCATATCTAATGGCAACATGGCTAAACAACGGAAACAGTAGACCGATTTGGTCTTTCATCAATACATACAACGTGAACCTCATATACAACTCTGTCAAGAAACTCATACCCACACAGTGGTCAAAATACAACAACAATCCCATAAGACAGGAGAACAACCCAGCGGAAAGAACAATACAATTCGACCATGTCGAATATCCAATGCTGGCCCTCATGTGATTAGTATCATTTATCTTCCATCATCCTTCGTACCGATCCCATTGTTTTACTCCCCAAGAATATGCACGTACCTGAATGCAATACAAACATCCACCCCCCGATTACTCGGGGTTAGCAAAATTCCACTATTTTTCTAGTACAAGTATCAAGTGCAAATACAATCCATACACAACATATTCCAAGAATATAATAGTCTAAATAATCATCGAGTAAAAAAACAGCGATAGATTTCCCGAGATGTTTTATTTGAAAAAAAATAGTCCAAAGCTTTGAAAGGCAGTAATAAAATAAGTAAACAACTTGTAAAGCGTTTTAAAGATCTTGGGAGTTTTCAGAAGAATACATTTAGGATTTAAGATTCCTCATCTTTACAAAGTTCCTCTTTAGATTCACAACTTAAAGATTTATTTTTCCCAAATTAATAATCCGATAATGGGTTACGGGGTCCACGACCCAAAAATCCATATCAATCATAATAATAATAAATTACGGGGTTCTATGACACAAACGTCCATCTCAATCATATGCCTAAAGGTTATTCTCGTCCCATGCTAACAAGCATGAACCTCGGAGCTTCTACGTGCGTACCTGAGTGAATAAACCAATGGTAATCAAACGAAAGATCCGTACCTCATGATTAACCGTGGATTCGCTCTATAAGCTGCTATCCCTCAGAGAACTCGAAGTTCCATACCTGAGTGGTTAACATATATCACCATAACAAGGGTCACACAAACAAAACAATCATTAGAATTCCACAACGGACATATAACATACACTCATAGTTATCCTGGCATCGTGCTAGAAAGCACGAACCTCGGAGCCTCGTGATGATGTAACCGTTTTGGATAACCCATGACGAGTATGCAACATATCCAAATATATGTCCATAAGTTATCCTGGCATCATGCTAGCAAGCACGAACCTCGGAGTCTCCTCGAGATATACCCGGTTTGGATAACCCTATGGTAAAAATCGACCCGTACTAACAAGGACGGATCTCGGAGTTCTCAACAAACCCTACCCGATAACATCACATACAATGATCTCATACCACAAGGGTATATATTTCTCGAACAATGCTGATTAATACCACATTCTTACAAAGGGACCAATAAACATTACAAATACATCATTTGTGCACTCATCAAACGAATACACATTCGAGTATACAACCCTTAATAAGGGGAGAGAGCTTATATAATCACGTAGCACGAAGGCAATATATATCAATTCGCATCCATCATGCACATATCCGTAGAACTCATTCATTCGTAAAGTAATTGAGTGTTTTTGAAAGAAAGTCATTAAACGGATTATATCAATCCTTTTGAACATTCGTCATGACTACTCAAATAACACACATAGTCCATTACCAATTATCACATCTATAAAATACGAAAGGTATGGGCAAGATACTTGTCTCGACAATCGATACCGATAATTCTGATGAACATGGTTCGACCGGAAGCCTCGAACACCTACAACTTCCGTAAGAAACAATGAAATCACGATCACAACGAGTAGCAAGACTAATAACAATGGAAATCGCCCCCACAACCGAAGGAAACCCATTGAGACATTTAATCGAACATCAAATACTCAATACTCCTCTAGAACACAACAATCACGATTGGGAATATACAAGACCGAAATATGGATATACAATCCATATGATATGTTCAACAACATCATTTTACAATAACCGATTCATCAAAATCTGATTGAATACGAGATCAAGAACAAATCTCCAAAAAGTCAACTCTAGAGAAATCAAGAAAAATATCTTGATACGACGAAGAACAATGGATTAGGTGATGTTACAATCACTTAGAAATCTCTAAAACACCTTGGAATTGAGTCGAATCGACCAAGAATTCGAACCCTAGTCTCACCCGTCCGTCAGCCGCGAGGAGAAGAAAAGAAGGGGAGAAAATAAGGTGGAAAAACCCGTCTGTCCCCTTATATACACCAGGGACGCACGAGCATCACGCACGACCAAATGATCGTGTGTTTGGTCGTGCCCTAGGCCACTGGCCAGCTACCGCCACCACGCACGAGTAGTTGCTCGTGTGTCCTGCTCGTGCGTCCCTGGAGCTCACTGTCGAGCACTTACAACACACACGAGAACCACGCACGAGCACGTGCTCGTGTGGCCTGCTCGTGTTCTACAATTGAAGGCTAACATCGAGCCCGACACGGCCCCAAAAGCACCCAGGACATAACCAACTCGAAAGGGAATGAAAACAAGAGCTCACAACGTCCTCAAAGAGAGAAAACGACAAGTCGTACCCGACGAATGCCACAATGTGGTACATCAACACGTGCATGACTTACACATGCCATGTCACACATGCATACACACGATCCGCACGACTTACACAACAACAAGTCATACCCGACGAACGCCACAACGTGGTACATCACACCGTACATGAAATAGGGAAAATCTCAAATAATCATCAACGAAACAAAATAACCGGCACAACCGACAAATAATTCAAAGTAACCGGAAATGAAAATCTGGGGTATCACTAGTACAAAAACAGTCTTTTGCAACGGTTATGAATACCCATTGCACATCGCACTAGGGTGCGATGCAATAGGTTGTGATACATAAGGTCATATCAAAGGCATCACACATTGATGCGATGCAGAAGATTGCTTTTGTATCACATTTTTTCTACAGGTTCGTTGCGAGAGGTTATGCAGATACATCGGTTTTTCTGTATATGCGACACAAAAAACAATAATTTTGTTGTTGTTGTGCACTTAATACATCACGTATTATAACAAATGTGATACATAAAGCAATGTTATGTATCAAATGCATTTGATATTTGATGCATAAGACTATTTTTATTCATCGCAATTCTTAAATGTGCGATGCAATTATTTTTTTCCTATGCATTTTTGCAGTTGGGTTATTATACAAACAGGTTACTAAAGTTTACCAAAACTGACAATTTTCTGACTAAAGTTTTTTTTGTTACAAAGAGGTTACTCAAGTTTTCGGGTTTGTAAACTGGGTTACTCAAAGATTAAAATCTTACACAAATGTAACTGCGAGAGTGGGCAACCGGATGATTACCGGTTCCCCTTGTCCACGTCAGCACCATAGTTTTAAATGTTACAAAGAAGTTACTATAGTTTACGGGGTTATTAAATAGGTTACTGAACTTTACAAAAAGTTACTATGCGTGTTTTTTTTCTTTTTTTTTCTTTTTTTTCAAAAAAAATAAAAAATAAAATTTTCTAGGAAAAACTTTATCTTTTCGAAAAAAACATTATTTATGGAAATTTTTTATTTCTTCCGAAAAAATTAAAAAAAATATTTTCTGGAGAAATATTTTTTTTTTTGGCAAAAAAATATTTTTCGAAAAAAAATTTATTTTCTGGAAAAAATATATTATTTTTTCGAAAAAATAAAATTATTTTCTGGAGAAATATAATATTTTTTGGCAAAAAAATATTTTTCGAAAAAAATTTATTTTCTGGAAAAAATATATTATTTTTTCGAAAAAATAAAATTATTTTCTGGAGAAATATTATTTTTGGCAAAAATATTTTTCAAAAAAATTTATTTTCTGGAAAAAATATATTATTTTTTCGAAAAATAAAATTATTTTCTGGAGAAATATTATTTTTTGGCAAAAAAATATTTTTCGAAAAAAATTTATTTTCTGGAAAAAATATATTATTTTTTCGAAAAAATAAAATTATTTTCTGGAGAAATATTATTTTTTGGCAAAAAAATATTTTTCAAAAAAAATTTATTTTCTGGCAAAAATATATTATTTTTTCAAAAAAATAAAATTATTTTCTGGATTTTTTATATTTTTAAAAAAAAAAATACTTTTTGCGAAAATAAAAAAAAATATTTTCTAGAAAAAAATAATAATTCGAAAAAAAATTATTTTCTGAAAAAATATATTTTTTAAAAGAAATGTATTAGCCAAATACTTTTTTTATGAAATATTGTGTAGGTAGTTTTTTTATATGCTGCAATCAACCCTAGGTATAAGTCAAACCCTAAGTCAAATTTTTTTTTTAAAAAAAAAAAAATCCACGTTGGCAATGTAACCGGTATCAATGGGTTAAAACATCTTTAGTTACTTAAGTAACCGGTTACAAAACTTTAGTAACCTATTTGTAACAAAATAAACTTTAGTAACAAAATTGCATTTTTTAGTAAACTTTAGTAACATGTTTGTATAATAACCCTTTGCAGTTTAAGCATCGTACCTTGTAACAAATTTGATATATAAAGTAATGTTATGTATCACTTGTTAATAAAATTGATGCAGAAGATTATGATTCTGCATCGCGTGTTGTGTACGACTAATGTATAAGATACTTTTTTAATGGCTAATGCATTTTTTTAATGTATAAACTTTTTTTATTTGGCACTTTTCACATCATATTTATTTAATGTATATTTTTGACCAGAAAAGTACAAGGAAAAATAATTGAAGGCAAAAAAATCATAGACAATCACCAAATTAGAGGAACATTTTCATTTCATTCTTGATCTAGTTATCCAAAATTTCACAAAATTGTGAACACAGAAGTTTAAATTCTAAACGAAAGAACATTTAAAGTACTTAATAAGACTTTGAAATATCACCTAAAAAGAATATATATATATATATATATATATATATGCTTTAAACATGATATCACAAACAATGGCCTATGAAATATGTAGCCCAAACATATCGAATCTCGTTCATATCCCCATCATTGTATGATTTAATTGATCTGGACATCTGTAAAAAAATTAAAGTAACGTCAAAAGATCGAATACAATATACATTTGAGACATATGCAAACAAAATAAAAGAAAGTTAAAATATGTAATCTGTATACCTCTTCTAAATCTCCCTTCATGTGACCTTGGAGTCTTACCATGTCATACATGCCTCAGACCGACGGTCAGTCTGAGAGGACTATTCAAACTCTGTAGGATATGTTGAGGGCGTGTGCTCTCGATTGGAAGTACGATTGGGAAACCCAACTACCGTTGGTGGAATTCACATACAATAACAGCTGGCACGCCTCGATCAAAATGGCACCTTATGAGGCATTGTATGGCCGTCGTTGTAGGTCCCCTTTATATTGGGACGACTTGTCTGAATCCGTTGGTACGGAGCCTGATATTATGTTAGTAGCCCGCAAGAAGATTACTCTGATCAAGAGTCGTCTATTAACGGCCCAGAGCCGCCAGAAATCATATGCAGATAATCATCGATGACCACTCGAGTTTGAGGTTGGTGATCATGTACTAGTCAAAGTGTCTCTTACTCGAGGTGTTTTCTGATTCGGGAAGAGGGGCAAGCTGAGCCCAAGGATATTGTTCTGTTTGAGATTCTGGAATGAGTAGGTGACCTAGTCTATCATTTGGCGTTACCACCATCCTTGAGCCGGATTCACAATGTATTCCATGTATCTCAGTTGAGGAAGTATGTTGCTGACCCGAGCCACATTATTCGATTCGACGAGGTCGAGATAGCCGATGACCATTCATATGAAGAACGTCCTATGCGGATACTTGAGAGAAGAGTCAAACAGTTGAGGAACAAGGCGATTCCCATATTAAAGATTCAGTGGTCGAGACCGGAGTCGAGGAGGCTACGTGGGAGACTGAGGATAGCATGCGAGAGAGATACCCCGAGTTGTTTACCCCTTAGTTTCGGGGACAAAATTCCTTTTAAGGGGGGAGTATGTAATACCCACATGAACTCTCGTCCTTACTGTTGTATTCTTCAAATAAATCGAGCACTGTCGTATCATATCCGTGTTTATTGTAATGATTATATTGATGAATCGTGTTAAATAAAATTGTTGAACTTTGTCGTCCTTGCTATAATTGATTGTTAGATGTTATTGAGAGAATTTCATTTTACTTGTTGTTGCCCTAACGTACGTTAATTTGTTACCTTTACGTACGCTATGTACGTAGCATTACGTACGTTAATTTAAAGCCGTATTATTGGTGGGGTAACATGAAGCGGGAAATTGCAGAATTCGTTGCGAGGTGTTTGACTTGTGAGCAGGTTAAGATTGAGCATCAGTGACCGGCGGGCATGTTGAAACCACTCCCGATTCCCGAGTGGAAGCGGGAAGACATATCGATGGATTTTATTACTAGCTTGCCAACAAGCCGTCGAGGCATGAATACAATTTGGGTGATTGTGGATCGACTGACAAAATCAGCCCACTTCTTGGAGATTAAGGATACGTGGGGTCTTGAGAGGTTGGCCCAGTTGTTCATTAAAGAGATTGTGAGACTGCATGGTACCCCCAAGAGTATTGTATCAGATCATGACGGATGGTTCGTGTCACACTTCTGGAAGGTGGTTCATCATGCAATGGGTATACAGTTGAACTTCAGTACGGATTTTCATCCTCAGACCGACGGTCAGTCTGAGAGGACTATTCAAACTCTAGAGGATATGTTGAGGGCGTGTGCTCTCGATTGGAAGTACCATTGGGAAACCCAACTACCGTTGGTGGAATTCACATATAATAACAGTTGGCACGCCTCGATCAATATGGCACCTTATGAGGCATTGTATGGCCGTCGTTGTAGGTCTCCTTTATGTTGGGACGACTTGTCTGAATCCGTTGGTACAGAGCCTGATATGTTGTTAGCAGCCCACGAGAAGATTACTCTGATCAAGAGTCGTCTATTAACGGCCTAGAGCTGCCAGAAATCATATGCAGATAATCGTCGACAACCACTCGAGTTTGAGGTTGGTGATCATGTACTAGTCGAAGTGTCTCCTACTCGAGGTGTTTTCCGATTCGGGAAGAGGGGCAAGCTGAGCCCAAGATATATTGGTCTGTTTGAGATTCTGGAACGAGTAGGCGACCTAGCCTATCGTTTGGCGTTACCACCAGCCTTGAGCCGGATTCACAACGTATTCCATGTATCTCAGTTGAGGAAGTATGTTGCTGACCCGAGCCACATTATTCGATTCGACGAGGTCGAGATAGCCGATGACCATTCATATGAAGAACGTCCTGTGCGGATACTTGAGAGAAGAGTCAAACAGTTGAGGAACAAGGTGATTCCCTTATTAAAGATTCAGTGGTCGAGACACGGAGTCGAGGAGGCTACGTGGGAGACTGAGGATAGCATGCGAGAGCGATACCCCGAGTTGTTTACCCCTTAGTTTCAGGGACGAAACTCCTTTTAAGGGGGAGTATGTAATACCCACCTGAACTCTCGTCCTTACTGTTGTATTCTTCAAATAAATCGAGCACTGTCGTATCATATCCGTGTTTATTGTAATGATTATATTGATGAATCGTGTTAAAGCAAATTGTTGAACTTTGTCGTTCTTGCTATAATTGATTGTTAGATGTTATTGAGAGAATTTCATTTTACTTGTTGCCCTAACGTACGTTAATTTGTTACCTTTACGTACGCTATGTACGTAGCATTACGTACGTAACAATCTTATGTTAACGTACGTAATGCAGAGTATCTTTCAACAGCCCATCTTTCGGCAGGTGGGACCGAACGTGGGTAAGTGGTCGAGGATCGATCGTGACAGCATAAGTCAATGACCATTACGTATGTAATGACCCTGCCTTAACGTACGTAATGTATAAGAACCTTACGTACATCCATTTTTGCAACGTACGTAAGAACATATGTATTTTGAGTCAGTAACATCTGGGAATATGTTACGTACGTAATACTAGTAGGTTTACGTACGTAAAGCTTATAACGTACGTTAATCGTTATATGTAGCGTACGTAATGTTAGATTCGAGTTATAAAATTAAAGGTTGCTTTTCATTTATGCACGACCTTTTTCCATCTTTTCTCTCTCAAAACCGATTCCCTCCTCCTTTAAATCATATTATTGCCCTCCAATCTTGTATTAGAGCTACAACACTTGGATTATAGCCTGGTAACCAGAAGATATGAGTGTGTTCTTGGAAGATTTGGTGCTATTCTTCATCCTTTTTCTTGAGGTTGGTCACTTACTCTTGTTGTTCATATAATTATTGATGTTAATGGTAGAATAACCTGATAGATCATGATGAACATCGAAGTTATGTACAAATTTAGTTTAGAACATGATAATATTGTTAGAACCCTTTATTGAATGATTGATTAAGTTGTGGATAACATGTTCAATGTAGAACCTTTAGTTAGTCGTGTTAAAAATCAGGAGATTAGAGTTATGTCTTTAGAATTTCAAACCTTCAAAGATATAATTATGTTTTGAGTAAAAATCTTAAGGATGATGATGGGTTATGAAGAATACAAGTATAACCTTTATATACTCAAGGTAATTTGGTGTGTGGATAACTCCAGAAGGTGTTGATTACTACATTAATATGTTGATAACGTTCTTAGGATGATTATAACGATTATGGGTGTTAATGATGCGGTGGAATTGGTATCCGAATTCGATTACATTAATCCGTGTGTATTAGTAGACGTAAATTAGGATGATGTTCTTATTTTGCTAAAAACTTATGATTTCATTTCTGGATCGGCTTAATGTAATAATTGGTAGGATAATGAAGAATGTAATTAAACACAAACTTTTAACATGGTTCAACGTTAATCGGAAGTGTAGATAGATTGAGAGTATGTTTAAACATCATAGTATTACATTGATAATGTTTTTGACTTAAAACACTTGTCATTAATGTTAGAAAATGTAATCTAATAAACTTGTGATATGGTAATTCGTAATTGAAATGTTAGGATGTTCGATAGGATAGTTGAACTATTCGAGTAAAGTTACGAATATTGTTTCTATGAATTAATATCATTATCGTACGAATGTGTTGTTGAATAAATTACATTTCATTCAAGGTTGCTTGATCAAGTGACTATTGTTATACGAAGATACCGCTCGTTTGTTCGATCAAAGAAGGATTATTCATCTACGGAATTGAGGCAAGTTATCTTGCTTGGTTATAATGATGGATGAATTCTTGTGATTATTATGCGTTTCGTGTATATGAAATGTTCTGTGAATCTATGATTCATGATATGGTGCTGTCCCTGATCGTGTTATCATTTGTGGTGGGATAGTATTCCCAAGCTTACCGTTCTTGTTACCGTTTGGTTTCTTTGAGCTTTGTTGTCACTTCGGTGAGTTGTTCGATTTCCTTGATAAAGGTGTAATTCATTGAGTTTCGTTGTCATGTTGCATCGTGACATCTCTGGAGTCATATCTGCGTGCCGATTGGTTATGTGTAGGGTTTTTAGCCAGGCACTTGATGATCATGCGTGGATGTTTCCGCATTTAGATTGTGCACACGAGACGTAGTTCGTGAGGCTAATTAGGTACATAGTCCCACGTATATCCTGGATTCCGTATACGGGGTGGACATGTGCACAGACATATTTCCGGATCGGGCGTACTATGACGTCCGTCTTGAGCCATAATATTTGGTCATTTGTATGTTTGAATATGTTCGACAGTTGAGATTGACTGTTTATACGCCTGAGGGGTAGATTCAGTAGTCGGTTGTTTTCTTCGAGATCCGTATGTATGTGAATTGTATAATGCCATGAGGATTATTATCATGTATAGCTGACCCTGTGGTTTGGGCGAAATACTTGTATTTCAGGTCGAGGAAAGGGCAAGGCACAGGAAGAGCACGATGGCGACGGAGAGTTTTAAAGGATGCTAATTCGGGGGAGCCGAGTCTTTTATGTTGGTTATGTCTAATTGTGTTTTGACATTTTATTTTATTTCGGATGAATGTATTATGAATTGTTAGGTAGTTTCCATCTTCATATGGTCTATACCGAATTAGATCCTGTGTATGGTTATGTGAGTTGAAATATGTACGAATTACACTCCACATCGGGGTTTTGATTTATATTGTGGTTCGGTACCACGATGATGGGATGTTAAGGTTCATGTTGTGATATCGCCTGGTGGGACCCGATGGGGGTCCACGACACTATAATAGCCACCGTTTTCGGGGTGTTACATCAGTGGTACTGAAGTTGGGATCTTGGGTTGAGTTATGTACTTTTGCTCGCAGGTATTCGATGAAATGTGGAAGAGAGTTCTAAGTTGGAATTTTTGTTAATAATTTGGGTTTGATTTGACTAGGACTAATAGTGATTATGTTATTGTTGTGTATTCAATATTTTGTTAGCTGCTAAGGCAAATACTTTAAATACATGTTGTATATTTTTATGCATCGTAAATGGTATTAGTGATGGAAATATGTATACAAGTTGGAAAGGATGCTGTGCTTTCATTTAGGGATGCCCCACTAGGTATATGGGGATTTATGATAAGAGTGTTGGGTCATGAACAAGGTTATTTCCCACAAAGATGCCCAACGGGGCGTATGAGAACCTATGCAAAGGCGGCGGAATCACGGATAACCATGAATGTTGTATTTTTGTTTTGGGTTAGTGACCCTTGATGATATGTTGCGATGGTTTCTTAATATTCTAAAATATTAAACATCTTACAAGAGTAGCACACGTGAATTCCTAGACTATAACTCTAAAATACTCTTAAACATGTATTAACTTAAAGAGACATAATAACCAAGCTTGAACTCCTTTGACTAACTCCTAAGATCATCACTAAGTTTCAAGAAGCGAATGTTTTAATTAAAGAGAATTATGGTTCTCATGATCTCTTTTTGTTGCAATTATTAGTCGGTTAATAGTGAAGGTTATTAACTAATGTTTAGTTTTGCCTTAGATTATACTTATTAATTAGTTAGTAAACATCCAAATAAAATAAGTGTACAGCTAGCTGCTAGGAGTAGCAAATGGGCCGAAACACCCCGATCCATTCTAACCCGGCCCGAAAATTTATGTTGGATGGGCCAACTTGGATTATGTAATATCCGGATTTTCAGTATAAATTTTTTGCATTATTTTATATGAGATATATTGTATAGCTTGGTGTCTATACAGTATGGATAAAATAAATTGAGACTAAAACAGCTCTAATTGTGTAAATGTCATGCTTGGTCGACAATTACATTGAGGATATCGTGTATCAGGTTATTGTACTTTTGATATTGGGTATATCGTATGATGATATTTTTGGATTCAGTATATGTATTCAGTTTGCGTGTATTCGTATCCGATATGTCAAGCCGACCAAGAACTTGTGGAAATGGTTAAGTGTAAAAGCCATTACGTACGTTAAGCCTTGGAGCTTACGTACGTAAAATGTGTTAGCTTACGTACGTTATACAGTGTACATAACGTACGTAACAAGAGGAATCAGACTTGTGGCCAACAGGTGGGACCCCTGGTCGGAGTCTTTCGGCGAAGAACGTGCATGGGTAAGTCAACTACGTATTACATACGCTATACAGGGTGTATTACATACGTAATATGAAGTTTTACTGTAGCAAGTCAACGTACGTATTACGTACGTTATGGAGAGAATGTTACGTACGTAAGGAAGTTCACGAAATAGGTCAGTTAACTTTGGACTGCCATTACGTACGCTATCAAGGTAAGATAGCACACGTAATAGGTTGTTACATACGTTAACAAGGACACGTTACGTACATAATGAACAGAAATGTTTTATAAGAGAACGCCCGTCTTTCATTTCACTTGGACATTTCATTTCGTTTTTCGTCTCCAAACACTGAGGGAAGGGGATTTTGGCCTTCCTAAGTCGATTTTGAGCTTGAGGGCTTGGATTTGAGGCTTGGATATGAAGATGTTGATGATTCTTGAAGTATTTGCTAGTGTTTTTCATCTTCTAAGAGGTATGTTGGATAATCCTCCCTTTCATTTCACATTTTTGATGTTGTTATTGATGAATGATTCGTATGAAGATGATTATGATCTTGTTATTACGATTCTTGAGGATATATGAGGTGTATGTTGAAGGAAGATGATGATATGTTGGTTTATGTATTGAATATGTTGATTATGATTATGAAATCATAGGGTTCTTGATGTTCTTGGTATTGTTGTTGCGATTTTTGATGTTGGGAAGATCGTATGTTGAAGAACATGATGATATACACCTTGAATTATGATTAAGGATTGTTTAGATGTTAGAAAAACATCGGATTATGTCATTTTATGGATTGTGAATGTGAATTCGGATAATTCGTGTTCTTGAAAAACTCTTGAGTTATACATGTCATGACTTTGGAAAGATTTCGGATAATTGGATTGTGATTCTTCATGATAATAATGGGTAAATTGTTTCCTACGAATTTACAAGTATGAACAAGAAGGTATCTTGTTTGATTAGTGTTTAAAGTTGAATTTGGAATCGAATATGTTATGAAATCCTTAATGTCGAGATGAATGATCATTGATTTGATGAATGTGCTTAAGTAATGTGTGGGTGTTTTGGATATGAATATGGAATATTCATATCTATAATTAAGTTATTTATTTTGGTACAATATTCGTATAGGGATACGAATATGATTAAGGGTTTGATAAGATTATAATTCATCTTTGAATTTGGAAGTTCATACGTATTGAACAAATGTTGATAATCGAATGTTGAGTTATTTGAAACCCTTGATATATGATTATCTATAACGTTGAATTAATCGGATTGTCTGGATTGATGATGATACTCGGTAATTAGTTTTATTATGAATTTACAAGGAGGAACCTTGTATTCCTATTTGAGGTTGGATTTGGAATCGGTAATGTTTAGACCCTTGGTATTGGCTTAAATTGATTATTGATATGATTATCAGATTATGAATCGTGTTATGGTTTTGAGTTCATGATCGATTGATTTGGTTGTTCGGATTTGTGTTTAACCGGGTTATTGTGGAACCGTTGGATTTGTTGGTCGGTTATTGATTGTTATTATTGATTGTCGAAATGCGGCTTGTATTGTGGATATGAGTTTGTAATTGTTTGGGTTGTATCGTTTGGTTTTATGTATATGATCGAGGTATCGTTGAACCGTTGAGTCTGATCGGTCGATTATGTCGGTTGTTGATTTTTATCGGATGTGTTGTCATTTGATTATTGCAATAGGTTGAGATGTTTGATCGCGGATTATGACCGTTGCGTTGCGGTTGAGGTTGAAGAGTTCGTGGATTGCTTTTGGTCGGGGCTGAGGAGCTCGTGGACAAAGGCAATGGATTTTGGTAACGGCTTCGTGGTATCGGTATCGAGGCAAGTTTATACTTGTTCAGTTTATAGTATTTAATGCATGGTTTCGCTTTCATTTCATTTATAATTCATATAGCAATGATGTTATAAATGTAAATTGTCGGGATAATGGTTTGTTCGAGGAAAGGATATTATCGTCGGCTTGAGGTAATTTAAGTATTGTTCAGTCATGAGAATAATGATTATGTTGAGTTGTTGTTTATGTTGTAAGTTGAGGATTCGTATTGTATTAATTGATCGTTGAGGGATGATGATCCAGGACTGGTTGTTTTGAGATTGTTGATCATGTTGAGCATTCGTTTAGGGATGATGATCCAAGGATTGTTGTTCGGATATTGATTAGTCGTGTCGACTTTCTTTGTCAGTTTATCTTGGTTCACTTCGGTGAGTCTGTTGATCCTTATTAGATATGTGATTCTTTGAGTTTTGTTGTCATGTTGCATCGTGACATATCTGGAATCATATCTGCATTCCGACTGGTTATTGTTTAGGATTTTTAGCTCGGCACACTATGGTTATGTGTTGATATTTCCACATTGAACCGTGCACACGAGATGTAGTTCGTGAGGCTAATTAGGTACATTGTCCCACGTATATTCTGGATTCCGTATACGGGGTGGACATGTGCACTGACACATTTTCGGATCGGGCGTACTGTGATGTCCATCTTTGAGCCATATTGTTTGGTCGTTCATCCTCCATTTATGGTTGGGTATGTTCGACGGTTTGCGACTGGTTGTTCATACGCCGTGGTATGTTCGACAGTCGGGTTATTTCTTTAAGATCCATTATTGTTGATCGATTGGAGCTTACCTTGTTGAGGGTATTCTCGGTCATTGTTGATCCTTTGTTGGTCGTATCGGAGTTATCATGTAGATGATATTCTCGGTCGATTATTGATTGATCATGGTTATTGATTGTATGAGCATTCGGACTGTACGTCGATGTTTCAGTATTTTGTTATCATTGTCTTATCGTATATGATCTACAGATATGTTGTGTGATATTGGTTTTATCCAGTTTGAGATTGACTGTGTGACCCGACGGACAAGATTCGGTCAGGATGGACTATTCCGCTTATGAGTTATGGTGATGTTTTGAAGATACTTGGTATTGTTTGAATACAGTACAGATGATTGTTGTCTAGTTCATTTCGTCATTTGAGAATGCGAAATGCGGATTATGGTAAGGATTGATTTAGTATGGATTGCTATGGGTTGGTAAGGTTATGAAGGTAAGATTACGTTGGTAGTATTCTTACAGTATTATTATATTGGTATGTAATTATTTATGATGATGTGATCGATATCATTATTGAGTATTGTGGCTGACCCCGCCGTGGGCTTTATTTTTAGGTACTCGGAGATCGAGCTAGTAGCGGTCGTGAAGGTATGAGCTTCCCGAGTGATACTGACTGTGGCATTTATCTGAGTATCGAGTATTCGTTTCTGGTTGTTTTATTTCCACTGCAAATGTGTATTTTTGGAACTGTGTTTTATCCGCTGCATGTGTATTTTAAAAAGTCTTTCCGGTATTTTTTACCAAATCGGGTATATTTTTAAAATGGCCTTTTGGCATCTTGCGAACTTGGGTTATTTTGTTAAACCCTTTTTCCCTAAATATTTTATCGGTACATATAAGTGGCGGCTTAACGTACATTTTGAACTGTCGAGTTTTGGCGTTCTCGCCTTGACACTTGTAAAATGATTTTACTTTGTGACGGTACTTGGAAAATGGATATTTGAGTATTTGCAAAACATTACCGTCATCGGCCTTTTTGGCATTTTTGAACGTTTTTTAAAATGGTTTTTAGCCTGGTGGGTTCCGGCGCGGGATCCACGGCGCTGTAATACCCCGGATGGTTTTTGGGGCGTTACTGAAGATGGTATCGGAGCTTGGGTTTTGTGAAACCCAGGCGTGTGTGTTATGTGGCTCTACCGGTACGGTAGTAGCGTGGCTTTTGAAAATGATTTTTCTGACCTTTGAGTCAAATCGATTTTTGGAGTTTCCAAAATTTTTTTGAAATCTTTTCAAATTTCTATTTGTTATATTGGTGTGTGTTGGTTGTGTTGAGACTTCGTACGGGAGTCGTGTGCTAGTATCACGAGAGATCATCGGCTTCACGTACCTATAAATATACTATTTTGGTTATTCGCTTGTGGCGATGATTGGTTGCTTTTGTGATGAGTTTGGAAATTTTGGTTGATCTGTTGTTTGTGGCAGGATTGCAAGTTTCGAGGACGAAACTTATTTTAAGGGGGGTAGTATGTAATACCCGGATTTTCAGTATAAATTTTTTGCATTATTTTATCTGAGATATATTGTATAGCTTGGTGTCTATACCGTATGGATAAAATAAATTGAGACTAAGACAGTTGTAATTGTGTAAATGTCGTGCTTGGTCGATAATTGCATTGAGGATATCGTGTATCAGGTTATTGTACTTTTGATATTGGGTATATCGCATGATGATATTTTTGGGTTCAGTATATGTATTCAGTTTACGTGTATTCGTATCCGGTATGTCGAGCCGACCAAGAACTTGTGGAAATGGCCAAGTGTAAAAGCCATTACGTACGTTAAGCCTTGGAGCTTACATACGTAAAATGTGTTAGCTTACGTACGTTATATAGTGTACATAACGTACGTAACAAGAGGAATCAGACTTGTGGCCGACAGGTGGGACCCGTGGTCAGCGTCTTTCGGCGAAGAACGTGCATGGGCAAGTCAACTACGTATTACGTACACTATACATGGTGTATTACGTACGTAATATGAAGTTTTACTGTAGCAACTCAACGTACATATTGTGTACGTTATGGAGAGAATGTTACGTACGTAAGGAAGTTCACGAAATAGGTCAGTTAACTCTGGACTGCCATTACGTACGCTATCAAGGTAAGATAGCGCACGTAATAGGTTGTTACGTATGTTAACAAGGACATGTTACGTACGTAACGAACAAAAATGTTTTATAAGAGAATGCCCGTCTTTCATTTCCCTTGGACATTTCTTTTCGTTTTTCGTCTCCAAACACTGAGGGAGGGGGATTTTGGCCTTCCTAAGTCGATTTTGAGCTTGAGGGCTTGTATTTGAGGCTTGGATATGAAGATGTTGATGATTCTTGAAGTATTTGCTAGTGTTTTTCATCTTCTAAGAGGTATGTTGGATAATCCTCCCTTTCATTTCGGATTTTTGATGTTGTTATTGATGAATGATTCGTATGAATATGATTATGACCTTGTTATTACGATTCTTGAGGATATATGAGGTGTATGTTGAAGGAAGATGATGATATGTTGGTTTATGTATTGAATATGTTGATTATGATTATGAAAAATCATAGAGTTCTTGATGTTCTTGGTATTGTTGTTGTGATTTTTGATGTTGGGAAGATCGTATGTTGAAGAACATGATGATATACACCTTGAATTATGATTAAGGATTGTTTAGATGTTAGAAAAACATCGGATTATGTCATTTTATGGATTGTGAACGTGAATTTGGATAATTCGTGTTCTTGAAAAACTCTTGAGTTATACATGTCATGACTTTGGAAAGATTTCGGATAATTGGATTGTGATTCTTCATGATAATAATCGGTAAATTGTTTCCTACGAATTTACAAGTATGAACAAGAAGGAATCTTGTTTGATTCGTGTTTAAAGTTGAATTTGGAATCGAATATGTTATGTAATCCTTAATGTCGATATGAATGATTATTGAATTTGGAAGTTCATACGTATTGAACAAATGTTGATAATCGAATGTTGAGTTATTTGAAACCCTTGGAATATGATTATCTATAACGTTGAATTAATCGGATTGTCCGAATTGATGATGATAATCGGTAATTGGCTTTATTATGAATTTACAAGGAGAAACCTTATATTCGTATTTGAGGTTGGATTTTGAATCACTAATGTTTAGACCCTTGGTATTGGTTTAAATTGATTATTGATATGATTATCGGATTATGAATCGTGTTATGGTTTTGAGTTCATGATCGATTGATTTGGTTGTTTGGATTTGTGTTTAATCGGGTTATTGTGGAACCATTGGATTTGTTGATCGGTTATTGATTGTTATTATTGATTGTCGAAATACGGCTTGTATTGTGGATATGAGTTCGTAATTGTTTGGGTTGTATCGTTTGGTTTTATATATATGATCGAGGTATCGTTGAACCGTTGAGTTTGATCGGTCGATTATGTCGGTTGTTGATTTTTATCGGATGTGTTGTCATTTGATTATTGCAATAGGTTGAGATGTTTGATCGCGGATTACGACCGTTGCGTTGCGGTTGAGGTTGAAGAGTTCGTGGATTGCTTTTGGTCGGGGCTGAGGAGCTCGTGGACAAAGGCAATGGATTTTGGTAACGGCTTCGTGGTATCGGTATCGAGGCAAGTTTATACTTGTTCAGTTTATAGTATTTAATGCATGGTTCGCTTTCATTTCATTTATAATTCATATAGCAATAATGTTATGAATGTAAATTGTCGGGATGATGGTTTGTTCGAGGAAAGGATATTATCGTCGGCTTAAGGTAATTTAAGTATTGTTCAGTCATGAGAATAATGATTATGTTGAGTTGCTGTTTATGTTGTAAGTTGGGGATTCGTATTGTATTGATCGATCGTTGAGGGATGATGATCCAGGACTGGTTGTTTTGAGATCGTTGATCATGTTGAGCATTCGTTGAGGGATGATGATCCCAGGATTTTTGTTCAGATATTGATTAGTCGTGTCGACTTTCTTTGTCAGTTTATCTTGGTTCACATCGGTGAGTCTTTTGATCCTTATTGGATATGTGATTCTTTGAGTTTCGTTGTCATGTTGCATCGTGACATATCTGGAATCATATCTGCGTTCTGATTGGTTATTGTGTAGGATTTTTAGCTGGGCACACTATGGTTATGTGTTGATATTTCCACATTGAACCGTGCACACGAGACATAGTTCGTGAGGCTAATTAGGTACATTGTCCCACGTATATTCTGGATTCCGTATACGGGGTGGACATGTGCACTGACACATTTCCGGATCGGGCGTACTGTGATGTCCATCTTTGAGACATATTGTTTGGTCGTTCATCCTCCATTTATGGTTGGGTATGTTCGACGGTTTGCGACTGGTTGTTCATACGCCCGAGGGGTATGTTCGACAGTCAGGTTATTTCTTTGAGATCCATTATTGTTGATCGGTTGGGGAAGAGCGGTGGCTAAGGCTAAGGCTAAAGGTGAGGCTTACGAGGAGATGTACAAGCGCCTAGACACCAAAGAAGGAGCAAATATTATCTTTAAACTAGCGAAAGCTAGGGAAGAGGGCGGCGCGACCTGGGTTCCGTTAAGTATATTAAGGATGATTTGGGCCAAGTGTTAGTGAACGATGTGGCTATTAAGGAGAGGTGGAATAAGTATTTTTTTGAGCTTTTCAATGAGTCTAGGGGAAGCGACCCGATGGTGCAAGGAGTTAGTCTTTCTTCTGCTCGTTCGTTTAGTTCCTGTGAGCGCATCAGCAAGGAGGAAGTAAAGGGTGCCCTTTTTAATATGGGTAGAGCTAAGGCTGTAGGCCCGGATCAGATCCCTATTGAGGTGTGGCTTTGTCTGGGGGAAGTTGGTGTTCAGTGGCTAGTAGAGTTGTTCAACATCCTTCTTAGAGGTTCTAAGATGCCGACGGAGTGGAGGCGTAGTATTGTTGTGCCGTTTTTCAAGAACAAATGCGATGCTCAGAGTTGTAGTAACTATAGGGGTATTAAACTCCTCAGTCATACTATGAAACTTTGGGAGAGAGTAGTGGAATGCAGGGTTAGAAGAAAAGTTGAGATCTCTGAGAACCAATTTGGCTTCATGCTGGGGAGGTCCACGACTGAGGTCATTCATCTCGTTAGACGCCTTATGGAGAAGTTTAGAGAGCGGCATAAGGACCTCCATATGGTGTTCATTGATTTAGAGAAGGCTTATGATAGCATTCCGTGCGATGTTATTTGGAGGAGCCTAGAAGAGAGGAGGGTGTCGTTGATTGTTACTGACTTTGAAGTTCTGTCCCTTTGTTTATATAAATGTACCATTCTCGTGTTTTTTTTGAACATATACCAGCATCCTTTTCACCGTACTGCATGCAGTCAGGTCAAATCTAGTAATTCTCCACAGAGAAGTGTTTCTTCTCCATATTTGTACACTACTATATTTAAGCAACACTACAATTGTAGATTGTTTCGACTCCCATACTTGGTAGTGAGGTGACTCATCGTGTCATTGCTTCGACTCCACATGTGCACACTAGATTAAGCAGCTCTAATGCAGTGTTAAGAGTATCTCCCTAATTAGCCACTGTAGAGTGTTTTGACTCCCAGACTTGTAGTGTGGTGACTTCTTGAAGAAGGCCACTTTTTAAACCTCAATATTCTTTAAAAGGTGTATGATTATTGCCTTTCTTTGCATTACATTGATATGATCTGAATATACCCTACTAAGTGTGAGCTGTGAGGTTTCTGACTTATTCTATCCTTTATGTAGGTATAATGGAGTTGAAGGTCTTCGCACAGAAGTGACTGAATTCATGAAGGAAAAGGACTGTCTTGTCTGTGGTCCTGGGATTCTTCTTGAGCTGGATAGTTCAGTGACACTGAAAATGCTACCCCTAGACTTTCATACATTGGTCTAAAACTGTTTTTCAATAATCACATAGTAAAACTGAGGAAAATCGTAAAACTCATTGATGGGGCCTTTGATTTCGAAAACTAGCAAACAGTTTCCATATTGTATAATATGCATATATACTGCCTAAATTGTAAGGTATTATAGTCTATCATCCATAAAATGTATACTGCCCGAAGAATGTGAACTAATTACTTCAAACTTATCCCACTGAGTCATATTTTCATTTAAGATTTAACAACAAAGGAACCAACAATTTCGGATTAAAATCATGAAATCAAGAGAACCCCCAATTATTCCCGAAATAGGGTTCTAGGATGATTACCTTGATTCAAGAGGGAAAAGGATGATTTGGTGCTGTTAATCCACACCAAGACCTTGATGATGATGTTGTAGGATGAAAGAATGATGAATTCCTGTGAAGAATCGCCCTGGAATCGCCTCAAGACTCTGCCCATCGCGTGAGGAAGGAAAAGAGAAAAACTAATCTGAAATAACACTGCGCAGACTGAAATATAGGCCTTTGTTACGGCCATAACATCATGCTCATTACGGCCGTAATATGCTGGCCATTACGGCCGTAACATGCTGGCCATTACGGCCATAACATGCTGGTCCTTACGACCGTAACAGGCCGGCCATTACGGCCGTAACATGCTGCATTCTGGCAGCAGACAGGAGGTTCCTCCTGCCGCCCGATCAGTTCCGAACAACCTCAAAATGCGACGACTCGAAAGGTGTGACATAGCTCTAATGAAGAGTTCTCAACAATGAATGAAAGCGCTAAACAAACATGCGATTCCGAAAACTCGGAGGTGGGTAAAAATGAGTATGAAAGCAAATACCCAAAACTTTGGGAAATTACAAAATAGCCCAAACGTCCGAAAATCACAATACATGATCGAATAACCAAACCGAAGTTCACAATATATCTAACAAGGCTAAACGGACTTGCGGGAAACACGAAACGACAGTTTCAAACGAGATTCGTAAGAATCAAACTCAAATGAAAGTCACTAAGAAGCACGGAACTCAGCAAAACGACACCGAAACGAACTCGGATGTCAAAAGTACAGAATTAATCATTCTCAGATTGACGAAACGGTGAAAAGCGAGCCGTTAAAATGGACTCCTGCCAAAAAAATAAAATTACCGGAAATCAAAATTGCGGATATTACATACTACCCTCCTTAAAAGAAGTTTCGTCCCGAAACTTAAAACAAGTAGGGAGAAGCAATATCCCGCCAGGAAAAGTCAACGAGATACACAAGAACCGAAAATTCGCTCCCAACGGCGAAACGTTACAAGCAACGCAGAGAAATATACGGCGTGAAAACACGCTCCACGACGACCAACAAAATCAAATGACAGTTCCAAAGTTCACACCTCGATTCGAGATGAGAAGTGATCTGGTAAAGACGACAAGATACGCATTCACATAAGATTCATAGGCATGGAACCAAATTCGGAAAAAGTCACAATGACAAATAGATTAATCTGAAACAATACCACGACTCGTTCGAACAACAAAAGGCAAGGGATAGAATAAGTTCAGAAAATATCAATGAACGCAAACAAATTGATAGAGTCGAAAATACAGAAGTTCAACAATCTGATCCGTCTCTCATAAAAGAGGTTTATCCCCGAAATTCAAAACGACAAAGCAAGGAAATAACATAACATATAGCTGTAGACTATACCCCTCAGGTGCTCCTCAGAGTCGATCCTGACATCAGTGCTCAAGTCCGTGCCTTGGAAGGCCCGGCGACCAATTCTCAAAACTGAACCCGGTGTCCCTCGAGTCCGCACTTATAACACGTTACCGACGGAGAAGAACAATGTGCACGAATATGCCCCGATACGTTGCAGTTAAAACACCTCTTAGCTTCACTAGGAGTCAAAGTAGACATCTTGGAACTCTCAGTCTCATGCATCGAGCGATGGAGCTTCACAATGGAAATGCTACGATGCTGCAATCCAGAACCACCAACTCCAGTACTAACCACAACGTCATCCAACTTCCTCAGCTTTCTAGTCGGTTCTAGACAAAACCCAGCTTCCAGAAGTTATCGGAACTCCGACGACACGATTTCGAGGTTAGACAGCTTCCCACCAATGAGAAGCATCCTCGCTAAGAAGGTACTGGGCAATGGGAACCTTCTGATCTTCGGGACAATCAATAGCCTCGAATATCTTTTCCAGCTGAAGGAGCCAACCATCCCAAGCCAATGCATCCGCCACACCAACAAGTCGAGGAGGATTCATGCTAACTACTTCTCGGAGCCATAGGTTTGCCCTGATCTTCTGGATCGCATCAATGTTGCATTGAACCGCCTGGGTCAACTGAGTCAGCCGTGCTGCTACTTGTTGCAATATGGTAGCAACATCCATACCAATATTGTTCCCGGCAACATCCTCTCGATCCTGTTCCTGATCCCCGTGGCCATCGGTACCACAGTTGCGGCCACGACCTCTGTCCATCGGCATATTAACCAAGCAACAACCTAACGCAACGAAAGTCACATAATCACACACAACAATATTACTGCACACATGAAATCCACTCACAGTTGATCGACTGCAAAAGTTAGACCTAACGGCAAAATGCAGTCTAGAACTTTTGCCCAGCTAGAAGACGCACTCTATGACAAGAAATGGCATGCGCTAACTGTGCAAATTTGGTAACCCATTCATAATCACCTTCCAACAGTACTAGACCAAAGGTTACGAATAAACAACAGCGTACAAATCCAAACGCCAATAGTTCACATACTTATAACATTACACAAATAACTATCAAAAGTTAACTAACATTCCAAACCGAATTCTCACCTCTCGGTCCAGAGAACTACCTCGGCGAATGCATACCGAACGACTCAGCATTCACGTCACCACTTTAATCACAACTCGGGGCATTATAGCCGGAACGACAACAACATCATTACTACATACCTTTTTACGGGAATTTTATGAAATCGAAAAAAAAATTAAAAGCGAAAGTCACGTCTCAAGTAAATTTTGATAGACCTCATTTGAGTTTTAGAAATCGAATTTGAAAACTTGCAATGCAAGAGTAAAATAAAATAAAAGTAGTTAAGTTCTAAAAAGAACCTGGTCTCGAGGTCATCATACGAAATCAAAAATTTTCCTTTCTTGAAGGATGTTTTAAAAAAAATTACGCGACTCTTCAAAAATAATTAAACTTTGAAGTATCACATTGACAAACTTTCCTTGCGGGATCACACCAAGCCATTACTTCAATGAAACGATTCACACAATATATACACACATTTATACACCGGTATCACTTTTCATTCCAGCACAATATGAAAATCAAACAAGTATGGAGTACGTATTCACGAGGCACATTTAAACTCCACATAATAACAAAAAATCACATAAGCTCGTATAACATGAGACACAACAAAGTAGGGAGACTTACATACACAGATCTCACGAAGATGATGGCTGCACATCGATACTAATCACGACCGACACCTCAGACGACGCGTTGCGACACGACTCAGTCAGACAAAATCTGACAAGACAAGACAAGACAAGACAAGGCCCAACAATACGAAACTCGACCCGACAGCCTAGGTTTCCACAACCTAAGCTCTGATACCATATTCTGTAACACCCCCAAACTGCTCGGGAATATTACAGCGCTGTAGACCCTCTCTATGAGGATCTACCAGGCTAAATACAGAAACACCACAATACAATACATACCGACATGGGTATTGAACGGACCATTAGACCGATTTGGTCTTTTACCACAACATACACATAAACCATACATTACTCTTTCTCGTGACTCATACCCACACAGGGGTTATCATAAATTAACATTCCCGTATAAAGGGAAAATAAACACAACGGAAGAACAAAACAAGACATCACCAACTACTCAACACCGATCTTCATGTGATTAGTATCACCGTCTTCCATCATCCTTCGTAACGATCCTGTGAATTGCTCCCAAGCAACCTGCAAGTACCTGGACGCAAAACAGACATCCACCCCCCCGAATACTCGGGGGTTAGCAAAACTCCACTATTTTGCTAGTGCAAGTAAAAATACAAAGACAGGCCATACATATCATACTCCAAGAACATAGAAATCATGAATATACTTCCCGAGATAATTCACTTGATCAAAACAGTTTGAATTATGAAAGATAGGAATAAAACCATTTACATCTTACAAAACATTTTACGATCTCGAGAGTTTTGAAAACATTTGAGAATTTACGAATTCTCAAGTCTTTCGAAACCCTTAGGGACACAGCCCAAAAATCATTTATTTCAAAAGATGATTTACGATAACTAAATACGGGGTCCACGACCCGATCATAACATTCCAATTACAAACACGAAGGTCCTTGACCTAAATCATCCACTTCACATACTCGCAAGAATGACCCGACGAAAACCACACAATGTCAGACATTAACATCACAACAGTCTCACTGAACGACATCGAAGAGCACAACTGTGCAACTTAACCATACGGTCGAACTCGACACACTACAGAGCTACACTACATAGAGCAACCATAGGACTCACGTACCCATACCAAATTATCACAGCCAAGGGACGAACCACACACAACACATTTACTGGTGTCATTCCAGCCAAGTACAATATCATTTGAACTGCCATTCTAATCAGATGAACCATACGCCAAAAGATCAAAGTTCTCCAACAAAACATTTCAAAGTTAACCTCGGTACGAGACTCACGGCCACCGTACCCCGTAGAGCCTCGTCGGACATCCCTGGGTGGTTAACCATAGTTCGTGATACGAAACTCACGGCAACGTATCCCTAGAAGCCCCGTCGGACCATCCCTAGGTGAACATACATAAACATCCACAGCGCCACGGGAGGCCATGATTCAAATACTAGAATATGCAAACAAATGCTAGGAACTTCGCTAGAATGGCCACTTTAGTCGACGTATACTCACAATAAATGTCACACAACAACAAGCAAATACTACTACCAAACAACATCAAGGGTACCAACCTCCTTACGAAGGAGTAACAACTAATATCACACAACGTCGCATATTCTGAAAACACATTAATCCACGAAGCATACGAGTTATATTTTGAAAGACACAATTATCGAGAACATACCGATCCTTTTAAAAGTTCGTTAAAACAACCAAATTGTAATTTTGGTTCCAATAACAACGAATACGTCTACGAAACACGAAATGTATGGGCAAGATACTTGCCTCGGATAATTACAAACGCGGAGAATCAACCGAAGTGAAGAGACCCGAACCGTCCACGAACTCGCCGACTCCGCCGAACGACAACCTGCGACGATAAACTACAAATGACAATAACAACAATGAGAATAAATTCCACAACACGACTCAAAGCCACCGAATTAGAGGGTCAAATGACGAAAGTTCAAGTGTTTCCCCCAAAACGGCCAAGAACACGAAGCGACTCGCTAATTCGTGAAAAACGGAATTCCAACCATGGATGATTTGGTGCTGTTAATCCACACCAAGACATTGATGATGATGTTGTAGGATGAAAGAATGATGAATTCCTGTGAAGAATCGCCCTGGAATCGCCTCAAGACTCTGCCCATCGCGTGAGGAAGGAAAAGAGAAAAACTGATCTGAAATAACATTGCGCGCTGACTGAAATACAGGCCTTTGTTACGGCCGTAACATCATGCTCATTACGGCCGTAATATGCTGGCCATTACGGCCGTAACATGTTGGCCATTACGGCCGTAACATGCTGGTCCTTATGGCCGTAACAGGCTGGCCATTACGGCCGTAACATGATGCATTCTGGCAGTAGACAGCAGGTTCCTCCTGTCGCCGGATCAGTTCCGAACAACCTCAAAATGCGACGACTCGAAAGGTGCGACATAGCTCTAATGAAGAGTTCTCAACAACGAATGAAAGCGCTAAACAAACATGCGATTCCGACAACTCGGAGGTGGGTAAAAATGAGTATGAAAGCAAATACCCAAAACTTTGGGAAATTACAAAACGGCTCAAACGTTCGAAAATCACAATACATGATCGAATAACCAAACCGAAGTTCACAACATGTCTAACAAGGCTAAACGGACTTGCGGGAAAAACGAAACGACAGTTTCAAACGAGATTCGTAAGAATCGAACTCAAATGCGGAAAAGTGGCTACGAAGCACGGAACTCAGCAAAACGACACCGAAACGAACTCGGATGTCAAAAAGTGCATAATTAATCATTCTCAGATTGACGAAACGGTGACAAGAGAGCCGTTAAAATGGACTCCTGCCAAAAAAATAAAATTACCGGAAATCGAAATTGCGGATATTACAACTAGTCCTCGGGATAACAGCCCTGGACCCATAGAACTGCTATTAGTTAAATCGCGAGATGTATATCCGCCTACCAAGTTGTTAAATATCCTAAATTACCGCGCATAAGGAGTCGTCCCTCAAGTGATTGCTCCATGCTGGACCCCCTCAAATCCAACTGCATGGTCCCACCGAGATCTGGTCTCCCACACTGCTGCTTGAAGCCCTCAATATTTAAATATTCCACCAGCGTAGCCCGGGGGATAGTGTCTCTTCTTTAATAATAGACTAAAGAATCATAAACCCTTGAAATTTTTGCCATCAGAGGGACTCGAACCCGAATCCTCCACTTGAAGTGGAAGCCCGTGGCCAGTGAATCAAGGTCACTGGCAGATTGGGTGAAAATTACGTGGACAAAATGACGGGCAAGTTGATGGGTGAGCATGTATAAAGATCAAGTGCGTGAGTTACAAATTGAAGTTGAAATTTGAGATGAAAAAAATTCAAGATAATAAAATCCAAAATGTTTAGCCTCATAAAGAACACGCGATTGCATGTATATGTATTAATCTTTTCTCTAATTTCTATGTTAATGTGTATTTGATTTTAAGTTCTATAATTACTAATGTCCAATCTAAATCTATTCTGTTTGATTCATAATTTTATGGAGTTCGAAGATCATAGAATTCATTGAGTGAATATTGTAGTTCGGTGGTGGGATTACCAATGAAAGGAATATTGACGGGGAGGTTTTTTTTTTTTTTTTTTAATTATTTTTCCTGAGTCCCCCCAAGAGGATCGAGCTCACCCCCGATCTAGAGGTAAGTTTGGCAGCATGATCTGATCGTCTCATTATCCCCCGCTTGATTCATGCGCTCTTGGGCCGTCAGTTAATGGTTTCATCCGGCGTGCAAGGGCTCCAATCGTTCCCCCAATATTGGCGGGGAGGTTGATATCAAACTATTTGATGATATACTTATTTGATAAGTGCGTCATCATATATCCATACTTGTTAGAGCATTTAGTGTAACACCCAAAAAATACATCGGGCCATTACAGTGCCGTGAATTTCGTGTGGAACCCACAAAGCTATTTTAGGAAATTGATATTTTAAATAAGGCATTACAAAATGGGTGAGTCCACAATTACATAACATGAATCGGGATGTCTTGAAAGAAAACATAATTCAAAACACGATTATTACATAAATAGAGCTTTTAAAAATTTAATTAAAACATGTAGTAGCAGAACTTTAATCCAACATCGTTCAAGCCTGGCCGGAATGCAGAACCCCCTAAAATTCGATAGCTCACTACATGTACGGTTTATTATATCATGATGTATTTTAATAACATTTGTTATAATATAATAATCTATATCTAGTTTCATTTTATTTTACTTGATTGTTTCGTAAATAAAAAATTAATTGAAAGTTAAAGTAGAATATTGATTCACCTAATGGGCTATGTGTACCAATATTTATTAATATAAACTCACTAATGGACTCAAACCCAACCTAATAAAATTCCCAAGTCTTGAATTTATAGTTGAAGGCATAACCCAACTATTTAATCCATTTACAATTAAATAAATACCCAACTATTTATATTAATATTCTACACACTGAAAATAAAAAAAATATATATACACACACACACACATATGGGCGGCAAGGGAAGAAAAAGAGGAGGAATGATGTGTGGTTTCTAGAGCCCTCATATCCCCCATGCAAGACACCCTCATGAAACACCTTAGACACATGGCATTAGTCTTCTCTTCAACAACACCTCCCCAAGCCCTAAAACCATCCTATAAATACCTACACTTAGTAATAGCAACCCTTTACACTTTCAACAAACAAAAAAAAATCTGAAAATTTGAGAGAAAGGGAGAGAGGGCCGAGCCAAGGGAGAAGAAGGAGGAAGGAAAAAAAAATTCAACAAGAGAATAGGTAATCTCATTTCTTATACTTCAATATATTAGTTATCATCCAAATCTCTCTAATCTAACTCAAATATCTAAACATGCAAACAACATATACACCATGGAATGCATGTTTCGGCCGAACCTAGTAGTGGTGAAGGGGAAGATCGTCTTCAACTTTCGAGACCTAGATCCATTTACTTCCGACGAGAAATCGAGGTGGGTAAGTTGTTTTCCTTCTTTTCTCTTATTCAAAATTTATACAAGTTAAATATACGTGCATGCAAGTATTAACACTTTAGATATCTATACTTGATTAATATTCATTCCCATGCATGTAATGGTCTTGATATTTGTTGAATTTTAGTTTGTCATATTTTGATTATATGTGCAAATTAATTCATTGATGGAAATTTTGGTTGAATATGACAAATCTGATCTGTGGGATTAAAATCCCAAAATATATGAGTATGTATATTGGACTATGATAAGAGGATAATTAGTCACCGGAAGATTTGATAATTAGAACCTAAGTTCGAAGGATAAATTAAAATAGTTTAAATAAGATAAATTTGGGGTAAAATTGTTAAAATCCATAATTCTGGTCTTATGTCCTAAAAGTAAATCTTAATATATCAAAAATAAGTTCTCCATAAAATTTCACCTATATCGGAATTTACTAAAATAGAAAATCGGGGCAAAATGTAAATCTCAAGGATTCGGGGCCAAAATTGTAATTGACAGAAACTTACTGTTTCGAAAATAAAATTTCCAGAAAAGTTAAGCTCTCTGGACTCGTAATAATATAAGGAGCTTACCCCAAAAATTTGAGGTCAATCCGACAAGAAATGAAAAAGATATGTCAAGAATACTAAAATACCGATTAAGGCAAAATGAAGGGGTGAAATTATAATTTCTAAAAGAATAGAAATTATACTGAACGTAATCTAAAAATACAAGTTATAAGGTTCAAATCGCAACTGAATTCATAATTTTCGGGGTTTACATGAATCCAAACGAATTAATCAAAATTATAAGACAAAACTAATTAAAAATAATAATAATAATAGTACTTTAATTTCGAAAGAGCAGAATTAAAATTTATGGAAGGAAAAACCTCCATGCAACTTCTGACCTTCAATCCTCATATCATGATGGACTTTTCGCAATAAAGTTCGTAATTTTTGGACGTACAATCAAACCGTTCCGACTTAATCAAATTTATAATATTTTAGTAAAAATAATGGTAGTACTTGTAATTTCTGAAAGGTAAAACTTTCATGCGACTTCTGAACTTCAATCCTCATATCATGACGGACTTTTCGCAATAAAGTTCGTAATTTTCGGACGTACAATCAAACCATTCCGACTTAATCAAATTTATAATATTTTAGTAAAAATAATGATAGTACTTAAAGACGGAGGGGCAAAATTATAATTTCTGAAAGGTAAAACTTTCATACGACTTCTGACCTTCAATCCTCATATCATGACGGACTTTTCGCAATAAAGTTCGTAATTTTTGGACGTACAATCAAACCGTTCCGACTTAATCAAATTTATAATATTTTAGTAAAAATAATGATAGTACTTAAAAGACGGAAGGGCAGAATTATAATTTCTGAAAGGTAAAACTTTCATGCGACTTCTGACCGTCAATCCTCATATAATAACGGACTTTTCGCAATAAAGTTCTTAATTTTCGGACGTATAATCAATCCGTACCGAACTATTCAAGTTTATGAGTTAATTATAAGATTATGCTAAGACTCACACAATAGCAATTTAATCATCAACCGGTTGAACTAATTCCTATAGTTTATCCAAGTCCATTTACTATCAAATAATTATATCGATATCTTAAAATATGCATAATCTTTGTTAATCACGACAATAATTGTTATTCAATAGAAATCGGGAGTAAGTGCTGTGCGGAGCTAAGTGCTACGACCTTCGGGCGGAAGCCACCGCTAGAGTCCGTACGAGTACCTCTAGAGTCCTTTTTTCTATTTATATGCATGAGGGGCGGTTAGTCTAAGTCATGAATCGAGCATCGTGGCTGCAATTCTAGGCAAAGCTATCGTCGTATCCAATTCTCTTGAAGCCGAAGGACGGAGTGATCCTAAGGTGACTGGGTCGTAGAATTCAGGTATAGTCGCGATTATGATATGATCCGGGCATACACCCAAGCTAAGGACATATCGAGCCCATATAAGAGATAAGGCAGCACATCACCAAGCGTGAGAGCGATAAAGCTCAAAGGCCAATGTTATAGTGACGGTCCGACAAACGCCCAAGGCTACGGTTATCAAACCAAAGGTCGTGGTGATAGTCAAAGGTCAAACACTGATAACGGTCTAGGACGTTATAAGAAGGCTAAGGGATTAGTCATGTAGACGACATCCCAAAGCTAAATACTCAATGGGCGCTCAACGCCGTGCATTCTTCATACTCAACCGCAATCTACGGATATTGACTGTACATTCATATCATAATTCATAATATTCTTCTAGAAAACTTGCACCAATTTTTAAACAACACTATTTTTCAGAAGTGGGAAAAACATAACGTTTATTAACTAATAAACTCATTAAATATCAAATCCCAACTCATTGAGAATCCATTATTCTCACCCCATTTTGAATTGTTTTTCTAAAATCCCACTAGATGAAGAGAATCAAGAGGAAAAAGAGACAAATGCTGACGACCACTGAAGACCGTCCTCAAGTATTGCCAAGACATAGGAAATTATGATACTGCTTTAACGCTTCTTTTATTCCTGTGTCAAAATGTATTTTTGATTTCCGATTTTACACTTGATGTAATAATTCCGCTGTACTCTTGAATATTTCTTTTCTATGGAATAACCAGTCTTAGTTCACCGGGATGAGATCTGGCATATGTATGCTTTACTGGAATGTATTATCACAAATGTTATTTATTACGTTAACTGTCGCGTTCTCATCCTACCCCGGTGTGGGGGCGTGACAGGAGTGGTATCAGAGCTTGGTTTGTAAGAAGGACACTTACATCGAGCTTTCCAGGATAAGATTCTTCGGACTTAGATGGGAATTCCACCTAGGGCGAAGTGAACCATAGAAATGAGTCCTAATGTAGATTTCTCGAGTCAATTCTCATTAAGATCTCTTTCGACTTGTCGCTATTCACTTAGAATATGCATAGTCAAATTCAAATTTCCTAAGTCATTGGCCAAGATACTCGACTAAGTATTCACGGCAATTCCCTGATCAAATCAATTCTCCTATTGAACTCTTGAAACGGACATAGCTTATTTCACCTATCAGATCCTCTGAACTCCACTAAACCTCATTACTTTTCAAAATGGGGTATTATTATTTCTTGGTCGCTGATGTCGTATAAGCATATTTGTTGAGTTATAAAGTTCACAACCTTGATGATAATTCATGAATAGAGTTTTATTATTGGATATTTCAATCCATTTGCTATTCATTCAGAGTAAGCGTCGCCAATTGGCATTGTCTAAATTAATTAAGTCGCTATACTATTCATTTGGAATAGTGATGACTAATTTCAACTTATTACAAGTTCCATGTTGCTACGTACATTCTAGTCAATCTAGCTACATTCCGACTCGAGGCCGCAGCTCATGACTGGTGGAAGATTACAAATGGAAAATGGACAAGGGAAGCTACTGACTGAACATGGGAAAACTTCGTAAATGCTTTCCGTGATCAATACATTTCTCAGGCCGCTCGTGAAGCTAGTCGTGACGAGTTCTACCATCTTAAATAAGGGGCAATAACTGTAGCCCAGTACGAGTCTCAATTCAATCGAATCTCAAAATACGCGCCAGGACTGGTGAGCACATAGGAGGACAAACTGTACAAATTTACGCGCGGGTTGAGGTTTATACTACAACAAAGCTTGCTGCCAGTGAGAATGACTACAATGACAGAAGCTGTCGAGGCTGCTAGCCGAATCGAAAGTGGGATGACCCGGTTGGGACAGGCGAAGGATCGCATAAGTGGGAAGTTCAAGAGATCCGCATCAAATCCATCATCCAGACCACCCCAGAAATTTCAACACAAGACTACTGGACTGAATACCAGAAAGAGGCCTGCAAATAACCTACCGCCATGTTCCCACTGTAATAAGATGGGACATAAATCTGAAGACTGTTGGAAGAAGCAAGGGAGATGCTTTCGTTGTGGATATAATCAACACCCAACTAGGGAATGCCCAAAGTGGGAGACACAGAGCAACAATCAGCAGAAAAATGCAGCTAAGAAGGATGATCGCAAAGGCAAGGGGAAGGCACCAGCAAGAGTTTTTCCATTAGCTGGACAAGAAGCCCCTAACGCAACAGACGTGGTGGAAGGTACATTTCTTGGGTCAAACCACTCTGCTCATGTATTGTTAGATCCGGGATCATCACATTCTTTTGTTGCACCTCATTATGCACAAAAATTAAATGTCGACATGGAGTCACTACCCATAAGCTTAGAAGTATCCACACCTATGGGTGCGAGCTGAGAAACGGATTTAGTATTTAGAGATTGTGAAGTGATCATTAAAGGTCACTGTTTTCCTGCCGACCTAATTCTTCTCCCAATACTTGAGTATGACCTCATACTTGGGATGGATTGGCTATCTAAACACTTTGCACAACTCGATTGCCATTCTAAAATAGTTCGATTCTGCAAACCCGATCACCCAGTATTTGAACTACACGGGGATGCTAGAATTAACTCGGCCCCAATCATATCAGCCAAGAAGGCGAGAAGGGCCATCTCGAAGGGAGCAATAGGATATTTGGCTTTTGTCATTAACAAACCCAAGAGTAAAATGGAGATTGAAGCTACACCAGTAGTATCAGAATACCGTGATATTTTCCCCACGGAACTCACTTCTCTACCTCCAGGTAGGGAAGTTGAATTCAGCATTGATATCTTGCCGGGGAAGGCACCTGTGGCTAGAACGCCATATCGAATGGCCTACTGGAACTTCAAGAACTGAAGGTTCAGTTGCAGAAATTGCTAGAGATTGGATTTATCCGACCTAGTCTATCTCCTTGGGGAGCACCAGTGCTATTCGTAAAGAAGAAAGATGGCATGCTAAGATTGTGTATCGATTACCGAGAACTTAACAACATTACTATCAAGAACAAGAATCCACTTCTTAGGATCGACGAGCTATTCAACCAACTACAAGGAGTAACAGTTTACTCAAAGTTCGATCTTCAGCAGGGATATTACCAATTGAGGATCGAAGAGAATGACATACCGAAGACTGCCTTTCAAACTAGGTATGGTAATTATGAATTTGTGGTAATGCCTTTTAGATTGACCAATGCGCCGGCATGCATTTATGGATTTAATGCACCGTGTATTCCAACCATATCTGGATCAATTCGTAGTGATATTTATTGATGACATACTCGTTTATTCCAAGTCGGATCAAGATCACGAAACTCACCTGAGATTGGTACTAGAGACACTGAGGAAGCATAAATTGTACGCCAAATTCAGCAAGTGTGAATTCTGGTTAAGAGAGGTAGTGTTTTTAGGACACATAATATCTGGAGATGGAGTCACAGTAGATCCATCAAATGTGGAGACTATTTTGGACTGGAAGAGGCCATAAACAGTCACGGAAATACGATGCTTTCTTGGACTTGTGGGTTACTACCGCAAATTCATTAAAGACTTCTCAAAAATCGCAGGACCACTCACAAGACTGACGCAAAAGCACGTCAAATTTGAGTGGAACGATAAGTATGAGTTGAGCTTCCAAGAACTCAAGAGAAAACTCACTACCGCACCCGTACTAACACTTCCCGAAGGGAGTGAAGGATTTGTGGTTTACAGCGATGCATCAAAGGAAGGATTAGGAGCTGTACTAATGCAAAACGACAAGGTTGTGGCTTATGCATCACGAAAGCTGAAAATCCATGAGATGAATTATCCGACCCATGACCTTGAACTAGCATCAACAGTGTTTGCTTTGAAGAAATGGAGACACTACCTGTATGGAGCTACATTCACCATCTTTACCGACCACAAGAGTCTCAAATATTTGTTCTCTCAGAAGGAGTTGAATCTAAGATAGAGACGGTGGATAGAACTTCTTGAGGATTATAACCTCACCATTCAGCATCATCCGGGCAAGGCCAATGTCGTAGCAGACGCCTTAAGTAGGAAAGCGAGTGTGGCTAGACTCATTATAAGGGAATGGAATGCCCTGAGAGAAATAATCCAATGGAACCTAAGATAGTCTAAGACACACGTGGTGTGCGATAATTTGTCAATAAAAGCCGGACTTACTTAAGGAAATCCAAGAAGCACAGACTCAAGACGGAAATTTGTGTAAACTTAAGGAAAGGGTCACACAAGGCGAGAAATATGAGTTTAGCATATCGGCTGATGGAACACTAAAATTCAAACACTGTATATGTGTTCCCAATAATGACGAACTCGAGAAGAAAATTTTAGCATAGGCTCACTGCTCTCGGTATACAATTCATCCAGGTGGTAATAAGATGTATTGTATAAGGATCTAAAGAAATACTACTGGTGGGTGAATATGAAGAACCAGGTAGCAGAATTCATAGCAAGGTGTTTAACTTGTCAAAGAGTGAAGGCTGAACACCAAAGACCATCACGGTTGCTACAGCCGCTCGATATTCCCGAATGGAAATAGGAACTAATCATGATGGACTTCGTGACGGATCTACCAACAACCAGTGGAGGATATAACACAATTTGGGTAGTCATGGATAGACTTACGAAGTCAGCTCACTTCCTACCCGTAAGGAAGAAGGATAGTCTGCAGAAGCTAGCAAGGACATATATCCGAGAAATCGTTAGATTACATGGAGTATCTGTAGACATTGTGTCAGACCATGACCCCAGATTTGTCTCCAGATTCTGGAAGAGCCTTTATCAAGAACTTGGGATGGCATTAAGTTTCACTACTGCAGCACACCCTCAGACGGACGGACAGTCCGAGCGAACGATACAAGTCCTTGAGGATATGTTACGGGCGTATGCACTGGATTTTCAAAGGAGTTGGATTCACCACCTACCCTTAACTGAGTTTGCGTACAACAACAGCTATCAGGCAACTATCGGGATAGCTCCATATGAAGCATTATACGGAAGAAAGTGCCGATCACCAATATATTGGGAGATTGACGACCGATGGACACCAAGGACTAATCAGAACCGAAACCCGATACCAAAAGTTGATCTAGTAGAAGATGCCATGGATAAGGTTCGAATCATTCGGGATCGAATTCGCACTGCTCAGAGCCGACAGAAGAGTTATGCAGACTAGAGGAGAACAAATTTAGAATTCGACATGGGCTACAAAGTATTCCTTCATTTATCACCACGTAAGGGATTGATCAACCCGAAGAAGGGAGGGAAGCTTAGCCCTAGATATGTCGGACCTTTCACAATCCTTGAACGAATTGGGAAATTAGCATGTCGTCTCGAGCTGCCAACGGATCTTTCCGGAATGCACAATGTATTTCATGTCTCAAGATTGAAGAAATATCATCCAGATCCTCAACATGTCATTACGCATGACATACCACCAATCAAAGAAGATTTAACTTATATCGAGAAGCCGATTAGGATCGTGGATCAACAAGTACGCGAACTAAGAGACAAGAAGATACCATTGGTCAAGGTCGTCTGGACAAATCACAATAGAGAGGAAGACGCTACATGGGAAGCTGAAGAAGAAATGAAGAAATCATATATCGAGTTGTTCGAGAAGAAATTTGGGGACCAAATTCTTCTAAGGAGGGGAGGATGTAGAACCCCCTAAAAATCGATAGCTCACTATATGTACAGTTTATTATATCATGATGTATTTTAATAACATTTGTTATAATATAATATAATCTACATCTAGTTTCATTTTATTTTACTTGATTGTTTCGCAAATAATAAATTAATTGAAAGTTAAAGTAGAATATTGATTCACCTAATGGGCTATGTGTACCAATATTTACTAATATAAACTCACTAATGGACTCAAACCCAACCTAATAAAATTCATAAGTCTTGAATTTATAGTTGAAGGCCCAACTATTTAATCACAATTAAACAAATACCCAACTAATTATATTAATATTCTACACACTTAAAATACAAAAAAAATACACACACACACACACACATGGGCGGCCAAGGGAAGAAAAAGAGGAGGAATGATGTGTGGTTTCTAGAGCCCTCATGTCCCCCATGCTGTAACACCCCCAATCCGCTCAGGGATATTACACGCCGTAGAACCTTTCCTCAAGGATCTACCAGGCTGGTAACAACAAACGAACAACTCGACAATGCCTTTAAGGCTAAAAAGACTCAGTAGACCGATTTGGCCTTTCAATAAATACATACAACTCAATTACAATACATGCCCACGCAGGGGTCGAATACAACACACTCCCGTACAATGGGGAAAGAATACTACAGCGGAAATAAAATGCAACTAAACCAATAACATCATACGGATCCTCGTGTGATTAGTATCGTTCATCTTTCATCATCCTTCATGCCGACCCTGTGCTCTGCTCCAAAACCTGAATGCAATACAGACATCCACCCCCCGAATACTCGGGGGTTAGCAAAACTCCACTGTTTTGCTAGTGCAAATACAAAGTGCAAATACGAGCCATATAATTCAAGTTCCACGAATCACAATAACCAGGAATCCTTAAAGATTAGAATACCACGAAACGAATACTTCCCGAGGCAAGAATTTGAGTAAAACTTTCCAAATCCGAAAGATCACAAATAACGAGAATGGTTTGCAAAATGGTTTAAAATACCCTCGGGAGTTTTAATAGAAAACAAATTAGGATTATCAAATCCTTCTATTTCCAAAATCAACAGGGTCACAGCCCAAAGGTTTTATTTTCGCAAATAGAAAACCGACAACAATTCACAGGGCCAGAGCCCAACATCACGTGTCCTCAACGGACATAAAATCAACGAAACGTAATCACGCACGCGCATCGCCTAGGACCGGGACGCTACCACAGAAATCCCACCCGAGGCCTCGAAGGACCCTCCCGAGCTGGCTATCTAAACAAATCACAACACATGCATCGCCTTGGGAACAGAGTCATATCATAGATTCCCGCACGAGGCCTCTAAGGACCCTCCCGCACTGGCTAGCTAAACAAACTCAAACCACCCATAAGTTATCTTGACATCGTACTCGCAAGTACCGATTCTCGGAGCCCTCTCCAGACCTACCCGATTAGATAACCTTATGGTCAAATCATATCAAATGGCCGTACTCGCAAGTAACGCGCCACGAGGCCTCACGGTCCCTACCCGGTAAACATCAATCGAATATACCCACAATTTATCGTGACATCGCACTCGCAAGTGGCGATTCTCGAGCCCTCTCCGGACCTACCCGAATTGATAACCTTGTGGTCAAATCATATCAATTGGCCGTACTCGCAAGTAACGCGCCGAGGCCTCACGGGTCCCTACCCAGAACACCAATCGAATATACCCACAAGTTATCGTGACATCGCACTCGCAAGTGACGATTCTCGGAGCCCTCTCCAGACCTACCCGAATTGATAACCTTGTGGTCAAATCATCAATGCATCGAGTTCACAACGACAAGGGTTTCACATTTGCCACAATCACAAATACATCAAATCATGAGTTAATGCAAACAACACTTAGCAAAACACCACATCAAATCATTACGCACCAAAAAGAAACCATATACGTCCACACGCAATACCAAATGTAACATAAACACCAAACATATCCATAGAATTCACTTAGTTCACAAACCACACCATTCACAAAACACACGCGTTTTGAAAGAGGGCCTTTAACAAGGCTAGCCAAATCTTTTGAAAGTTCAATTCAAACGACCAAACAAACACATTTAAACGATCACCAATTATCATATCCACAAAACAAGAATCATATGGACAAGGTACTTGCCTCAAAATCGGCACGCAAGTATCCCGACGAAGACGGCTCAACCGGAAAGCTTCGAAACGCCCGATGCAATCGAAAAGAAGGACGACAACGAACGGAAGGGTTCAACTCGGTTTCTTCGCAAGAAACTCGACCCTAACAATATATAATCAATAAATCATCGATCATACAAGGAAGAATAATCGTAGAACGCCCGAAAACCCCTCTAAGACATTTTACCGGACACCTTCAAGGCGTCGATCAAGAACTCGACCCAAATAACGAATCGATACGATCCAACCATGGAATAACAAGGGAAAAGATATAAAACATCTAAATAATCATCAATCCATCATAATCCTAAGTTAAATTGGATTAAACGGATGAAAACAACCAAAACACCGAAATTCCCCAAAACTAGATTTCTAGGAAATCTGACCTGATTCGGTAGATCGGAGGATGTTATAGGACGGATGATTGATGATATGAACCTCAACACTTCATGGATTCATTGTCCAACAACATCTCTAGATGATTCACACACCCACAACCGCGTACGGGAAGAAAAAGAATGAGAAATGGTCAAGAAAACGCTACTGTGCCTTAAATAAGCCGATCGGCCGGACGTTACGTCGTAATCGCCATGGCGAACTCACCGCTGGAAAATGCCGGAACGTTACGCACGTTACGGCTAGGGCCTTACGTCGTAACCGCCTTACGCACGTAATCGCCGATCACTACCGCACGTTACTCGGCCAGTGGCTGGCCCGAGCATGCCCGGCCATGACTCGGCGGGACCAACTCCGACGGCCCGAACGACCCCGAAACCCGAACCCGAGTACGAATCGAAGATACGGTTACGAAGTACTCGAAAAGACGAATCCGAGCACTAATAGAACACACGATTCCGACTACCCGAAGGCTCAAAATTCGACAACGGAAAGTAATTACCCCAAACTTTGGGAAATTACGAAAATGGCCCAAAACGCCCCAAAATCACGATACGTGATCGAATAACCAAACCGAAGCTTGCAACATGAATAATAACATTAAATGAACTTACGAGAAAGTCGTAACAGCAGATTTGACGAGATTCGCAAGAATCGAACTCAAGTGCGGAAAAAGCGCTAAAAGCACGGAACTCAACAAAACGACACAAAGCGAGCTCGGATGACAAAAGTGCAGAATTAATCATTCTCGGAGCAGCGAAACGGTCATGATCGAGTCGTCAAAATGGACTTCCGCCGAAAAAAAGAAATTTACCGAAAATCGAAAATTGCGGATATTACATTCTACCCTCCTTAAAAGAAGTTTCGTCCCGAAAGTTAAAACAAGTAGGGAGAAGCAATATCCCGCCAGGAAAACTCAATGAGATACGCAAGAAACGCGTAACTAATGCCAAACGGCGAAACGTTACAAACAACGCAACGGAATATACGGTGTGAAAACACGCTCCACGACGACCAACACAACGTCGCCGTTAGGGATATAATAGAACCAACAAGTGACAAGCGTCATCAAATGGATAATACAATCAAGTCAATTATCCGAACAATCACAAAACACAACGAACGAAAATCAATACGATTGACCAACCCAACGGTACATCAATCAAAACGCGAGCCAATCGCTGAACAAATACGGAATTCCACCGCTCAAGGGTTGGAAGATCGAAAACGAGACTAATTTCCCGAACTTAAGGGAATTAGGAAGGAGCCTGAACGCTCAACAATCATGAAACGAGAACAAAAACCGAACAAACAAACGATCGAGACAACAAAAATCGAACAATCATGTCCGAAATACGAAGGATAATAAAATTCAAACAACAACTCCAAGGTTCACATCTCGACTCGAGACAATATATGATCCGGTGAAAACAACAGGATGTGCATTCATATAAGATCCACAGGAAAGAGAATAGCAATAGAAAAGTCACAACGACAAATGAGTTATTCCGAAATAATACCACACTCGTCCGATCAACAAAAGCAAGGGGCAGGACAAGCTCAGAAATGTCAACGAACATAAACGAGTCGACAGAGTCGAAAACACAAGAGTTCCAAATCCGATCCACTTCGAATAAAAGAACTAATAAAACCAGATGATGTCACTTTCGAACAAGGTTCACAAGAATCGAACCGAACTCGAAAAAGTCACAGCGATAACCAGATCGACCCACAACAAGATCACAGTTCGTTCGAACGATGAAACCGGAATACAGAACAAGTTCAGAAAGTATCAACGAACACGAGCGAGCCGATAGAATTGAGAAAGAGAAAATGCAGGAGCCAAAAATAATACGGGTATTACATTCGACCTCTTCTAAAAGAAGTGTCGTTCCCGAAACTCACAACACGAAATCAAGGTGACAACACAACAAGCAACTGACAGAAACATCTTTCAAAGGCCTCTCAAAGCCGATTCCGATGACTGTGCTGAAGCGCGGACTCCGAAAGTCTCGGTAGCCAATTCGCAAAACTGAATTCGGTGTCCCTCGAGTCCACACTTGAAATGTGTTACCGACGAGAAGGACAATTTACACGTGCATGCCCCGGCACATCACGGTTGAAACGTCTCGGCTAGGCATACCGAAAATACAGATGCTAGATACAATGGAACTAACACCGCAAAACAACATACCGGAGATGCCAACTAAGCATAACATATCAACGCATACAAAAATCACAACAACAACGGCATCGTTCGACGATTCTGACATCGACGATAGCGGCCACACAATCACAAACATCATAAAACAATCACCCATGTGTATAACGCACAAAAATCCAAGCTTTAACAGCTCACACAGGTGCGTTAACACGCAGGCCACCACAAAATGACAACATTAAGGATCGTCATCACACCTCCCACAAGGGCTAACAAAATATATGCGTGGTGAACGACTCGACGCTCACGCCACCAATTCAATCACAATTCGGGGTTAACACCGTAACGAAAGTTCGAAAACCATACACGCATTTCCGGTCCAAGCAGAATGATAGGTTTTAAAAACGAAAACCACCTTTTGAAAATAATTTAGAAAAACACCGGTTGATCTTGAGTATCACCTTTCAAAAAAAGTACAAACGTGAAATATCGTTATCGAGACTTTGGAAAACCATTTCGCATTTGATAAAAATGAGGACACTTTCTTTTCGTGAAAAACTTTCAAAATATTCGACCCGTGGGTCTAAGCAACTGCATTTGAAAATATTTCAAAATATTTTTGGTCCTCAACCGGAAATTTTTTGAAATGTATGGCGGCATTAGAAAACACCTTGAAAACACCGCAAGAAAATAATTCGTTTTAAAAGTACGTCTCGAATTTTAATTTTCTAAGATACTCAAGATTTTCAAAAATAATTCAATGGGCTAGAATGCCCAAAAAGTTTAGGTACTTACACGGAACATTATAGCGCCGTGTGTCCGCTACGAACCCACCAGGCTAAAAACCATTTACAAAAACGCCAAAAAGGCCGATGACGGTAATATTTCAAAAACTCACAGAAGCCATTTAGAAAATAATAAATACCGTCATAAGAATTTCGCCAAAATGATCAAGGCCGTAATGCCAAAAACTCGGTTAAGGAATCGGTTTTCGAAATAAAACTCAGTCGGTAAAATACCGAAAGCCATTACAAAAGAACTCACGCAGCGGATAAAAGAAATAAAGTCAAACATGCACAAGACATCAACACTACTCCTCATATGAACGAAAAATGGGAGTCAAATAATCACATATCACGAAATCAAAATCCATAAGAGGATTCCGTCAATTAACTCACAATCATAAAAATAGCTCGTGTCACACGAGGCACAACACAAAGAAGGGAGACTTACAACCACAGGTCGCACGAAGATGATGATCGCCCACGATACTAATCACGACCAACCAACACAGACGACGCGTCGCGACACAACTCAGTCAGATAAAATCCGACGAGACAAAAACTCAATAGACACCACTGACCCGACAGCCTAGGTTTCCACAACCTAAGCTCTGATACCATTCTGTAACACCCCCAATCCGCTCAGGGATATTACACGCCGTAGAACCTTTCCTCAAGGATCTACCAGGCTGGTAACAACAAACGAACAACTCGACAATGCCTTTAAGGCTAAAAAGACTCAGTAGACCGATTTGGCCTTTCAATAAATACATACAACTCAATTACAATACATGCCCACGCAGGGGTCGAATACAACACACTCCCGTACAACGGGGAAAGAATACTACAGCGGAAATAAAATGCAACTAAACCAATAACATCATACGGATCCTCGTGGGATTAGTATCGTTCATCTTTCATCATCCTTCATGCCGACCCTGTGCTCTGCTCCAAAACCTGAATGCAATACAGACATCCACCCCCCGAATACTCGGGGGTTAGCAAAACTCCACTGTTTTGCTAGTGCAAATACAAAGTGCAAATACGAGCCATATAATTCAAGTTCCACGAATCACAATAACCAGGAATCCTTAAAGATTAGAATACCACGAAACGAATACTTCCCGAGGCAAGAATTTGAGTAAAACTTTCCAAATCCGAAAGATCACAAATAACGAGAATGGTTTGCAAAATGGTTTAAAATACCCTCGGGAGTTTTAATAGAAAACAAATTAGGATTATCAAATCCTGCTCTTTCCAAAATCAACAGGGTCACAGCCCAAAGGTTTTATTTTCGCAAATAGAAAACCGACAACAATTCACAGGGCCAGAGCCCAACATCACGTGTCCTCAACGGACATAAAATCAACGAAACGTAATCACGCACGCGCATCGCCTAGGACCGGGACGCTACCACAGACATCCCACCCGAGGCCTCGAAGGACCCTCCCGAGCTGGCTAGCTAAACAAATCACAACACATGCATCGCCTTGGGAACAGAGTCATATCATAGATTCCCGCACGAGGCCTCTAAGGACCCTCCCTCACTGGCTAGCTAAACAAACTCAAACCACCCATAAGTTATCTTGACATCGTACTCGCAAGTACCGATTCTCGGAGCCCTCTCCAGACCTACCCGATTAGATAACCTTATGGTCAAATCATATCAAATGGCCGTACTCGCAAGTAGCAGCAGCTGCTAGGAGGCCTCACGGGTCCCTACCCGGTAAACATCTATCGAATATACCCACAAGTTATCGTGACATCGCACTCGCAAGTGACGATTCTTGGAGCCCTCTCCAGACCTACCCGAATTGATAACCTTGTGGTCAAATCATATCAAATGGCCGTACTCGCAAGTAACGCGCCGCCGGAGGCCTCACGGGTCCCTACCCGGTAAACACCAATCGAATATACCCACAAGTTATCGTGACATCGCCCTCGCAAGTGACGATTCTCGGAGCCCTCTCCAGACCTACCCGAATTGATAACCTTGTGGTCAAATCATCAATGCATCGAGTTCACAACGACAAGGGTTTCACATTTGCCACAATCACAAATACATCAAATCATGAGTTAATGCAAACAACACTTAGCAAAACACCACATCAAACCATTACGCACCAAAAAGAAACCATATACGTCCACACGCAATACCAAATGTAACATAAACACCAAACATATCCATAGAATTCACTTAGTTCACAAACCACACCATTCACAAAACACACGCGTTTTGAAAGAGGGCCTTTAACAAGGCTAACCAAATCTTTTGAGAGTTCAATTTAAACGACCAAATAAACACATTTAAACGATCACCAATTATCATATCCACAAAACAAGAATCATATGGACAAGGTACTTGCCTCAAAATCGGCACACAAGTATCCCGACGAAGACGGCTCAACCGGAAAGCTTCGAAACGCCCGATACCAATCGAAAAGAAGGACGACAACGAACGGAAGGGTTCAACTCGGTTTCTTCGCAAGAAACTCGACCCTAACAATATATAATCAATAAATCATCGATCATACGAGGAAGAATAATCGTAGAACGCCCGAAAACCCCTCTAAGACATTTTATCGGACACCTTCAAGGCGTCGGTCAAGAACTCGACCCAAATAACGAATCGATACGATCCAACCATGGAATAACAAGGGAAAAGATATAAAACATCTAAATAATCATCAATCCATCATAATCCTAAGTTAAATCGGATTAAACGGATGAAAACAACCAAAACACCCAAATTCCCCAAAACTAGATTTCTAGGAAATCTGACCTGATTCGGTAGATCGGAGGATGTTATAGGACGGATGATTGATGATATGAACCTCAACACTTCATGGATTCATTGTCCAACAACATCTCTAGATGATTCACACACCCACAGCCACGTACGGGAAGAAAAAGAATGAGAAATGGTCAAGAAAACGCCAGCCTTAAATGGTGGATCGGCCGGGTTACGTACGTAATCGCCATGGCCGAACTCATTGCTGGAAAATGCCGGAACGCATTACGCACGTTACGGCCGGGGCCTTACGACGTAATCGGCCTTACGACGAATCGCCGATCACTACCGCACGTTACTCGGCCGGGCGCTGGCCGAGCATGCCCGGCCATGACTCGGCGGGACCAACTCCGACGGCCGAACGACCCGAAACCCGAACCTGAGTACGAATCGAAGATACGGTTACGAAGTACTCGAAAAGACGAATCCGAGCACTAATAGAACACACGATTCCGACTACCCGAAGGCTCAAAATTCGACAACGGAAAGTAATTACCCCAAACTTTGGGAAATTACGAAAATGGCCCAAAACGCCCCAAAATCACGATACGTGATCGAATAACCAAGCCGAAGCTTGCAACATGAATAATAACATTAAATGAACTTACGAGAAAGTCGAAACAACAGTTTCGGACGAGATTCGCAAGAATCGAACTCAAGTGCGGAAAAACCGCTAAAAAGCACGGAACTCAACAAAACGACACCGAAACGAGCTCGGATGACAAAAAGTGCAGAATTAATCATTCTCGGAATGACGAAACGGTCATGAGCGAGTCGTCAAAACGGACTTCCGCCGAAAAAAAAGAAATTTACCGAAAATCTAAAATTGCGGATATTACATTCTACCCTCCTTAAAAGAAGTTTCGTCCCGAAAGTTAAAACAAGTAGGGAGAAGCAATATCCCGCCAGGAAAACTCAATGAGATACGCAAGAAACGCGTAACTAATGCCAAACGGCGAAACGTTACAAACAACGCAACGGAATATACGGTGTGAAAACACGCTCCACGACGACCAACACAATGTCGCCGTTAGGGATATAATAGAACCAACAAGTGACAAGCGTCATCAAATGGATAATACAATCAAGTCAATTATCCGAACAATCACAAAACACAACGAACGAAAATCAATACGATTGACCAACCCAACGGTACATCAATCAAAACGCGAGCCAATCGCTGAACAAATACGGAATTCCACCGCTCAAGGGTTGGAAGATCGAAAACGAGACTAATTTCCCGAACTTAAGGGAATTAGGAAGGAGCCTGAACGCTCAACAATCACGAAACGAGAACAAAAACCGAACAAACAAACGATCGAGACAACAAAAATCGAACAATCATGTCCGAAATACGAAGGATAATAAAATTCAAACAACAACTCCAAGGTTCACATCTCGACTCGAGACAATATATGATCCGGTGAAAACAACAGGATGTGCATTCATATAAGATCCACAGGAAAGGGAATAGCAATAGAAAAGTCACAACGACAAATGAGTTATTCCGAAATAATACCACACTCGTCCGATCAACAAAAGCAAGGGGCAGGACAAGCTCAGAAATGTCAACGAACATAAACGAGTCGATAGAGTCGAAAACACAAGAGTTCCAAATCCGATCCACTTCGAATAAAAGAACTAATAAAACCAGATGATGTCACTTTCGAACAAGGTTCACAAGAATCGAACCGAACTCGAAAAAGTCACAGCGATAACCAGATCGACCCACAACAAGATCACAGTTCGTTCGAACGATGAAACCGGAATACAGAACAAGTTCAGAAAGTATCAACGAACACGAGCGAGCCGATAGAATTGAGAAAGAGAAAATGCAGGAGCCAAAAATAATACGGGTATTACATTCGACCTCTTCTAAAAGAAGTGTCGTTCCCGAAACTCACAACACGAAATCAAGGTGACAACACAACAAGCAACTGACAGAAACATCTTTCAAAGGCCTCTCAAAGCCGATTCCGATGGTGTCTTTGAAGCGCGGACTCGAAAGTCTCGGTAGCCATTCGCAAAGCGAATTCGGTGTCCCTCGAGTCCACACTTGAAATGTGTTACCGACGAGAAGGACAATTTACACGTGCATGCCCCGGCACATCACGGTTGAAACGTCTCGGCTAGGCATACCGAAAATACAGATGCTAGATACAATGGAACTAACACCGCAAAACAACATACCGGAGATGCCAACTAAGCATAACATATCAACGCATACAAAAATCACAACAACAACGGCATCGTTCGACGATTCTGACATCGACGATAGCCAAAGACACAATCACAAACATCATAAAACAATCACCCATGTGTATAACGCACAAAAATCCAAGCTTTAACAGCTCACACAGGTGCGTTAACACGCAGGCCACCACGAAATGACAACATTAAGGATCGTCATCACACCTCCCACAAGGGCTAACAAAATATATGCGTGGTGAACGACTCGACGCTCACGCCACCAATTCAATCACAATTCGGGGTTAACACCGTAACGAAAGTTCGAAAACCATACACGCATTTCCGGTCCGCAAACAGGAATGATAGGTTTTAAAAACGAAAACCACCTTTTGAAAATAATTTAGAAAAACACCGGTTGATCTTGAGTATCACATTTCAAAAAAAAGTACAAACGTGAAATATCGTTATCGAGACTTTGGAAAACCATTTCGCATTTGATAAAAATGAGGACACTTTCTTTTCGTGAAAAACTTTCAAAATATTCGACCCTTGGGTCTAAGCAACTGCATTTGAAAATATTTCAAAATATTTTTGGTCCTCAACCGGAAAATTTTTGAAATGTATTGCGGCATTAGAAAACACCTTGAAAACACCGCAAGAAAATAATTCGTTTTAAAAGTACGTCTCGAATTTTAATTTTCTAAGATACTCAAGATTTTTAAAAATAATTCAATGGGCTAGAATGCCCAAAAAGTTTAGGTACTTACACGGAACATTATAGCGCCGTGTGTCCCGCGCCGGAACCCACCAGGCTAAAAACCATTTACAAAAACGCCAAAAAGGCCGATGACGGTAATATTTCAAAAACTCACAGAAGCCATTTAGAAAATAATAAATACCGTCATAAGAATTTCGCCAAAATGATCAAGGCCGTAATGCCAAAAACTCGGTTAAGGAATCGGTTTTCGAAATAAAACTCAGTCGGTAAAATACCGAAAGCCATTACAAAAGAACTCACGCAGCGGATAAAAGAAATAAAGTCAAACATGCACAAGACATCAACACTACTCCTCATATGAACGAAAAATGGGAGTCAAATAATCACATATCACGAAATCAAAATCCATAAGAGGATTCCGTCAATTAACTCACAATCATAAAAATAGCTCGTGTCACACGAGGCACAACACAAAGAAGGGAGACTTACAACCACAGGTCGCACGAAGATGATGATCGCCCACGATACTAATCACGACCAACCAACTCAGACGACGCGTCGCGAGATGACTCAGTCAGATAAAATCCGACGAGACAAAAACTCAATAGACACCACTGACCCGACGGCCTAGGTTTCCACAACCTAAGCTCTGATACCATTCTGTAACACCCCCAATCCGCTCAGGGATATTACACGCCGTAGAACCTTTCCTCAAGGATCTACCAGGCTGGTAACAACAAACGAACAACTCGACAATGCCTTTAAGGCTAAAAAGACTCAGTAGACCGATTTGGCCTTTCAATAAATACATACAACTCAATTACAATACATGCCCACGCAGGGGTCGAATACAACACACTCCCGTACAACGGGGAAAGAATACTACAGCGGAAATAAAATGCAACTAAACCAATAACATCATACGGATCCTCGTGTGATTAGTATCGTTCATCTTTCATCATCCTTCATGCCGACCCTGTGCTCTGCTCCAAAACCTGAATGCAATACAGACATCCACCCCCCGAATACTCGGGGGTTAGCAAAACTCCACTGTTTTGCTAGTGCAAATACAAAGTGCAAATACGAGCCATATAATTCAAGTTCCACGAATCACAATAACCAGGAATCCTTAAAGATTAGAATACCACGAAACGAATACTTCCCGAGGCAAGAAGTTGAGTAAAACTTTCCAAATCCGAAAGATCACAAATAACGAGAATGGTTTGCAAAATGGTTTAAAATACCCTCGGGAGTTTTAATAGAAAACAAATTAGGATTATCAAATCCTTCTCTTTCCAAAATCAACAGGGTCACAGCCCAAAGGTTTTATTTTCGCAAATAGAAAACCGACAACAATTCACAGGGCCAGAGCCCAACATCACGTGTCCTCAACGGACATAAAATCAACGAAACGTAATCACGCACGCGCATCGCCTAGGACCGGGACGCTACCACAGACATCCCACCCGAGGCCTCGAAGGACCCTCCCGAGCTGGCTAGCTAAACAAATCACAACACATGCATCGCCTTGGGAACAGAGTCATATCATAGATTCCCGCACGAGGCCTCTAAGGACCCTCCCGCACTGGCTAGCTAAACAAACTCAAACCACCCATAAGTTATCTTGACATCGTACTCGCAAGTACCGATTCTCGGAGCCCTCTCCAGACCTACCCGATTAGATAACCTTATGGTCAAATCATATCAAATGGCCGTACTCGCAAGTAACGCCGCGCCGGAGGCCTCACGGGTCCCTACCCGGTAAACATCAATCGAATATACCCACAAGTTATCGTGACATCGCACTCGCAAGTGACGATTCTCGGAGCCCTCTCCAGACCTACCCGAATTGATAACCTTGTGGTCAAATCATATCAAATGGCCGTACTCGCAAGTAACGCGCCGCCGGAGGCCTCACGGGTCCCTACCCGGTAAACACCAATCGAATATACCCACAAGTTATCATGACATCGCACTCGCAAGTGACGATTCTCGGAGCCCTCTCCAGACCTACCCGAATTGATAACCTTGTGGTCAAATCATCAATGCATCGAGTTCACAACGACAAGGGTTTCACATTTGCCACAATCACAAATACATCAAATCATGAGTTAATGCAAATAACACTTAGCAAAACACCACATCAAACCATTACGCACCAAAAAGAAACCATATACGTCCACACGCAATACCAAATGTAACATAAACACCAAACATATCCATAGAATTCACTTAGTTCACAAACCACACCATTCACAAAACACACGCGTTTTGAAAGAGGGCCTTTAACAAGGCTAACCAAATCTTTTGAAAGTTCAATTCAAACGACCAAACAAACACATTTAAACGATCACCAATTATCATATCCACAAAACAAGAATCATATGGACAAGGTACTTGCCTCAAAATCGGCACGCAAGTATCCCGACTGATAGGACGTCGAAGGTACGCTCCCTGAAAACCCGGTTTAAAATATGGACCAATAAAAGTCCGACCTAGGTTCTTAGATAAGGAGATGACAACCCCAAGGTCCTTTAGAAGGTCGCCGACCTCGGAGGCCCCACTTAGCTGTAACATATGTTAGAAGGGCGCCGACCTCGGAGGCCCCGTTGACCTAGGACATCTGTTAGAAGGGCGCCGACCTCGGAGGCCCCCGCTGACCTATGATATCCGATAACAGGTCGCCGACCTCAAAGGTCTCTCAAACTACTGATTTGAATAGGGATGAGCCGACCTAAAAACCACCGAACTCAGGAAGGTCGAACTCTTGAGAAAGAAGATCCTGACTCACCTGACAGAATCCCTAAGATCCAGGGGTTGAGAGCCCATACCTTGCCATCCTGGAGATCCAGGGATTGAGAGCCCATACCTTGCAATCCCGGAAATCCAGGGATGGAAAATCGCAGCTTGAATCCCTGGATATCCGGGATTCTCTCTGGGAATCAGGAAAAATCTCAGATAACAAGGCACCCTCCTCCTATAAAAGGGAGAGAGGGGGTTCCTCAAAGAAAAACACACACTCTGAGAATACAGCATATTTTAGAGAGAGAAAGAAAAGAGAGTGCTTCATATATTCTGGGTTCTCTTAGCTAAACATTAAGATTAACCCGGTTCTTGGTGACCGATCAGCTCGGTTACATCAAGTGGCGCCGTCTGTGGGAAGTGTGACATCGAGTCACTTTGAGTTGAGACGTGAGGTTAGTAATGGCAGAAGAAATGAACCAGAAGAGAACAGGGGAGTTAATACCCAGAAATCTAGAAGAGGAACTAGCAGCGGCGGGTGGAGAAGCGACTCTGGAGAAAACACCCGTCACCCCTGTAGAAGAAGTCGCACCAAGCACAATTACACTGACGAAGGAAGCCTTAGCCGACATAATCGCCAGTGCAATCCAGAAGAGCCGGGAGGTCGAAAAACAAAGGGTACCACGAAAAATAATACCCATCCTTTCGGATGGGCCGGAAGAAATTGATCAGCAGGAAGAACATGGGGAGAGTTATCCAAAAATATGGGAGCGATCTAGGCAGGAAAAAACGCAGGATCCCTTGATATCCAGCATGCAGGACGAGCTGGAAGAGTTGCGACAGAGGGTTGCGGGGAGGGACATGGAAAGTCATCCAGGCCATCCCTTCTCAGAAGGCATACTACAGGCCGAGCTCCCGTATGGGTTTAGGGTCATTACCTTCACCTATGATGGACTCTCGAGATCCTACCCGACATTTATACCGTTTCGAGAACATGGCTGTACTACTTAGATAGTCGGATTCCGTGTGTTGCAGGGCATTCTTGGCCACACCGACAGAGTCGGCCAGATTAGTTCCACCAGATACCCCCGGGTCAATCACCAGCTTTAAAACTTTCGGCTCCGCGTTCTTGACGCACTTTGCCGGTGCGGGCGCACCAAAAGACCTTCATGTCCTTGTTCAAGATCAAGCAATATTCGGGAGAAGCGCTGAGAGCTTATGTGACCCGATTCACGAAGGCGTGTCTGGAGGTACCCTCGTCGTCAGAAGAAGTAAAAACCAGTGCCTTGACGCAGGGACTGAGGCCGGGGTTGTTACGCACCTCATTAGCTAAAAAACCAGCCAGAACATACGATGAGGTCTTAGCCGAATGCTCGAAGTACATCAATGTTGAGGAAACCGAGAAGGATATGGAGGAGTTGCATGAAAAGCCCGAGGATGGGGAAAGGGGGTCCAGCAGATTGATACGACGGGAGGAGTACACCTTTCAAGGAAATTTGCCTCGGGAAGAAATGTCACGGGGAAAAACAGATCGAAAGAAGAACGATATCGTTCTAAGGCGACCAAGATTTGACCAATACAGCCCACTAACAATGAGGAGAGCCCAGGTTTTGGAAGCAGTTGAGGGTAAGATGAGCAGGGTCATCGAGTGGCCTGCATCTCGCCCTAATAGGCCCACCCAGCCGAAATCAGAGCTTTATTGTCGATTCCATAATGATTACGGGCATAAAACAGACGAATGCAAGCACCTTAAGGATGAGATCGAGAGGCTGGTCCGAGCGGCACATCTGATGGAGTTCACATATCAACAGAGAAATGGAGGTCGGAGGCAACCACCCATGCCCCAAGGAGGGGCGGGGGTGAAAAGAGAAGCTCCTCGGGGACCCGCTGCTCCCCCAGCTAAAAAAAGAGTGATCCACATGATATCAGGGGGACCAACCGACGGAAGTTCTAATCAGGCTAGAAAAGCCCACGCACGAAAGGCTAGGTGTCATCAACTCAAGGAGGTCGCCTCTGTAGGCAGTGGGCCTATCATTGATTCAGCCCCATGGATTATAATGGGATACATACGCCCCACAATGACGCGTTGGTCATCACAATGAAATCGCGATTACGATGTGCAAAGGGTGTTTATCGATACGGGAAGCTCAGAGACATCTTATTCTATGACTGTTTCAAACAGATGAACACGAAGTGGAATTGAGAAAGGTAGATACCGCGCTCTATGGGTTACGTATGACCGAGGTGCAACCAGTTGGAGAAGTGGTGCTTCCAGGTAGCACTAGGTCGGATGCCCCATCGGAAGGTCAAGACACTCGAGATTTTTAGTGGTGGACACCAAATCGGCCTATAACGCCATTTAGACGACCAGGGCTCAACAAATTCGAAGCAGTAGCCTCTACCGCGCACATGAAAGTAAAATTCCCCGTAGGAGGTGAGGTGGGAGAAGTAGCAGGAGATCAGTTTGTCGCCCGTTCTTGTTATCAAACAACCGTAAAGCAGGGAGTGCAGCGCGGAAAGAGGACACCCGAGCTCGGGGGTCCGGATCCGGAGTCTAAGAGGAATAAGCAATCGAAGGCACCCGAGGAAGCTGAGGAAGAAGGTGTCAAGCCCAACGAGGAGTTACTAGAAATAGAATTGGTTCCAGGAAAGCCGAAAACAAAGACTCGCATGGGAAGTCGGTTGGACGATGGAATAAAGGAAAGCCTCATCAGCCTGCTAAGAAGATTCGTGGACATTTTCGCGTTCGCAGCTGAGGATCTGGTGGGAATTAGCCCAACGGTTGCCGAACACAGGTTGAACATCGACCCCACCATAAGACCAGTAAAGCAGAAGAGGAGGCATTTCGGGCCAGAGATGGATGGGGTCATTGGGGAAGAGGTTGATAAGCTCCTCCGAGCTGGGCACATAATGGAGATCCAGTTTCCGGAGTGGCTATCCAACGCTGTGATGGTAGGGAAGGGCCAGGGGAAGTGGAGGATGTGCATGGACTTCCGGGACCTAAATAAAGCATGTCCCAAGGATCACTACCCGTTACCCCGCATAGATCAGCTGGTGGATTCAACCTCAGGGTGCGAGTTACTCAGTATGATGGACGCTTCCCAAGGATATCATCAAATTCCTCTCGCACCCGAGGACAGAAAGAGGGTTAGTTTTGTGGTTTCAAAGGGAACTTTTTGTTATGTACGCATGCCTTTTGGATTGAAAAATGCAGGAGCTACATATCAGAGGATGGTCGACAGAATCTTTAAATCCCAAATCGGCAGAAACATGGAGGTATACGTGGATGACATGCTAGTGAAAAGTGTGAAGGCAGGAGAACATATCAGGGACCTAGAAGAGACGTTCGAGAACCTGCGCACGTACGGAATGAAGCTCAACCCATCAAAATGTTCTTTTAGAGTCAAATCGGGAAAATTCCTGGGGTATGTGGTCACAGAACAAGGAATCGAGGTCAACCCGGAGAAGGTCAAGGCAGTACTGCAAATGAATCCTCCAAAAAATATAAAGGATATCCAGATACTAACGGGAAGAATAGCAGGGATGAGCCGTTTCATATCACGCTCGGCCGAGAAGGGGTTCCCATTTTTTAAACTCTTAAGAAAAGGGAACAAGTTCGAATGGACCCTGGAAGCGCAAACGACATTCGGAAAATTGAAAGAGTATTTGGCCGAGCTGCCCCTACTCACCAAACCGGTACCAGGAGAGGATCTTGTACTCTACTTATCCGTGGGAGAAGGAGCGGTGAGCTCGGTCTTGCTAAGAGAAGAAATGAATAAACAAAAGCCCATTTATTATACAAGCCGAATCTTGCAAGGAGCAGAACGGAACTACTCCGAGCTAGAAAAAGGGGCGCTGGCGTTAGTGGTTATAGCCAGGAGATTGAGGCCCTATTTCCTAGCCCACCGGATAAAATTGCGAACCAACTTGCCCTTGAGAGAGATATTAGGGCGACCTAATGTGTCAGGTCGTCTGGTGAAGTGGGCGGTAGAAATGGGGGAGTACGACATGGAATATGAGCCGAGAACGGCGATTAAAGCTCAGGCCCTAGCAGACTTTATCCAAGAGGGGGCCATGCCATCGCCACCAGAAGGACAGTGGCTGTTGCATGTGGATGGATCGGCGACAACCAGTGGTTCTGGGGCAGGGATAATCCTCACTACCCCGGAAAGTGAGCAATTAGAGTATGCCATAAATGTCGATTTCAGGGCATCTAACAACGAGGCCGAATATGAAGCCCTGGTTAAGGGAATGCAGTTGGGAATAGACTTGGGCGCGCGACGACTCATTGCTTACTCTGATTCCCAACTGGTCACACAACAGGTAGAAGGAAAGTTTGAGATAAATGAAGATCGGATGAAGAAGTATGTGGAGGAAGTGAAAGAGGCTGCCAAAAAACTAGGGGAATGGAAGTTAATCCATATCCCTAGGTCGGAGAATGCAAAAGCTGATTACCTAGCAAAGATGGGAAGCTCCTTAGTGGATTGCCGCTCGCGAATGCGATTCGGGAGCAGCCCGAAGTAGCATCATGAAACAGGTGATGGAGGTGAATGAGATGGCAGATTGGCGAACTCCTTTGTTGGCATACCTAAGAAGGGCAGAATTACCCAAGGAGAGACAAGAAAGAATGAAAATTGTGCGAAGAGCAGCGAGGTTCTGCTGCATTAATGATGATCTATATAAGAGGTCCTACCTCGGGCCATACCTGCGATGCATCTCGGAAGAAGAAGGGCGAAGTGTATTGGAAGAAATCCATGAAGGGTGTCATGGAGACCATACCAAAGGAAGAGCGCTGATTAGCAAAACGCTAAGGGCTAGTTTCTTTTGGCGACCATGAGCAAGAAAGCGTGGAAATGGTTAAGCGATGCCAAAATGTCAAGTGCACGCACCCTTAATTCATATCCCGGTAGGATATGATCACCATGGGAGCGCCCTGTCCATTCGCTAAATGGGGAATTGATATCATGGGGCGATTTACACTGCTCGGGAGGAAGAAAGTTCTTAATAGTAGCCATAGACTACTTCACAAATGGGTAGAAGCCGAGCCCATGGCCACCATAACCGAGCAAAGAATCATAAGTTTCTGTTTAACAACATTTGTTGCAGTACGGAGCGCCCGTATACTCATCTCGGATAATGGAACCCAATTCAATGGGAAGAGAACCCGATCTGGTGCGAGGGTATGCATATCAAGCAAAGGTTATTGCGGTTGCTCACCCGCAAGCTAATGGGCAAGTAGAGGTAACTAATGTAACAATCTTGCAGGGATAAAAACCGCTTAGACAAAGTGGGAGGAGGATGGGTGGATGAACTTAGCTCGGTACTATGGTCGTACAGGACCACACCTAGATCGTCAACAGGAGAAACACCCTTGATGGTCTACGGGTCCGAGGCCGTCATCCCATGAAGTCGGAGAAATGTCCCATCGGGTTCGATGGTTCAACCAGGTGGAGAATGAGGAAAAAATGAAGGAGGCGTTAGATACCATAGAAGAAAGGAGGGAAGCGGCGGAAGACGAATCGAAAGATACAAAAGCCTGACAAAAGCAGCTCATGACAAAAGAGTCAGGAAGAGACAATTCCAGGTCGGTGATTTGGTGCTTAGGCGAGCTGATGCCCTCAGAAAAACAGGAAAGCTGGAGCCGAACTGGGAAGGCCCTTACAAGGTAATCCGAATTTATGCGGGAGGAGCTTACGAGCTTGAGGATATGGAAGGGCACCTCATCAAAAGACCTTGGAACATATGTCACTTAAAAAAGTATTTTGTGTGAAGAGATGTGGAAAAAAGCTTATGTTGTTTTAATGAAAGTCTATTACAAAAATATATCTCTCTGAATGTGTTGATCAAGTAAAACTAGAAATGACGTCTGAAAAGGCGAAACGACTCCAGATCCGAGTAAGGGTGAACCGCCCTCTGACATCTGAAAAGGCGAAACGCCTCCAGATCCGAGTAAGGGTGAACCGCCCTCTGACATCTGAAAAGGCGAAACGCCTCCAGATCCGAGTAAGGGTGAACCGCACTCTGACATCTGAATAGGCGAAACGCCTCCAGATCCGAGTAAGGGTGAACCGCCCTCTGACATCTGAATAGGCGAAACGCCTCCAGATCCGAGTAAGGGTGAACCGCCCTCTGACATCTGAATAGGCGAAACGCCTCCAGATCCGAGTAAGGGTGAACCGCCCTCTGACATCTGAATAGGCGAAACGCCTCCAGATCCGAGTAAGGGTGAACTGCCCTCTGACATCTGAATAGGCGAAACGCCTCCAGATCCGAGTAAGGGTGAACCGACCTATGAAGCTATGACTAAGGGAAATACCCAACCTACACTAAAGATCGGTGAAAAGATTAAGTCAAACTGGTCGGATTACATTTAGGATTTTTCGAAATTTAAAAGTCGGGCCATATCGGAAAGTAATCGTATCAAATCAAACAGGCACAAGATACATCAAGGTTACAAGCAACACCGAACTATATCAACTTGTCATACAAAGCACACAAACCCAAAGTATATTCAACTCAAAAAGTTGTCATTCAAAATAGCTGTGCCAGTACAAATAAAGTAGGGAAAAAGAAACAGAAGAAAAATATACATTGTCTACACTAAGCTACAGGCTCTGAAGACGGAGGAGGCAACGGAGGAGAAGCATCACGATCGGTCCCAACCACCTCGGGACTAGGAGTGCTGGCCTTAACAGGTGAACTGGGAGGATCAGAAGGCAGCTCCAAATCTAAGCCAGATTGCTTTATGGACTCCTCAAGGGCGTCCTTCCACCAGGCCGCCTCCGGAGATTCTTCCACGTCCCCGGACCAACCCGAAGGAACGGGAGCCCCGTCCAATGCAGCATCCCGGTCCAGCTCGCCCGAAAAGCCCAATGAAGCTAGCTGCTCACGAGCACGAGTCAGAGCAAAATCAAAATATTGTGTCGCAGCTGGGGCTAGCTTAACCAGGAATGCGGTGGAATTATGATACCGGGCCAGGAGGGCGGAACGGTAGGCCTCCAGAAAAGAGTGACCAACGTCACTAGTCAGGAATCGACGTCGGCCATCCGTCGCCCCGCGCTCATAAGACGATCCCTCGGATCTAGCCTCGGCTAGTTGAGTCTCCAGCAGGGTCACCTTTTCCGATGCCGCTCTAGCTTGAGCTTCGAGGTCGGCGACCTTCTCCAACTCAGCCTTAGCCCGTGCCTCAAGTTGAGCTATCCTTTCGGATTCGGCCCTAGCTTCCGACAACTGAGCCTCGAGCTGGCCCACCTTCTCCGTTTCAGCTGAAGACATGGTCTTCCAAAATTTCAGCTCTTGGTTTAGCTGAACATTGGCCATCTGGGCCCGCTCTAAAACCGCCTCCCGCTCAGAATTTTTCTTAAGGGCAGCATCTAAGCGATACTCCCTCTCCTGAAGCCGGGCCGAAAGATCAGAATTAGCCGACAGGGCGGCCTCCAGGTCGGCTTGCATCTGGGTGAGCTGCGAAGAAGAAGTAGCGCCGAGCTTATGATCCTCGGCGAAGGTCACAAAGGTGGCGAAGAACTGCACAAGAAGTTATATCAGGTCGGCAGAGGGTAATAATAAACATAAAAATAACCAAAAGGGGTATGAAGGCGAAAAGGGGAATACCTTCCCAAAGTACATCATCATAGCATCAAATTTAGGGTCCTCCTCGGCGTCTCGTAACCCCAGCTTATCCTTAGCCGGGACCATGGAGCTAAAATAAGGGAGAAATCTCTCAAACTCCTTGCAGCGGAGAAGAGTATCCATAGCCGGACCTGGAGGACCCACGGTCTTCGGCCGTTTGGAAGCAGGGGAGCTAGGAGAAGAGGCCCTCTGAGTGACCTGAAGCTGCCGAGACGAGCTCGCAGAGCCTCGTCCGGTGGTCAAGGTAGGAGCCAGGTCGGATGGGAGAGTTACCCCAGACTTGGGGCGAGCAGGAACCTTCCGTTTAGCTTTGGACGAGCCCTCCGCCCTCTCCTTGGGAGGATTCGTCGACATGGGGACCTTCTCTTTTATTGGTTCAGCCGGCTTGGAGGCATCCGACTGGCAGGTCCGCATGAACCGATCTACAAAAAACAATACAAACAGTCAAGGAAATAGCTAAAAAGCAAAATAACAAAGATCTAAAAAAAATATATAGATAAAGCCTACCAATGTCAGGGATAGCCGGGTAGGGATTCGAGCTCAGCCCACAATGGAACAGAAGATCATGGAATTGCGTCAGCTGGAAAGCATTATAGGGAATGGCATTCCATTCCCGAACTTTCTCGACCCACGCAGCCCGGATGGAACTACGCCTAGGAATAGGATCACGGCTCGGAGTAGCTGCGTCCATTGCGTAGGAAAGCCCCAAGAATCGGATGTGGGGAGCCGAAGGAAAAAGAAGCGGGACCTCCAGTCCTTCACATTGGAAGGGAGGTGGGTGAAGAAATGGGCGTTGTTTCGGGAAGTCAAGTAAAAAGAGCCTTTAAAACTCTTTAGCCCAAAGCAAAAATAGGAAAAGCCAGTCGGGTTCCTCATGTACGTAATGACACAAAGACGAGAAAACCCACCATGTAGCGAAAAGAGTTAGGAGAGAACTGGTTGAGGGAAGATTGTATTTAACGGAGAGAGAGACAAGGAAGGGATGGGGTGGAAAGCGAAGACCACCGCTCACTGATCCACAAACCGAGTAATATGACCGGAGGAGGATGATCGGGGTATCGCTAGCTTTGAGGTGTGACAAATTCCCACCTGGGAAGCCTAAGAAATCTTATAAAACTAGCCAAAGACGGGTGGGCTAGTCCTCGATAGAGGATGGGGAGGGAGAACTCGAGTCGCCCTACAACCGTCGTCGATATGGGTCGGCTAAAAGGCCTGGCCACGATTACCTCGTCCATGGGGGAGGGGAAGGAGGATCTACAATGATTAGGGGATGCCGGAGGGAGGGATGTCACCTAGCTCGGACGATCACGTCACCTAAAGGCTCATCCCTAAGACGGAGAGAGGAACCGTAGCTCGCCCGACCTACCCCGAATCCCCATCGAAGAGGAAAGACCCTCCAAAAAGAGTTCACGGCCGATTCGCGGAAATATTTTGAGAATCCAAGGCGACATAACTAAAGGAAGAAAAGGGGAGGAAGAAGAAAAGGAAAATATCTCAGAAACAAATCAAAAAGCTAAAGAGATGTTTAGATGAACATACCCATGGGATTGGGTGGAAGTTCACGGAGAAAGGTAGAACAAGCGCGTCGCCAGGACAGATAGCCGTGATCGCTAGTGTCGCCCGAGAATTTTCGCACTGAGAGGTTGAGGGTATAAAAACGGAAGTGATAAAGGGGAAGAAGACCTCCTTTTATAGGAGGGAGGGCAAAAACCAAGAAGGATAGGGACGATCTGGAGCGTCCGATGCCCTATTCAAGGAACGGCCGATTTGGCACCGTCTTAGCCGACCTATGGCGGTCGACACTGGCTTCGGCCATCTGCGACGTTTGGGAGGCAGGGAAAGGAAAAGACAGGTTAATTATAGCGCACAAAGTCCGAAGAGCCTCGTTATCTGGGAACGGGAGTCCCAAGGATAATTGCGTCAAGGTCATCCGGTTGTAAACAAATCTTACTCTACTCGGTCTTACAGCTCGACTAGAGTAGGGGGGACTGGTTGATAGGACGTCGAATGTACGCTCCCTGAAAACCCGGTTTAAAATATGGACCAATAAAAGTCCGACCTAGGTTCTTAGATAAGGAGATGACAACCCCAAGGTCCTTTAGAAGGTCGCCGACCTCGGAGGCCCCACTTAGCTGTAACATCTGTTAGAAGGGCGCCGACCTCGGAGGCCCCGTTGACCTAGGACATCTGTTAGAAGGGCGCCGACCTCGGAGGCCCCCGCTGACCTATGATATCCGATAACAGGTCGCCGACCTCAAAGGTCTCTCAAACTACTGATTTGAATAGGGATGAGCCGACCTAAAAACCACCGAACTCAGGAAGGTCGAACTCTTGAGAAAGAAGATCCTGACTCACCTGACAGAATCCCTAAGATCCAGGGGTTGAGAGCCCATACCTTGCCATCCCGGAGATCCAGGGATTGAGAGCCCATACCTTGCAATCCCGGAAATCCAGGGATGGAAAATCGCAGCTTGAATCCCTGGATATCCGGGATTCTCTCTGGGAATCAGGAAAAATCTCAGATAACAAGGCACCCTCCTCCTATAAAAGGGAGAGAGGGGGTTCCTCAAAGAAAAACACACACTCTGAGAATACATCATATTTTAGAGAGAGAAAGAAAAGAGAGTACTTCATATATTCTGGGTTCTCTTAGCTAAACTTCTAAGATTAACCCGGTTCTTGGTGACCGATCAGCTCGGTTACATCACCGACGAAGACGGCTCAACCGGAAAGCTTCGAAACGCCTGATGCAATCGAAAAGAAGGACGACAACGAACGGAAGGGTTCAACTCGGTTTCTTCGCAAGAAACTCGACCCTAACAATATATAATCAATAAATCATCGATCATACGAGGAAGAATAATCGTAGAACGCCCGAAAACCCCTCTAAGACATTTTACCGGACACCTTCAAGGCGTCGGTCAAGAACTCGACCCAAATAACGAATCGATACGATCCAACCATGGAATAACATGGGAAAAGATATAAAACATCTAAATAATCATCAATCCATCATAATCCTAAGTTAAATCGGATTAAACGGATGAAAACAACCAAAACACCCAAATTCCCCAAAACTAGATTTCTAGGAAATCTGACTGGTCAGTAGATCGGAGGATGTTATAGACGGATGATTGATGATATGAACCTCAACACTTCATGGATTCATTGTCCAACAACATCTCTAGATGATTCACACACCCACAACCGCGTACGGAAGAAAAAGAATGAGAAATGGTCAAGAAAACGCGCTGCCTTAAATAAGCCGATCACGCGGGTTACGTCGTAACCGGCCATGGCCGAACTCATCACTGGAAAATGCCGGAACGTTACGTGCGTTACGGCCAGGGCCTTACGTACGTAATCGCCTTACGTACGAATCGCCGATCACTACCGCACGTTACTCGGCGGTGGCGCTGGCCCGAGCATGCCCGGCCATGACTCGGCCGGGACCAACTCCGACGGCCCGAACGACCCCGAAACCCGAACCTGAGTACGAATCGAAGATACGGTTACGAAGTACTCGAAAAGACGAATCCGAGCACTAATAGAACACACGATTCCGACTACCCGAAGGCTCAAAATTCGACAACGGAAAGTAATTACCCCAAACTTTGGGAAATTACGAAAATGGCCCAAAACGCCCCAAAATCACGATACGTGATCGAATAACCAAACCGAAGCTTGAAACATGAATAATAACATTAAATGAACTTACGAGAAAGTCAAAACAACAGTTTCGGACGAGATTCGCAAGAATCGAACTCAAGTGCGGAAAAACCGCTAAAAAGCACGGAATTCAACAAAACGACACCGAAACGAGCTCGGATGACAAAAAGTGCAGAATTAATCATTCTCGGAATGACGAAACGTTCATGAGCGAGTCGTCAAAACGGACTTCCGCTGAAAAAAAAGAAATTTACCTAAAATCGAAAATTGCGGATATTACACATGCAAGACACCCTCATGAAACACCTTAGACACATGGCATTAGTCTTCTCTTCAACAACACCTCCCTAAGCCCTAAAACCATCCTATAAATACCTACACTTAGCAATAGCCACCCTTTACACTTTCAACCAACAAAATAAAATCTGAAAATTTGAGAGAAAGGGAGAGAGGGCCGAGCCAAGGGAGAAGAAGGAGGAAGTAAAAAAAAAATTCAACAAGAGAATAGGTAATCTCATTTCTTATACTTCAATATATTAGTTATCATCCAAATCACTCTAATCTAACTCAAATATCTAAACATGCAAACAACATATACACTATGGAATGCATGTTTCGGCCGAACCTAGTAGTGGTGAAGGGGAAGATCGTCTTCAACTTCCGAGACCTAGAACCGTTTACTTCCGACGAGAAATCGAGGTGGGTAAAGTTGTTTTCCTTCTTTTCTCTTATTTAAAATTTATACAAGTTAAATATATGGTGCATGCAAGTATTAAAACTTTAGATATCTATACTTGATTAATATTTATTACCATGCATGTAATGGTCTTGATATTTGTTGAATTTTAGTTTGTCATATTTTGATTATATGTGTAAATTAATTCATTGATGGAAATTTTGGTTGAATATGACAAATCTGATCTTTGGGGATTAAAATCCTAAAAATATATGAGTATATATATTGGACTATGGTAAGAGGATAATTGTTCACAAGAAGATTTGATAATTCGAACCTAAGTTCGAAGGATAAACTAAAATAGTTTAAAGGGTTATTATATAAACAGGTTACTAAAGTTTACCAAAACTGACAATTTTCTGACTAAAGTTTTTTTTGTTACAAAGAGGTTACTCAAGTTTTCGGGTTTGTCAACTGGGTTACTCAAAGATTAAAATCTTACACAAATGTAACTGCGAGAGTGGGCAACCGGGTGATTACCGGTTCCCCTTGTCCACGTCAGCACCATAGTTTTAAATGTTACAAAGAAGTTACTATAGTTTACGGGGTTATTAAATAGGTTACTGAACTTTACAAAAAGTTACTATGCGTGTTTTTTTTTCTTTTTTTTTTCTTTTTTTCAAAAAAAATAAAAAATAAAATTTTCTAGGAAAAACTTTATCTTTTCGGAAAAAACATTATTTATGGAAATTTTTTATTTCTTCCGAAAAAATCAAAAAAAATATTTTCTGGAGAAATATTTTTTTGGCAAAAATATTTTTCGAAAAAAAATTTATTTTCTGGAAAAAATATATTATTTTTTCGAAAAAATATATTAATTTTTCGAAAAAATAAAATTATTTTCTGGAGAAATATTATTTTTGGCAAAAATATTTTTCAAAAATTTATTTTCTGGAAAAATATATTATTTTTGAAAAAATAAAATTATTTTACGGAGAAATATTATTTTTGGCAAAATAATATTTTTCGAAAAAATTTATTTTACGGAAAAATTATTTTCGAAAAAATAAAATTATTTTCTGGAGAAATATTATTTTTGGCAAAAATATTTTTCGAAAAAATTTTATTTTCTGGAAAAAATATATTATTTTTGAAAAAATAAAATTATTTTCTGGAGAAATATTATTTTTGGCAAAAATATTTTTCAAAAAAATTTATTTTCTGGAAAAAATATATTATTTTTCAAAAATAAAATTATTTTCTGGATTTTTTATATTTTTAAAAAAAAAATACTTTTTGCGAAATTAAAAATAAATATTTTCTAGATAAATTTAATTATTCGAAAATAAATTATTTTGTGAAAAAATATATTTTTAAAAGAAATGTATTAGCCAAATACTTTTTTATGAAATATTGTGTAGGTAGTTTTTATACTGCAATCACCCCTAGGTATAAGTCAAACCCAAAGAAAAATTTTTTTTTAAAAAAAAAAATCCACGTTAACAATGTAACCTAGTATCAATGGGTTAAAACATCTTTAGTTACTTAAGTAACCGGTTACAAAACTTTAGTAACCTATTTGTAACAAAATAAACTTTAGTAACAAAATTGCATTTTTTAGTAAACTTTAGTAACATGTTTGTATAATAACCCATAGTTTAAATAAGATAAATTTGGGGTAAAATTGTTAAAATCCATAATTCTGGTCTTATGTCCTAAAAGTAAGTCTTAATATATCAAAAATAAGTTCTCCATAAAATTTCACCTAAATCGAAATTTACTAAAATAGAAAATCGTGGCAATAATGTAAATCTCGAGAATTCGGGGCCAAAACTGTAAATTACAGAAACTTACTGTTTCGAAAATAAAATTTCTAGAAAAGTTGAGCTCTCTGGACTCGTAATAACATAAGGAGATTACCCCGAAAATTTTAGGTCAATCCGACAAGAAATGAAAAAGATATGTCAAGAATACTAAAATACCGATTAAAGCAAAATGAAGAGGAGAAATTATAATTTCTAAAAGAATAGAAATTAAACTGAACGTAATCTAAAAGTACAAGTTATAAGGTTCAAATCGCAACAGGATTCATAATTTTCGGGGTTTAAATGAATCCAAACGAATTAATCAAAATTATAAGACAAAACTAAATAAAAATAATAATAATAATAGTACTTTAATTTCAAAAGGGCAGAATTGTAATTTATGGAAGGAAAAAACTCCATGAAACTTCTGACCTTCAATTTGCATATCATGACAGACTTTTCACAATAAAGTTCGTAATTTTCGGACGTACAATCAAATCGTTCCGGCTTAATCAAATTTATAATATTTTAGTAAAAATAATGATAGTACTTAAAAGACGGAAGGGCAAAATTGTAATTTCTGAAAGGTAAAACTTTCATGCGACTTCTGACCTTCAATCCTCATATCATGACGGACTTTTCGCAATAAAGTTCGTAACTTTCGGACGTACAATCAAGCCGTTCCGACTTAATCAAATTTATAATATTTTAGTAAAAATAATGATAGTACTTAAAAGATGGAAGGGCAGAATTGTAATTTCTAAAAGGTAAAACTTTCATGCGACTTCTGACCTTCAATCCTCATATCATGACTGACTTTTCGCAATAAGGTTCGTAATTTTGAGACGTACAATCAAACTGTTCCGACTTAATCAAATTTATAATATTTTAGTAAAAATAATGATAGTACTTAAAAGACAGAAGGGCAGAATTGTAATTTCTGAAAAGTAAAACTTTCATGCGACTTTTGACCTTCAATCCTTATATCATAACGGACTTTTCGCAATAAAGTTCATAATTTTCGGACATATAATCAATCCGTACCGAACTATTCAAGTTTATGAGTTAATTATAAGATTATGCTAAGACTCGCACAATAGCAATCTAATCATCAACCAGTTGAACTAAATCCTCTAGTTTATCCAAGTCCATTTACTATCAAATAATCATATTGATATCTTATAATATGCATAATCTTTGTTAATCACGACAATAATTGTTATTCAATAGAAATCGGGAGTACGTGCTGTGCGGAGCTGAGTGCTACGACCTTAGGGAGGAAGCCACCGCTAGAGTCCGTACGAGTACCTATGGAGTCCCTTTTTCTATTTATATGCATGAGGGGCGGTTAGTCTAAGTCATGAATCGAGCAGCGTGGCTGCGGTACTAGGCAAAGCTACCGTCGTATCCTATTCCCTTGAAGTTGAAGGACGGAGTGATCCTAAGGTGACTGGGTCGTAGAATTTGGGTATAGTCGCGATTATGATATGATCCGGGCATAGACCCAAGCTAAGGACATATCCAGCCCAGATCAGAGATAAGGCAGCACGTCACCAAGCGTGAGAGCGATAAAGCTCAAAGGCCAATGTTATAGTGACGGTCCGACAAACGCCCAAGGCTACGGTTATCAAACCAAAGGTCGTGGTGATAGTCAAAGGTCAAACACTGATAACGGTCTAAGACGTTATAACGAGGCTAAGGGATTAGTCATGTAGATGACCTCCCAAAGCTAAATACTCATTGGGCACCCGACGCCGTGCATTCTTCATACTCAATCACAATCTACGGAGATTGACTGTACATTCATGTCATAATTCATAATATTCTTCTTGAAAACTTGCACCAATTTTTAAACAACACTATTTTTCAAAAGTGGGAGAAACATAACGTTTATTAACTAATAAACTCATTAAATATCAAACCCCAACTCACTGAGAATCCATTATGCTCACCCCATTTTGAATTATTTTTCTAAAACCCCACTAGATGAAGAGAATCAAGAGGAAGAAGAGACAGATGCTGACGACCACTAAAAACCGCCCCCAAGTATTGCCAAGACATAGAAAATTAGGATACTACTCTAACGCTTCTTTTATTCCTGTGTCAAAATGTATTTTGGTTTCCGATGTACTCTTTTACACTTTATGTAATAATTCCGCTGTACTCTTGAATATTTATTTTCTATGAAATAACCAGTCTTAGTTCACTGGGCTGAGGTCTGGCATATGTATGCTTTACTGGAATATATTATCACAAACGTTATTTATTACGTTAACTGTTGTATTCTCGTCCAACCCCGGTGTGGGGGCGTGAGACGGAACCATCTAGTGGGGTTCCACACCCCTGACGAACACAATACTAGAAGTTTTCCCTTTATTGGAAAATGAGCTGTATCCTAAGCCAGTTTTATCATGAGCATGTTGCCCAGTGCTTAGAATTTCTTCCATTCTTTTAGATGATTTCTCGAAAGATTTCAGAATGGTCTCAAGTTCTCCTTCTCGTTTTTCGAGAGTTTTTACTTTGGCTTGAAGTAGAACAAAATCATTTGTATTGCTCTCACTATGAGATTTACCCTCACTTAGGTCATGAGCAAGTTGATGATTGCTCTCCATGAGTTTTTCATATTCGACTTTGCAGTTTTCACAATCAACAGACATATTTTCGTAATTTACTTTCAGCAAGTCGTTTTCTTCTTTCAGCTCTAAGTTAGAAAGTTGGAGCTTCATATTTTCATTTTTCAATGTCTCATGGGCCATTTGAATGGTCTTAAACTCATTAATCATATTTGCAAAAGTATGAGATGCATTGGAGGGAATAGCTGAAGTTGAGCTTACCTCATCATCGCTATCTTCATTTTCCGGAATGTCCTTGGCCATAAAGCACATATAGGCTTTATCTTCGAAATCATCATCAGATGAATCACTGTCATTGACAACTTGAAGACATTCTTCGGATTTAGACGGAGCGGGGGCGGCTTCTGATTCACCAATCAGGGCTTTGAGCTTGTTTCTCCAAGCATATCTTCTTTCATCCTTTTCTTGTTGCTCGGCTTCCGGCAACCTTTGAACTTTGGGATGAGGACATTTGTTTGCATAATGTCTGGGTTTCCTGCAATTATAACACAGGTTAGCATCACCAGAGGAAGTTTCAATACTTACCTTGTGTACAGGCTTGGGCCTGTATGGAGTCTTTCCCGATTGCTTGATGAACTTCTTGAACTTATGCATGAGGAGCACCATTTCATCTTGAGACAGGATGTCATCGTCGCTGTCAGCATTCTTATGAATGGGCTTTGATGAGCTCGGCATGCTGTGTCTTCGATTGGATATAGCGGCTAAGGCTGCAGTCCTAGCGGGAGATTCTTCAGCTTTCTCTCTCCTGTCTATATCGTACTCAAATGCTTTAAGGTCAGAAAAGAGATCAAAAGTAGATATTTCACTAAGATTACACGACACACGCATAGATGTGGTCTTAATGTCCCATCGGGCAGGGAGAGATCTGAAAATCTTTAGGTTTTTCTCCCTTTGAGTATAAATTTTGCCTAATGCTTTAAGTTCACCAACAATCCCAGTGAATCTGAGGTCAAGATCCTCAAGTGTTTCGGTTGGTTTCATTTCAAAAGGTTCAAATTGCTGAGTTAATTTTGAAATCTTGTTTTCTTTTGAGAGCTCAGTTCCCTAACAAATTAACTTGAGTTTATCCCATATTTCCTTCGATGTTTTGCAGCTTTTTACCTTTGAGAACGTGCCTTTATCAAGAGTGATAAATAACGCGTTCTTAGCAACATTGTCGAGGTTGGCGCGCTTTCTTTCGTTAGAAGTCCATTGTTCGCGCTCTTTCTCGAGCATCTCAGCATGAGCCTGGCCTTCAATTCTTGCATCCGGATTTACTTTCATTATCTTTATGGGGCCATTCTGTATAACAAAAATCATCTCTTCGTGCATTGCTGCAAGATGAGCCTCCATCCTAATTCTCCAATCATCAAATTCATTAATAGAGAACATAGGAACTTTATTGATCATAGATGTATCCATATGAAGATATAAGGAAGAAAAAGACTGTTTTAAAAGAATAAGTGATTTAAGGATCTGATTCAATCAAAAATACGACTGATTCTTTTTAGAATCAACCGCTCCGATACCACTTGTTGGCCACTAAGTATACAGGATAAAGCTTGGAGAGTGTTTTAAACGACAAGTTGTACGGTTTTTCAAATCTGAGTGTGTATCGGAAGTCTTGTCAAAATAAGTTGTTGTAAATACAGCAACTAGATATGAAGTGTATACTTAAAGATAATCACAAATAATAAAACAATAATTGCAGAAGGTAATTGACACAGTAATTAAAGTGGTTCGGGGTAAACTCCTCTACGTCCACTGGTCCTCCACACAGGAGTAAAAATGTTTATTATAAATACTACGTACACAACTACGTATTTATAATCAAACCTAATCAGTATATCGTTCACACAGATTGATATAATGATCTTAGCCTTCAACCGTCACACAGATTGGTTTGATCTTTCACTTGACTGGCTTCTTCACACACAGTTCCGAAGCTTCGTCTTCTTCAATACAAGTCTGTCACACACAATTCGGGAAGAGCAAGGATTCTCAGTCCACACAGGGCTGATGGGTTTGTTCAAGGGTTAGAACAATATTTGAACAACAGCTTTGACTTTCTGAACTTTTAGCTAATGATGTGTTGTTCTCGGTTTTGAGCACTGTATATCTCTTCTTTCAGAATAGCAGAATGCCTTAGGAGATATGTTTGCTCTGAATATTCATGTAAGCACTTGTTTTACTTGCATATATATTCGATCGTTTGTTTGCGAGTTTGCGTGTATATTTATGTTGTAGATCTTTAGAGGCTGGGGATATATAGCTTTCTGAAATATATCCGTTGATATAAATCCGTTGAGCAAGATTCCGTTCCAACGGGATGATGTGTTTGATTAAAACACGATCCGGATTTTGCGCTAGATTTGAAGATCTCTGACGACTTGATATTTAAATACTTTATCCTTTAGTATTAAAATATATCTTCTCAAATGGGACTTTGACTTAGTGAATGGCAAAGATTCCTTCTTGTCCTGTTTGGATGCTGTATGGAATGATAGCTGTATTGTCGATTCGAGACAGCTTCCATACTTAGTCTTTATAAGACTCCGTTGCTGTATGGTTGATTCTGTATGATAGGGCTATGAGAAGTCTTCGATACAGGTTTATATCTTTTGATCAGCTTTTCGATACAGCTGCCTGCTGTATGCTGGATTGGCATATTGTCAAAACATTCTGTCATGATCTTTTCGATACAGGGATTGTTATCCCAACAGGTGTTGTCTTAACACGCTCAGCACCTGTCTCATGTGTTCTTCGTGTTCCTATCGGCTTCGAGAATAAATTAGGATGTCGTCAATAAAAACCACGACGCACTTATCGAGGAAATTGATTAAAACTCTGTTAATTAACTCCATGAAAATGGCTGGAGCATTGTTCAAGCCGAATGATACCACGATATACTCATAATGTCCATACCTTGATCGAAATGCAATCTTTGGTATATCATCCTCCCGAATCCTCAGTTGGTGATATCCGGACCATAGATCGATCTTTGAAAATACAACCGCCCCTTGCATTGATCTAGGAGATCATGGATCCTCGGAAGTGGATAACAATTCTTGATAGTGACCTTGTTTAATTCTCTATAGTCGATGCACAAGCATAAGGAGTTATCCTTCTGTTTAACAATGAGTACTGGCGCGCGCCCCGGCGAGGTGCTCGGGCAGATCTATCCTTTCTCCAGCAGATCTTCAAGCTTTATCTCCAATTCTTTCATCTTGGATGGTTCCATCCTATAAGGAGCTTTGGAAATAGGCCTCGTTCCCAGCTCAAGTTCAATGGAGAGATCAACTTCTCGGTGCGGCGGTAGCCCTAGTAGTTCATCGGGAAAGACGTCTGGAAATTCATTCACCACCAGAATGTTCACAACCGAAAGTTGTGATGTATCCTTTTGGATGACATAACACCAATAGTACATTTCTCGAGAATCACAGGCAACTTCCGGTGCAAGGAGGCTGAGAGACCCTTTCGTACTGAAGTGTTCTCGACCCTTGATAACATGCGTGGTACCATCGCAAGCCATGATGGAAATAGTCAAGTGGTATGTATCTAGTACCGTCCTGGGCATGGGCATCCAGTCCATACCTAAAATGGTATCTTCATTCTGAAGCGGGAAAACCATAAGATTTGCGGCCCAGCCATGATAATTGATGCGGATCTGGCAGTCCCAAACTTCAAGACTGCCGCCTACTCTACTACCCTCGGGTAGTTTAACAGTAAAAGGATTCACAAGGCACATAAGCAAGATTAAAATGCTCAACACATTCCACAGATATAAACGAATGTGTGGCTCCGGTATCAAATAGTATATGAATAGTTTTGGCCACTAAGTATACATAATACAACTTGGAAAAGGTGTTAGTACAACAAGCTGTACGATTTTCAAATGAGAGTGCATAGCGGAAGTTTGTTTAAGTGGGTTGCTGTAACTACAGCAACTAGGTTTTCTCCTGGCAGCTTAGTGCGTCCAGGGGTTTGCAATGTATACTTATATTAATCACAGTTTATGAAAACCCTTCTACGTCCACTGGTCCTCCACACAAGAGTAAAATATTTATTAAAATCACTACGTACATAACTACATGACTTTAATCAAACCTATCCTTGTATCATTCACACAGATTGATACAAAGTCTGTAGCTTTCAACCGTTCACATAGATTGGTTGTTGGCATATTTGACTTGCTTCTTCTCACACAGATTGAAGCTTCGTCCTATTCGTCCCACACAGGTCAGGATAACTTTTCTTAGTCCACACAGGGCTAAGTTTACTCAAAGGTAAACAATGGTGAAATCACTGGTCTGAACAACAGCTTGAATGCTTGATGAGCTTTAGGATGATGATGTGTTGTTCACTTTAACTGAGTATATTTCTTCTCTTGGATATAGATATATGCTCAAAGAAATATATTTGCTCTTGTAGACAATAATGAATATTCAGTCATTCGTCTTCTTGTTCGTGCATATCAGTATATCTCTTCTGAATTGCAATGTCATCTTGCATGGACTATTTATAACTTTGGAATAGATCCGTTATAAATATGTCCGTAGGCTCATTAGTGAGCAAAGATCCATTCTGATTGGTCGATTGACTTTCAAGATGCTATATCCGGATTTTGCTCCTTATCTGAAGATCCTTGTCGGTTGGTATTTAAATACTTTATCCTATTAGTATTTAAATAATTCTTTCAAACGGCGTTCTGACTTTAGTGAATAAAGTAGATTCCTCCACAACGGTCTTCAGTCCTGTTGGATAAGTGTTTATTTCCTAACACTTTCAGCCTGTATGTTGTATCCAACATAATACGGTCTTATTGTTGTAGCTATATACTTCAATGCTGTAGGCTATCTCCAATGTTGTATGGAGTTTCCAGACAGTTTCTATACTTAGCGACATTTCGAATCCTTCCGGTTTCTTGAGACAAATGCTCGTTGTATGATGGCTAAACTTGCTGTTTGTTGGCTATTGATGTATGTTGGCAATTATCAAAATAAGGTACAAGATTGTTTATCCCAATAATTTCCCCCTTATTGATAATGCCAAAACCTCTTAAAGATAACATCTTGATCCAGAGAGGCTGACTACTTGGTCTTCTGTCGAAAGATCTGATCTTCAGCACTTAGTCTAAAAATGTGAACTGCTCGCAGGCAAGTTCTAAGAATTTGTAAACATCTACTGGGATGTGTATTACAACTTAAACTTATGATTGGCGCACAGGCACAATCTTACAGTGTGATCTAGGTTGAATACAACTTAACCTATGAATTGTTCGTAGACAAGTTCTTACAGCGAAATACTTAACAAGTTTTATACTTGTTGCATCAAATAAATTAAATTCGTAATCAAACAGTAAAGACAGTAAACATAGATTACGAGCTATAATATTTTATTCAAAATTAATTTTATTGATAACAGTCTAGCATATTACAATGCTTGAGTAAGAAAGAGATACAGAGTTTTCATACTGCTAAGTACAATGGTAAAGGGGTATCCATGCTAACTCCTGTAATGAGCGTGTCTCCAGGGCCTCCTGTCAGGATCATTGTTGGTTCCTCTCCACTAGTTTCCCAGGGAATCCTTGCCTCGATCTAGATAGATCGCTCTTCCTTCAGCTGATTTGTCTAAGGCAAGTATCCAATCGTCGGGATGAGTAATCCGATCACCTTTCTGGTTCCTTGATTTCATTAAAATTTGCATGGGGATCAAACCTTTTTCCAGCATCCTTGCAAATTCTTCTGCAGCCTCCGCCAGTGTCTTGCACTTGTTGAAGATGGCGTACTCCCCGATGATCTTAACAAAGTATCTCATCAGTTCGTTCTTCCTCTATTTCTTCACCTCATCAGCTGTAGGCTGACGGTTGGCAGGCAAACGAATCTCCGAAGGTCATTAGACATTGTTATTCCAGGGTACGTTGGGATCATGGAACTCTGGGCGAGAACCAGTTACCCTGTCTCCTTGTGCAGGCGAGGCCAAGCGGCCTATTGCAGCATCAACGATGTCCTTCAATGTAGCGTCAAACTCTTTCTCTCTCTCTCAAGCCTTCATTGCCTTCCAGCCTCTCTCGCTTCTTCCCCCTTTTTGGCATCATCAAGGTAAGTGACCTTAGCATCAATGCTTTCCAGGAGTTTCATCGTGTTGTCCTACTTGGTCTCTATACTCGAGATTTTGTCAATCAGGGAATTGAGCACTAGGGACATGTCATCGATCTTTTTATCATGTCCTGTGAGCCTGGAGCCAATTTCCTGTAGGGTGGCAGACAGTTTTGGCTTCGGATACTCTAAGCTTTTCCTGCTCTTGCTTGAGAATATACTCCTGGCGTTGTTGAAGTTGAGCGAGTGCTTGCCGTAATGCACTAGGCACTATGCGAAATGCCTCTTCAACTTTTGAAACTTCTCTCCTCAAGCCAGTCATCTCATCAATGGCAGTTTCTCTCATCCAATCAAGATCTTTGCCAACGTCATACAGTGCCTTCACGGCATCTTGCATGAATACTGTCTGGCGGCCGATGGCTTGAAGTTGCTCTATCCAGGCCTCTGTACGCGGAGAGATGGGGTGCATGATTCTCTCATCCTCTGCTCCATTCAGTTGACGCATGACCACATGAGGGCGTGGCCTCTCGTCGGGAAGGAATCCATCATCGGATTTGGAGCTGACAGAGATAGGTGATGCGGGGGCATCAGGCGTGGGCTCGGCTGATGGTTGGGCAGCATCGTCAGCCTTGGGGAGAGGGGCTGATTCCTGTTGTGTTTCTGCAGTCATATATACAGGAGGGACTGATTCCTCCTGCTGACTCTCAGCTTCCCCCTGCTCCGGCAGAGGGACTGATTCCTCTTGCGGGATGGCGCAGGCTTCTTCTTCTTGAGCTTCTTGTTCCAAAGCTTCATGGTGTATGGGAGGGACTGATTCCTCCTGTACGCTGTCCTTCGCAGCTTATTGTTGTTGGGGAGGGGACTGATGTCTGTCCGAGGTCCCCTGACCCTATTGGTAGTGCCTTCTGGATTGTTCTTGTTCGCCGGCTTTCTCGAGACTCATTCTCAGACCTGCTTGTAGGGCGTCGTCATCGTCGTCTGAGTCGGGATCAGATTCGGGGATGTTAGGAAATATGTCTTCGGACTTGGATTTCCCCTTCAATCGGGCCTTCACTTTTGCCTGATAGTAATTTGAGATGAACTCTCGGCAAAAGTCATTGTCCCATTGAATCAAGATGTGGATGTCTTGAGTGTCCGAGACTTCTAGAGCAAAAGCTTCTTCTTCTCTCCACTCCTCCCAATTATCCAGGACGTCATAAGGTGCAACCCTGTAAGACTTTCATTGTACAAATCTTTCAAATGCTTGCGCAATCTGCACTTGAAGAAGGGTTTCATTAACGACAGCAGTGGGGGAGGGGCTCCTAGCAGTTTGTGGGTCTACTGTAGGAATAGGATCTGCAACAGGTGTGGGAGCCTGTTTTGGAGAGGGATCCCGAACAGGGGTTGGTACCCTGATGGGAGAGAGATCTTGTATGGGTGTGGGTTTTATTACAGGAGAGGCGGCAGTCGGCTGCGAGTGGGAAGCCGATTCGCCCGTTCCTTCTAACTTGGCAAATAATTGTTCATCCGTCATAGCCTCCAATGGCTCGGGATCTGCAGCACGTGAAGCAATTACTTATTCCACAGCGGTTGCGCCCTGTGGGTGTGGTATAATGGGTTGCGCTGATGTAGGGATGTCTACAGAGATCACTATAACCTCTGTAGCCTTAGCTTTTGAAGCTTTCCTCAGCTTCTTCTTCGGCTTATCGACAACAAGAGGTGATTTACTGTGAGATGATCTCTTTCTCTTCTTCTTTGATTTCTCCTCACTCCCGGACCTCAGAGTGATGTCCCTTGGATCATCAGAAATAGGCAGATATCGGGCAAAGGGTCTCGACGAAATGAGTTCATCTTTTTTGTACGCGGAGGGCTTACTTCCGCCTATGTACTTGCCGTGGCCAATCTTCTTAGCTCCTTTTGATTGCGGCACATCACATTTGTTGAGAATATTGTTGAGAATAAGGCCGAAGGACTTCTTCTGGGTAGCAGGCTTAGAAGACTCTTCCTGTAGCCTCTTCAAAACGATCTGGCACCAGTTGACTTTTTCACCAGACATGATGGCGACCATCATTCTGAAATGCAGATTAGCGCCGGTCCTGTAAGTACACAAAAGGTAAGCAAAATCTCTTCTTATGGAAAGATGCATGGACATTCTTGTCTGAAGCATCGCCAGTGAACAGTCCCCATTAGGCAGTGAGGATTTTTTGGGACCCAAAGGTCTCAAGTTCTTCCATGGTCAGTCCATCAGACGACACCCTATAAATATTCGGCAGAAGTTCCCAGTCAACGCAGATCTGAACTTTGCGGACGGTGGCAGATATATCGGAAACATCTCCTCCTCTTTTTAGAGAGAAGAATATGACAGAAGCATCGAGATAGAATTCATCGACTATACGCTCATCGTAGAGCTCTTGGTGATGACTTCCAAGGCGGTAGAGGCCTTGTTGTCGGATTCTGGAAACAATGAGTTCCATCGCTTCAACATCCTCGATTTCAATGCGAACTCATTCAAGCACGACGGATCTGGTGAAGATTCACCTATCGACGATGGAGTCTCTCTTCTTGAGCGACAAAGAAGAGGTCTGTGAAGATGCGATTTGATTACTGAGGAAAAAATGAGTGAAGAAACAAAGAAAAAGCAGTAAAATGCAATAAGCAGTGGAGGTTGTTTGCTCGAAAACTCGTTTAATATGCAGAAAGCATAAAGAGTCGAAGGGAGAAAGAAGAAGTCCTTTTATAGTGTGCAGGGAAGATTAGGGTTGCAAAACAGTGAACGATCAGATTTAAGGGATGGGGACCGTCTTTGAAAAGAACGAACAGGATGAACTGAGATTAACTTGTATATCTTATCCATCTGTCTTTGAAATGATAACCGGTCCCACTTATGATAATTTGACTTCCCTCATTACACTAAATGGCGGTTTGAATTAATTAAAATTGCGGCGTTTGAGATAATAAAGTCCATATGTCATGTTAAGCATTAAATGATAACACGTTCGAATTTTGAAACAGGGCACGTGGACTAAAATGATTTTATTGCAAATAGAATAATAATAAAATATTAATTGACGTCCCATAGTGTATGTACTGGATCTGCGTATAATACAGCATTCCCCCTTAAAAGGTACATATGGGATTCAATTCTTACAGCAATGTTTGGATTAATACTATATTCATGGGTCGTACTGTATTCCCTCTTAATTAATGCACACGTCAGCTTTAGGAAGATTTCATGTCTTCTAAGTCCTATAATGCTGTCTGACTGTCTGAGTGTACAGTTAAGTAATGGTAGATACTATATTCTTGGGTCTTACAGCGTTCCCCCTAAATTGATGAGTAAAAGCATAAAAACTTACAGGGAGTCGGGCTGTAACATTCCCCATTCATGTCGAAGCATACAGAATCTGGTGGTGCTGAGAGGTTTGGTAAAGATGTCGGTTAACTGAACGTCTGTATGAATTTTCTCGATCCGAACATCCTTATTCTCAACATGATTTCGAATGAAATAATGCTTCATATCAATATGCTTAGTTCGCGAGTGCAATACAGGATTGTGCGTTATTGCAATTGCACTTGTGCTATCGCACATGATCGGTGTTTCCTGGGCAATGATTCCATAATCAGATAGCTGTTGTTGCATCGAGAGAATCTGCATACAGCAACTACCGGCAGCATAGTATTCCGATTCAGCTGTGGAAAGCGAGTTTGCCGATTGCTTCTTACTGAACCAGGACACAAGTCTAGGTCCAAGAAAGTGACAAGTACCGTTTGTACTCTTCCTATCTGTTAGGATAACAAAAACCCTGTATCGATGCTGTTGGGATAAACAATCCCTGTATCGATCGTATTGTCAGAATGTTTTGTCAATATGCCAAATCCTGCATACCGCCAATAGCTGTATCGAAAAGCTGATCAAGTATCAACCTGTATCGAAGACTTCTCATAGTCCCAACCATACAGTAAATCTATCATACAGCAAAGAGTCCCGCAAAGCTAAGTATGGAAGCTGTCTCGAAATATCAATACAGCAATCCTTCCATGCAGCCCTCAAACAGGACAAGAAGGAATCTCCAGTATTCACTAGAAGTCAAGTCCCGTTTGATAAAGAAGTATTTAAATACTAAAGGATAAAGTATTAAATACTGTAAGTCATCAGAAGATCTTCAAATCCCACAATATCCAGATCTCAGTCTATTCAAGTCAAATATCAAGTTGTCGCAGAATCTTGCTCAACGGATCTATTTCAAGAGATATATTTCAGAGGCTATATATATCTCCAGAGTTTGAAGATCATCAACATCAACAGATACATATACAGAATACACACGACTTACAAACGAACAAGTGCTTACAAGAATATTCAGAGCAAAATATATCTCCCAAAAATTTCTGCTATTATGATAGAAGAGATATACAGTGCTCAAACCGTGAACAACACATCATCAGCTATAAGCTCATAAAGTCAAGCTGTTGTTCAAATATTGTTCTAACCCTTGAACAAACCCATCAGCCCTGTGTGGACTGAGAAAACTTGCTATTCCCGAACTGTGTGTGACGGACTTGCATTGAAGAAGACGAAGCTTCAGAACTGTGTGTGAAGAAGCCAGTCACGTGTTAGCTCAAACCAATCTGTGTGAACGGTTGAAAGCTAAGATCTTTATATCAATCTGTGTGAACGATATATTGATTAGGTTTGGTTATAATTATGTAGTTGTGTACACAGTAATTATAATAAACTTTTTACTCTTGTGTGGAGGACAAGTGGACGTAGAGGGGTTTACCTCGAACCACTTTAAATATTGTGTTATTTACCTTATGCCTTTATTGTTTTATTAATTGTGATTATTCAAGTATACACTGCACACCGAGTTGTTGTATCCTCTGCAACTTACTGTATTAAAAACTTCCTCTACGCACTCAGATTTAAAAACCGTACAGCTTGTTGTTTAAAACACTTTCCAAGCTATATCCTGTATACTTAGTGGCCAACAAGTGGTATCAGAGAGGTTGATTCTAAAAAGAATCAGTGGTATTTTTAACTAAATTAGATCCAAAATCACTTATTTTTTAAAACAGTCTTTTTTATTCCTACATTCTCATATGGATACATCAATGATCAACAAAGTTTCTATGTTCTCTATTAATGAGTTTGATGATTGGAGAATCAGGATGGAGGCTCATCTTGCAGCAATACACGAAGAGATGATTTTTGTAATACAGAATGGCCCCATCAAGATAATGAAGGTAAATCCGGCCCCTATGATCGAAGGCCAAGCTCATGCTGAGATGCTTGAAAAAGAGCGCGAACAATGGGCTTCTGACGAAAGAAAGCGCACCAACCTCGACAATGTTGCAAAGAATGCGTTGTTTGTCACCCTTGACAAAGGCACATTCTCTAAGGTAAGGAGCTGTAAATCAGCCAAGGATATCTGGGATAAACTCAAGTTGATTTGTGAGGGAACTGAGCTCTCAAAAGAAAACAAGATTTCAAAATTAACTCAGCAATTTGAATCTTTTGAAATGAAACCAACTGAAACACTTGAGGAACTTGACCTCAGATTCACTGGAATTGTTGGTGAACTTGAAGCTTTGGGCAAAATTTATACTCAAAGGTAAAAAACCTAAAGATTTTCAGATCTCTCCCTGCCCGATGGGACATTAAGACCACAGTTATGCGTGTGTCGTGTAATCTTAGTGAAATATCTACTTTTGATCTCTTTTCTGACCTCAAAGCATTTGAGTACGATATAGACAGGAGAGAGAAAGCTGAAGAATCTCCCGCTAGGACTACAGCCTTATCCGTTGTATCCAACCATCGACACAGCATTCCCATCCCATGAAAGCCTAATTACAAGAATGCTGACAGTGACGACGACATCCTGTCACAAGATGAAATGGCGCTCCTCATGCACAAGTTCAAAAAGTTCATCAAGCAGTCTGGAAAGACTCCCTACAGGCCCAAGCCTGTTCACAAGGTAAGTACAGAAACTTCCTCTGGCGATGCTAACCCGTGCTATAATTGCAGGAAACCAGGACATTATGCAAACAAATGTCCTCATCCCAAAGTTCAAAGGTTGCCGGAATCCGAGCAACAAGAGAGGGATGAACGAAGACGTGCTTGGAAAAACAAGCTCAAGGCACTGATAGGAGAATCAGAAGCCTCCCCCACATCATCCAAATCCAAAGAATGTCTTCAGGTAGTCACTGAAAGTGACTCATCTGACGATGAATTCGAAGATAAGGCATATATGTGCTTTATGGCAAAGGACATTCCGAAAGAAGAAGATAGCGATGATGAGGTAAGCTCAACCTCAATTATTCAAGTAAATACATCGCATACTTTCGAAAACATGATGAATGAATTTAAGAATATTCAAAAAGCCCACGAGACTTTGAAAAATGAAAACATTCAGCTTCAACTTTCCAACATAGAGCTGAAAGAAGAAAATGACTTGCTGAAGATAAACTATGAAAATATGTCAATTGATTGTGAAAACAGCAAGGTCTAGCATGAAAAACTCGTGGAGAGCAATCATCAACTTGCTCATGAACTAAGTGAGACTAAGTCTCAAAATGGAAGCAAGACAAATGATTTTGTTCTACTTCAAGCCAAATTTAATACTCGCAAAAAGTGAGAAAGCAAACTTGAGACCATTCTGAAATCTTTCGAGAAATCATCTAAAAGAATGGAAGAAATTCTAAGCACTGGGCAACATGCTCATGATAAAAGTGGCTTAGGATACAGCTCATTTTCCAACAAAGGGAAAACTAGTACTGTGTTCGTCAGGAGTGTGGACCACATTCCTGTATCGGAAGAAACTCCTAGTCCTATGAAGGAACCTGCTGCTCCGCGAAAAGCAAAGGCTGTCATTCCGCCCCCCAATCCTATTCGAGACATCGAAATCATAAGCCATTCCAACATGTACGGCGCACGCAACAGCATGCTCCCCGAGCGTATCAACAGCGCCAACAGCCGTTCAGAAAGAAGGCTGTATCCAAATACAAAAGGCCCGCACGGCAGTACTTTCAGTACAACACGCCTAGGTACTGGATACAAGAGCCTTATTATCCATCAAGAAAGCAGGTGCCCGCACAGCATCGACAACAACTTTGGGAATCTAACTAGAAACCCAGAAGGCAAGCTGTAAGGCCAAAGAAAATGGCTCCACCTCCGAGACGGCATAAGTACTGGATTAATAATAATAACCCTGATTTTTACATGCATAATGATTATCATGGATACAGTAACTACGTACATGCCCAATGTAGATACCGCAAAACTATACCAAATGTAACCTACAGTAAGCCAATTGCTGTCACGAAAATTTGGGTACCAAAAGGCACTAACATTCACGGACCCAACAATCAAATGGGACCTAAATCTACCTAATTTGTTTGCTACAGGACATTTTGGAGAAGGACATATGATACTTCGACAGCGGATGCTCCCGGCACATGATAGGTGATAGAAGCAAGCTATCAGATTTCGTAGAAGGTCGCAGTCCAAAAGTGCGCTTCGGTGATAAATCTAAAGAAAGAACAAGAGGAAAAGGAAACCTTCTTGTCAGAAAATTCAAAGTCACCGATGTAGCTCATGTTGAAGGCTTACAGTACAATCTACTTAGTATTAGCCGCTACGTGACAAACAGTTCTCGGTGAAATTCTATATAGATCACTGTAGAGTCAAGAACATCCTGACCAAAGAAGTTGTGCTCACAGGAAGCAGATCAGGTAATATGTATATTGCTGACTGGATGCCTACGAGCTCCACAATTCCTTATTTATTTGCCAAAGGCACTGCAGATATAAGCTGGTTATGGCACAAAAGGATGTCACACGTCAACTTCAAGACGATCAACAAGCTTTCAAGACAGGGACTGGTTAGAGGATTGCCGAATGTATCATTCCAAAAAGACAGTGTCTGTGGACCATGTCAAAAAGGCAAGCAAATCAAGTCCACCCTGAAGAGCAAATCCTACCTTTCAACCCACAGAGTGTTGGAAATGCTACACATGGATCTCTATGGTCCTGTAGACCCGGTAAGTTTGGGAGGTAAGAAATACTGTCTCGTTGTTGTTGATGATTACTCCAGGTATGCTTGGACAATTTTCCTAAGCAAGAAGAAGGAAACAACATCAAAGCTGCCCGAACTCCTAAGAAAGCTTCAAAATGAAAAAGGATCGAGTATCGTGTCCATTCGTTCCTACAGAGGTACAGAATTTACTAACCGCTTTATAGAGCAATACTGTTCGGAAAATGGGATACATCACGAATACTCAGCGGCCCGTACACCTCAACAAAATGGTGTTGCCGAGCGAAAGAACAGGACACTGAAGGAAGCAACAAGGACAATGATTGCTGCAAGCAAATTGCCACAGCGTTTCTGAGGCGAAGCAACCAATACAGCATGCTACACTCAAAATCGTTGTATCTTCAACAAGCACCACAACAAAACAGCATACGAGGTATGGAACAACAAAACTCCATTAGTTTTGTATTTTCACATTTTTGGATGCAGGTGTTATGTGTTGAACAATGGGAAGGATCAATTTAGAACCTTCGATGAGAAGTCGGATGAAGGAATATTTGTAGGATATTCCTCCGTCAGCAAATCTTACAGGATCTTTAATAAAAGGAAGCTGACAATCGAGGAATCAGTTCATGTTGTGCTCGACGAACCTCACCATGACCCTACAGAAGTAGAAGCTGTTATTCAGAACATCCAACAACTTTCCATTTTAGATCCACCAACTCCCATAAAACCTGTTGTTGACCTAGAAATCAACCCTGCAGCTGTAAGAATCGACGTAGATGAAGCCAATGTTGTACAAGCTGAAGCTGAAACTACAGCAACTCAAGATACAGTACGGGACCCCGAATTAGAACCTGACCGGAGATGGTTGAGAGATTACCCGCAAGAGTTGATCATTGGAAACATTAATGCTGGTGTTTCTACCCGTAGGAGAATACAGAGTACACAAGGAAATGTACTGTGTGCACAAGAAGAACCAGATACTGAGATATCACCATTTCCTGAATGGAAATCTCAATCCAAGCTTAGAAGACTCAATATGTGCATTATTGTAGTATTCTTAGCCCAGTCCGAACCTGTTTCTACCATAGAAGCTCTCAATAATTCTCATTGGATAACATCTATGGAAGAAGAGCTTAACGGTTTCGAAAGAAACAATATATGGTATCTTGTACCCAGACCTACGCATCAATCAGTAATTGGAACCAAATGGGTATTTAGAAACAAAAAGGATCGAAATGGACTAATTATAAGGAATAAATCAAGGCTAGTCGCCCAAGGCTATAGACAGGAAGAAGGCATAGACTACGATGATACGTTTGCCCCTGTAGCCAGACTAGAAGCTATTAGGATAATTTTAGCCTTTTCCGTCCATAAGAGCTTCATTGTATACCAAATGGACATCAAAAGTGCATTCTTAAATGGAGACCTTGCCGAAGAAGTTTATGTTGAACAACCACTAGGGTTTTCCAACACATACGGCGTAGACCTAGTATACAGGCTGAGGAAAGCATTGTATGGACTTAAGCAAGCCCCTAGAGCATGGTATGAGACCCTGTCCCAGTATCTAACCGATAATGGATTTGAGAAAGGTGCTGTGGACAAGACCTTGTTTAAAATATAGGAAGGCGATGACCTTCTAATGGTTCAAATCTATGTAGATGACATTATATTTGGTTCAACTAACCTTGCTTTATGTCAAAGGTTCTCTCATCTCATGCAAAGTAAATTTGAAATGAGTATGATGGGAGAACTTAGTTATTTCCTAGGTTTGCAGGTAAAGCAGTTGCCTACAGGGATATTCATCAACCAGGAAAAATACAGCAAGGAGCTTCTCAACAAATTTGGAATGAATACTTCCAAATCATCGTCAACCCCCATGAGCACTTCCGTGCAAATTAGTGCTGATGAAGCCAGAAAGCCGATTGGCCAATCACTCTACAGGAAGCTTATTGGCTCTCTCCTGTACCTAATGGCTATCAGGCCTGATATCCAGTTTGCTGTAGGAGTGTGTGTGAAATATCAAGTAGCACCCAAAGAATCACACTTTAATACGGCTAAACGAATCCTGAAGTATATTAAAGGAACAGTCGATGTAGGACTATGGTATCCTAGAGAAGGCGGATTCGATTTAGTTGGCTACAGCGACTCGGATCTCGGAGGCTGCAAGCTAGATAGGAAGAGTACAAGTGGAACTTGTCACTTTCTTGGACCTAGACTTGTGTCTTGGTTCAGCAAGAAGCAATTGGCAAACTCACTTTCCACGGCTGAATCAGAGTACTATGCTGTTGGTAGTTGCTGTATGCAGATCCTTTGGATGCAGCAACAATTGTCTGATTATGGGATTGAAGCCAAGGAAACGCCCATCATGTGCGATAGCACGAGTGCAATTGCAATAACACACAACCCTGTATTGCATTCGCGCACTAAGCATATCAACATGAAGCATCATTTCATCAGGAATCATGTCGAGAACAAGGATGTTCGGGTGGAAAAAGTTCATACAGATATCCAATTGGCCGCCATATTCAGCAAGCCTCTCGACACAGCAAGATTCAACATACTTCGACAAGAATTGGGATTGCTACAGCCTGACTCCCTGTAAGTATTTACTGTTTTTACTCAAAAATTGAGGGGGAATGCTGTAAGACCCAAGAATACAGTATCCAGCATTAATTATATGTACACTCAAAGCCTTCAATATAGCACTGTAGGGAACAAAGCGATATGAATCCTCCTACAGCTGACGTGTGCAATAATTAAGGGGGAATACAGTATGACCCATGAATACAGCATTAATCGAAAATTTGCTATATGAAATTGAAACCTACAGTGGAAACTCTATAAATTAATACTGTTGGGGCAACCAAAATTTATTAATTAAAAGAGTTATTAATTAATCGACAAATTAATAATTATTAATTTATATATTAATTAATATTTTATTAATTTATAATGAAATACTTAATTTACAAACAACTTTCAAACTTTCACTTAATTATTGTACAATGCATGTACATATCAAATGAAGGGTCCAATTTAAAATAACCCTTCAATCTCTCATCTTATTATGCGTCCTGTGTTGAATATATCAGTGTATATTTTTTTTATAAATACAAAATCAAAATATGCAAACATTAAAGCAGCCATCATATTGAATAATTTATTGCTGAGCCTATATGAGAATACAACACTAGAAGTTCTTACGGTGATAAGAAAAATTAGAGATGCGATTTAAGATGAAATTGATTCCAACAAAAAAGAAATACAATTGAGTAATTTTTTAAGAAACCTTCATAAATTATTCCTATAATATGTACAATATATAAGGAATTATTAATTTATATTTTATATGGGACCTATAGAAATTATCAAAAATGTATTATCTTATAATTTTAGCGAATTATTAATTTAGCACTCTATCCCTGAGTCGGGACCGGCCAAAACTATTATCTTAGAGAGTTTTTAAATAATCGAGTATTAAATTATTGAGTTTCTACTGTATATGTACCTTTTAAGGGGGAACGTTGTATCGTCGCGGATACAGTACATACTATGGGAATTCGATTCATTATATATTATAATATTTCATTTTTAAACAATTTTTGTCCACGTGCCCTGTTTTCATGTCAAACGTCTTTTACATTAAATGCCTTACACGACATCTGGACAATCGAATCTCAAAAGCCGCGATATTTTCAAATTGTTTAATATTTAATACCGCCGTTTCAGGCATTAATGGTAATATGAAATGTCAGAAGTGGGACTCGCTCCTATTTTAAAATTCAATGGATAAGTGTACCAGTTACACTCAGTCCATCATAACCGTTCATTTTAAACACCGATTCCCATCCCTTAAATCTGACCATTCGTTCTCTGAAAACCCTTCTTCGCCGCCTACTATAAAAGGACTGTAAATGCCATTTGAGACTCTTTACGCCTTCTGCATATTTTAAGAGCACTCGAGCATTCAGTCTACAAGATTTTTCTCTATTTACTGCATTTTTTCTTGAATCTTTTTCACCGTTACTTGAGAAATCATCAATGGCGTCTACCCAGACATCTTCCGCCTCTCTCAAGAAGTCACTCAACTTCATCGACGGATGGATCTTCTCCAGATTTGTTGTGCTGGAACGCATTCACGCTGAAGGTGATGACGTTGATGTCATGGAGGTCGTCACTACAAGAATCCGTCAGCAAGGCCTCTACCGCCTTGGGAGCCACACCGCCGAAAAATATGACGCTCATCTAGTTGAGGAATTCTACCTCAATGCTGTAGTTCGTTTTCTGTCGCTGGCTCAGGGAGGTCGTGTCGCTGACATCACAGTCGTTATCCGCGGAGTGGAGATCCGCATTGACCAGGAGCTTCTCCAGAACATCTTCAGGCTACCTACTGATAGCCTGACTATGGAAGAACTTGAGACCTTTGGGTCCCAAGAACTGTTGACTCGGTACTATGGCTTATTCACCGGTTCAGCAACGGTGTAAGTGGTTCATACCACATGCCATAAGAAAAAAATTTGTTTACCTTTCGTTTACTTACATGATTTTTGCTGCTGTATTATTGAGAATCGAACAGGTGCTTTTGATATGTGCACCAATCTACGGTTTAGGATGATGGTCGCGATAATGACCTGCGAGAAGGTCAATTGGTGTCATATCATCCTTAAGTGTTTGCAGGAAGAGGTGTCTAAACCTCCTTCGCAGAAAAAATCATTTGGTTTGTTCTTAAACCATATTTTGACGAAGTGAGGACTCCCGCAAACTGCAGAGGCAAAGAAGATCAGTTCACGGATATTCTTAGGAGGCGTCAGGCCTACTGCCTTCAACCAGAGCATCTTGATTGCCAACAGACCTTTTATTCTAAATTTGCCGCTGCCTGCAGATCCGAGGGACGTTTCTTCTAAGTCCCAAAGTGTTGAATCATCGAAGAAGAGAAAAAGATCTCACAACAAAACTTCAGTTGCTGTTGAGAAGCCGAAAAGGAAGCTAAGGAGGCTTACAAAAACTAAAGCTACAGAACCCTTCGAGGATGCTCCTCTCGTGGCTCAACCCAGTGATCAACTCCCCCAGGGCCCAACCCCTGTGGAAGAGATGCCTGCTACTGTCGATATAGTAGATCCCGAGCCCTTCGCGTCTACAACGGATGCTAGGACATCTGCCAACTCAAAAGACTCTGGCGAGTCGGCTGCCTTTTTGGAGCCAAAAGCTACCTCTCCTATACGGGATTCCACACCCGTTCAGGATCCATCTTCCTTCAGGGTACCATCCCCTGTAAGGAATCCCTCTCCGATACAAGATTCCACACCTGTAGAGGAACCCCTTCCTACAGTGAACCCAGGCGCTGTACGGAGCCTCTCCCCAGACACAATCATTTCTAAGACCCTGCTTTTCATTCAAATCGAACAGTCTTTCGATTGGTTTCTCCAATGGAAGAGCTACAGACTTGCTCCGTACGAAACTCTGTACAACTGGAGCGAGTGGAGTAATGAAGAAAAATTTGTTTTGGAAGTGACAGACACTCAAGAAATTGCTATCTTGATTCAATGGGACAACTTATTCGTTAAGGAGTTAATTAAGAGCCATCTGTTTGAAAAGGCCGAAGCTCAAAGGAAAGGGAAAGCTTCATCCATGGAATCTCCCGATAGTCCAAAGTCCAATCCTTATTCCGACGACGATGACGACGCACTCCAGGCTGGTCTGCGGATGAGTTGTGAAGAAGCCCAAGCAAAGAGAGATGAAGGGACATCTACTCATCAGTCGCCCCCTTCGCCACAGCAAGACACTGTTCCCGACAATGAGGATTCAGTCCCTCATGTCATGGAGGATCAACATGTTTCGCAACAGGTACCTGAGCCTGTAGTCGCCCCCACTGAAGAAAGATCTAGCGCCATCCAGCAAGAGGAATTAGTCCCTCTGCCGGAACAGGCGGATGCTGAGAAACAGCAGGAGGAATTGGTCCCTCCTGTATCTATGTCTACAGAAACAACTTCGACACAGGAAGATGCAGCACCCCCTATAGCCGAACCAGAAACAATTACTCCTGCCCCATCAACCGCCTTGGAATCCGACGACGGTGTTCTACCTGAGGATGTCCAACTCATTTCACGCCCTAATGTGAATTTGAGAAGGTTAAATGGAATCGAGGACTTTGCCCAGCCAGACTCTCCCAGCACTGCAGCAAGAAAAGAGCGATTACGTGCTTTTGGCCTCCAAACTGTCTTTATTCAGGACGCAGTCAATGCTCTACACTCTGTAGAAAAAGCTCTTGATTGGCTTCACACATCTGCCGTTGAAGAAATGACCGGGCTGAAGCATGAAGTCTCCCGAGTGGTAGAAGCCTTCACTGTCTTGCCACATGTCTTCAAGCAGTCCCTGAGCCAACTGCAAGAAAAACAAGAAGAGATCCTAAGAGAAGAGAAATCAAAGCTACGAGTGTCTGAGGCCAAGACAGCATCTGCTCTGATCGAATCTGGTTCCCAACTGCGAGCCCATGACAAGAACATTAAAGATATGTCGCATGTGCTTTTCTCCCTTGTTGAGAGAATGTCTAATATTGAAACGAAACAGGATGCCGCTTTGCAAATCCTGGAACGTCTTGATGATAAGGTGTCATACCTTGATGACGCCAAAAAGGGGGAAGAAGCAAGGGAAGCCGCTAGGAGAGCGAGGTTGGAGCAAGAGAAAGAGTTGTTAGCTCCGTTTAAAGACTCCATCAGTGCAGACATAGCCCGTATCTCAATGCCAAATGTTAGGATACAGGGAGAATGACCAGAATTCCAGGATCCTAAGTATCCTTGGAAAAGCCTAGTCCGAAATCCACAATCTATGAACCTCCCGGCAGACCGACAGCCTATCGCTGCAGAGATCAAGAACTGGAGGAGAAATGAACTGTTAAGATACTTTGTTATACTTATCAGGGATTCCCCATTATTCAATAGATGCAGAACGGTACAGGAAGCCGCAGAGGAATTCAAGATGAAGCTGGAAGATGGAACGCTCCCGCTACAGCTGCAGATGAAATCAAAGCACAAGAATGGTGACTTGGTTACCCACCCAGAGGATTGGATTCTTGTCTTCGATAAATCATATGAAGGTCGAGCCATTTATCAGAATCGAGACAGGGAAGCCCATCAATACTGGTGGAAAAACACCAAGAATGACCCAAAAAGACCATGGAGGCATTCAGACTACAGGAGTTAAATTTCCCTGTATTATCTTCAGAACAGCAAAATTTTGTACTCTTCATTTCTATATCAATAAAAATTGTGCCTGTCTTGAAAGATTACAACTCGTAATCTACTGTGTTCTTATATGTTTACAGTCACTTTATTTATTCTTACTGTATTCATATTATGAAACTTAACTCATACACAAAGTGTAAGAACTTGTCTGCGAACAGTTCATAGTTTAAGTTGTATGCATCTAGAAAACAATGTAAGATTGTGCCTGCGCGCCAATCATAAGTTTTCATATGTAACTTTCTTTTGATAAAACCTGAACTTGCCTGTGAGCACTTCTTAGTGTTAAGCCAAATACCGAAGGCCAGAACATTCGAAAGAAGACCAAGAAGTCTGCCCTACTTCAAACCGCTAAGTGTCAAAGTTTTGGCATCATCAATGATGTTTGGATAACATCATAAGGTTTTAAAAAGGAAGACTAGGAAGGACTTGGCAAATTATCAAAAAGGGGGAAATTGTTAGGATAACAAAAACCCTGTATCGATGCTGTTGGGATAAACAATTCCTGTATCGATCGTATTGTCAGAATGTTTTGACAATATGCCAAATCCTGCATACCGCCAATAGCTGTATCGAAAATCTGATCAAGTATCAACCTGTATCGAAGACTTCTCGTAGTCCCAACCATACAGTAAATCTATCATACAACAAAGAGTCCCGTAAAGCTAAGTATGGAAGCTGTCTCAAAATATCAATACAGCAATCCTTCCATGCAGCCCTCAAACAGGACAAGAAGGAATCTTCAGTATTCGCTAGAAGTCAAGTCCCGTTTGATAAAGAAGTATTTAAATACTAAAGGATAAAGTATTTAAATACTGTAAGTCATCAGAATATCTTCAAATCCCGCAATATCCGGATCTCAGTATATTCAAGTCAAATATCAAGTTGTCGCAGAATCTTGCTCAACGGATCTATTTCAACGGATATATTTCAGAGGCTATATATATCTCCAGAGTTTGAAGATCATCAACATCAACAGATACATATACAGAATACACACGACTTACAAACGAACAAGTGCTTACAAGAATATTCAGAGCAAAACATATCTCCCAAAAATTTCTGCTATTCTGATAGAAGAGATATACAGTGCTCAAACCGTGAACGACACATCATCAGCTATAAGCTCATAAGTCAAGATGTTTTTCAAATATTGTTCTAACCCTTGAACAAACCCATCAGCCCTGTGTGGACTGAGAAACCTTGCTATTACCGAACTGTGTGTGATGGACTTGCATTGAAGAAGACGAAGCTTCAGAACTATGTGTGAAGAAGCCAGTCACGTGTTAGCTCAAACCAATCTATGTGAACGGTTGAAAGCTAAGATCTTTATATCAATCTGTGTGAACGATATATTGATTAGGTTTGGTTATAATTACGTAGTTGTGTACGCAGTAATTATAATAAACTTTTTACTCCTGTGTGAAGGACCAGTGGACGTAGAGGGGTTTACCTCGAACCACTTTAAATATTGTGTTATTTACCTTATGCCTTTATTGTTTTATTAATTGTGATTATTTAAGTATACACTGCACACCGAGTTGTTGTATCCTCAGCAACTTACTGTATTAAAGACTTCCGCTACGCACTCAGATTTAAAAACCGTACAGCTGTTGTTTAAAACACTTTCCAAGTTGTATCTTGTATACTTAGTGGCCAACACTATCTAGCTTGAAGCCTCCGAGATTCGAGTCGCTGTAGCCAACCAAATCGAATCCACCTTCCTTAGGGTACCACAGTTCTACATCGACTGTTCATTTAACGTACTAAAGGATTCGTTTAGCTGTCGTGGAGTCTGATTATTTAGGTGATACTTGATACCGAGCACAAACTCCTACAGCAAACTGGATATCGGGCCTACTAGCTGTTAGGTACAGGAGTGAGCCTATTTGCTTCCTGTAGAGTGATTGATCAACCGGCTTTCCAGCTTCATCAGCACTAATTTGCATGGAAGTGCTCATGGGGGTTGATGAGGATTTGGATTTATTCTTTCCAAACTTGTTGAGTAGCTCCTTGATATACTTCTCTTGGTTGATGAAGATTCCTGTAGGCAACTGCTTTACCTGCAATCCTAGGAAATAACTAAGTTTCCCCATCATGTAGCCTTAGCTTTTGAAGCTCTCCTTAATAGAAGAAGAACAATGAAGAACGATGACAAACCAACGAAGAACAATGAGGAGGAACGAAGAATGGATCGATCGATCTTGATGACCTTCTCCGGAGCTTGAGTAATTCTCTCCTCTATGTCAATACAAGTGTCTGAAAGGCTAAGAATCGTCTAAGGGGGCTGGGGAAGGTTTTTAGGAGGCTGCTCGAGTATTTGGGCCGAGAGAAATGAAAGAGGAGGTGTTAATTTATAAAACATGATTACATTTAACGTACGCTAACACTCAAGGGTTTACGTATGTAAAGAGCATTACGTACGTAATGTCTTCTAGTTAACGTACGTAATGGTCGATCAGAGGCTACTGCCTGGACTGCCCCATCTATAGCGTACGTAGGGGATAATAACGTACGTAAGCAACCTTAAAATAGCATACGTTAAGCTCGACAATTAACGTATGTTACCAGCAGTTGACTCGTTTGTCTTCTAGCCCACCAAAAGTACCCAGTCAGTGTCAAAAAAGAAAGATTCTGGTGAAAGACCAATCCTCGACTTACGTATGTAACCTAATTGTGTTAACGTACGTAATGCTGCGAATCTAATGTACGCTATGCATGTCATCTAGCGTACGCTAGTCACTCAATCCCTTAGTCAATTTATCGCATTTTAACCATCTCGGGGTGACTACCTTTTCACTCATCAACAGTTCTTTGGGGAACAAGACGTTGGCCACCGTTATATTCGCACTGATAATCGTTCAACGGCGTTAATGTACGTCACCTCCGCTCCATTCACATCACACAATTGTATCGCAATAGCACTTTAATGAAACCACATAATATAAGAAGACATCATCGCAAATGATAGAAAGTGCATTATAATTTATGAAGTACATGGTAATTAAAGTATAAAATACCTGTGGTATTACATTTAGCCAATACATCACTCGACCTACAAAAATTTCATCAATGGGCTGTTCTTACACCGAAAAAATGACACGCTTTTTATCACTCGACCCACAATATTTTCTCCACCGGACTCAGGATTGCATAATCATATAATCGTGCAAAGTTGGATATGTGATCATAATTTTGAAGAATATTGATCAGGCATCTGGTTTGTCAAGTGGCATAAGAGTTATAGTTACTAATATATATTAGCAGTTTATAATTGAGGCAAACATAATATTTTGAATAATTAAATGCATGCCAAAATTATTTCACTCTATGATGATGATGATGAGCCCATTTGAGGAGGCGAAATCCCCCTCAGTTTCGGTACTAGACAGTTCTCTATATTGGTTTATTTTGCTATGACAACAAACAAAAGTTTTGGACGGTCTCTTTGTCACGTCAACCTCTACCTCCCCATACATATTATACACGGTAAGTTGTATAGTGCCCCATCTACCTCCATTAAATAACCAAATAAATTGTGAGTTTAAGGTACCTTTAAAATAAGTATCTGAAATCAACATGCCAATAACTGATAACCTGAAATCTATTCGTCCTAAAACCCCACTCCAACCAAACATATGAATTTTACATGATAAATCATAATATCAAATGTGAACCTTAATAATAGAAGTATTTTAAAATCAATCTCAAACTACATATTTTTCATTTTAGTAAACATGTATCGAACCCGTAATTTTTTACGGGTCCGTATAGAGTATGCATCAGTAACATGTTTTGTGAAGGTAAGGTTCGAGTACAACCTACATGTTTAGAATCCTCAATGGGACACTATCCCAAGATACATACTCTATGCTTCTCGAACTCGGACCTATACCGTACCGTAAAAGACAATTATGGGTATGGATCCTAAGGTCAAAGGTTGATCAAGGCTTGAATCCACCTGAATCTTGATGAACATTCACTGGTCTAAATGGGTCCGGGTAGGGTTCTAAACGAGTCCGAGTACAATCCGGTTTTAGGTCCTACTATTTATTTTATACCGGGTATTTTGCTTGTATGGCTTTGGTTCAATCAGAGTATGATTATACACGTCTGGTAAAATGAGTGTATAGGTCGCATACGACCCTACCTGTTTAGAAGGCTAAATGTTTCTAGAACCATACTCTATCCTGATTTGACCCGAACCTATACCGTACCATATATGTTTATTATATGGGTCTGAATCCTAATTAGGCCATAAACAGGTTCGAGGTGAATCCAGGCTCGAATCCGCCTGAGGATCATGAAAAGTTATGGGTCCAAAGGGTCCATGTAGGTTTCTAGATGTGCTCGGTTATGATCTAGTTCCAAGTTCAACTATTTATTATATGTCTGGTCTCTTGCGGGTATGGGTAGGGTCGGATTCAGGTCATATATTTTAGGGTATTTCGAAGTTTTAGCCTAGGTAACCGAGTGGATTTCATATGTCGGTGATAGGGTTGTCGGTATAATACGAGGTTGATATCAAACTACCCTCCGATATGCGTTCATTAAAGAAGTGTTCATATTTCAATTATTATCTTGACTACATATCAGTAATTATTTGAGAATTTAGTTGATACACCACTCGCCCACTTACTTTCAAGTTATTGGATCGTCCTAGTTTTCGTCTGTATTACCCATTCATACTCCATATTTATATGTTATATGTGATGAGGAAGGAAACATATATGATACGGATACAAATGTTATTCAAATATCCGCTATTTTTATATATATTTATTTAATTATTATTATTATAATTATTCATGCATATGTCAATCATGTTCATAACATTCATAAATACGCATGATCAGTTACATTTCAGTAATTCGTGGGATTAGTCGAAGCTAACCCATTCACGTTTATTTCACATCGATTTCATATCATGGGAATTAGTCCATTTAGTCTTAAACCCGAGTCATTTTGTTAGTTATCTTCAAGTAGTCATTATTTATTAATATTATTATTATCAATAATAGTGTTATTATTTACTCAAATACTAATACTACTACTATTATTATTATTAATAATAATAATAATATTATTACTCTTATTATTACTATTATTATTATTATTATTATTATTTTTCGATATATTGTCATTATTACCAAATTATTATTTTTATACTTATTATTATACTATTATTATTATATCAATTATATTTAACCTTATGTTTTAATTTAACTAACTATGATTAAAATTAATTAACCATAATTAAGAATTCTCATTCTACTCGTTCTCCTCCCACATTTCTTCACTTTATCAAAATTTCTTGATGTGTATCCAATATACAATCCTACTTCAACCTAAACACCTAAAAACTTCTATCTATAAATAAAATTTTCCATCCAACAACAATTCACATTCTACACATATACTTCATGCGGCAGAAGTTACAAAGAACAAACAAAACCAGTACTTGCAACTCATATCTCACGGCAGTCATCATCAAACACAACTCTACAATCTGCAAGTGTCTCTACTGCAAACTAAGAGGAAGAAGAAGAATTTACAAGAAGAAAGATACAGCTTTCAGCCGACCGATCGAGATTCCAGCCGATCTTCACCCGATCTTGTTCAAATTTAACAAGGTAAAACATCAAAACTTAATTATACTTATCCTTTGTTGTTTATACATAATCGAACCAACTTCAAAACCTTGCGAATTTTCCACCAGTGAACTCCAAAAATTTAGAAACCCGACCATAACCCTACTACTATTAAGCCTAAATAATCAATTGAACCATCTTATTCGGCCCGAATTACAGTAGTCGAGCCTCACATGTCTTGGTTCTGACCTAAAACCAGCAACCATCTACGCCCGTCTCAATCCACACCGAATCAGAAATCCAAACTCAGCCCTTTAATTGTAACACTCTCAAATCTCATTGGGTCATTACAGTGCCGTGGACCCCACACGAGGAGATCCACCAGGCGAACACGACCAAAATACAAAAAATTGACCAAAAGGGAGAATCACAGCCCCTACTACGATATCCAACATAATATTCCGATATGGAATTTCAACGACAAAAGTGGGCCTACATGGCCAAAATAAAAATACAACAACATCCACGAGCCTTGCTCGGATAATACAAAATGACAACGACTGAACAAAACTGGAGTACTCCAAAATGTCTGACCGACATGAACACCAAAACAACTCAGACTAGTATCATTCGAAAGCCTCGCCGCCATCATCATGCCCCTGTGTCTCGACTCTCTCCTCGCAAGCACCTAAAACATGCAAATATGTTCCGCTCCCACGGGGTCAGTCATCCAGATAATGAATATCAAATACATGTATAACATGATATGCATCCAAAGGCTGAATAAAATGGTACAACAATGGTAATACGATATGCTCACAAACCAAGGTAAGAATCGAGAATTCGTGAAATACTATGCCCACAGCATACGATCGGTACCTGCTCAACAGGTTAGAATACAAGTGTCCAACGGCAAATCATCAATATAGAACACAACAATGCATTACCCGAAGGTAAACCAAGCCAAAGCTGAAATAGTTACGAGTCACAGTGCCTGAAGGCTCCAACGGAAATACCAAAACAACGCAATGGCCTGAAAGCCACTCAGCCGAAGCTCTCAATCATCACAATGGCCCGAAGCCAAATAGCTCGAAGATGTATCATTTGAGGGCCGAAGCCATGGCACGAAGCCGTATCACAATGAGGGCTGAAGCTACGGCACAAAGCCGTATCACAATGAGGGCCGAAGCCACGGTACGAAGTCGTATCACAATGAGGCCATCCAATGACCGTGACCTAGTGAACTGTAGGTGTTGGGAAACCAACCGCGAAGGTTCAAGCCCCAGACTTACCCATCGAGCAATAGTCGAGACTAGCCTCCAAAACATAATTAATTAAAAACGGCAATGATCCCAAGATTACCATATTCACAAGAATAGTAGTGTGCTGCCTTGAATCGGCCAACACGACAACAATAACTCACAGATGGGCACCGTCCTCGGCGGTCCCAATTCAAATACCTCCACTGTCTTAGGAATGGCCAATCGATCACAACGACTCGACGGATGGGAACTATCCTCGACAGTCCCAATTCAGTACCTCAATTGTCTTAGAATGACCAATTGATAACAACGATACAACAGATGGGAAATGTCTTCGACGGTCCCAATTCAATACATAGATTGCCTTAGAACGGTCAATCGACAACAACGAAACAACGGATGGGAACTAACCTCGATAATATCAATTCAATACCTTGATTGCCTTAGAATGGCCAATCGATAACAATGACACAACGGATGAGAATTATCTTCGATAACCCCAATTTAATACCTCGATTGCCTTAGAATGGCCAATCGATGACAACAACACAACAGATGGAAACTATCCGCGACAGTCCCAATTCAATATGTCGATTATCTTAGAACGGTCAATCGATAAACAATTATACGGATGGGAATTATTCTCGATAATCCCAATTCAACACCTCGATTGCCTTAGAATGGTCAATCGATAACAACGAAACAATTAGAATAGGTGTCTCGGTGCCCTTAATCGGTTACCGACGACGGAGATGATAATCGAATACGTAAATGCCTTCACTCAGCCAATTACAGCATCAATAGCAAAATACTAAATAACAATAATCACAACAATGTCTTATACCGACACCAATATTAACAACAACAATCGATACATCGATACCGCAAACCAGCTATCGACAATAAAATCAACAACGAGTATCTCAATGCCTTGAACCGGCCATTAACGAACAACAATAACATTTGGTATAATTGCCGGAGGGTATCGTATCAAACAATCCCTTGATATCAACGAAAAATCATGAATACACTACGTCTCGAAAAGATACAACACATTCATACACATACAAGATAACATTAATCTCATTGACTAGTACAAGTATAAAACTTGCCTCAAACCGAAGGCGAGAAAGTCCTTCCACGATCAACGTCCTCGCACGAAACGACGAACGACATCTTCCGACGATCACAAGCACTCGAACAACCTTGAATAAAATATAATTCATTCAATAACACAAAATCAATAGAAAACAACACCAAAGACAATCCCGATTCAATCACGAATCGGTTAAACTCCCCAAACGAATATCATAGTTTTCAACTATGAATTCCGACTTCCTCCAGTCCTCCTCAATGATCAAATAACATGATCATCATGTTCTTAATACTTGTGAAAACAATTCAATAAGAATCACTTAAGAACAACGTTATGCTAATCATCCCAAATGATAATATCACCAATATCATCACCAATACCTCAAGAACATCATCATCACAACAAACATGATGTCTCCACCAAAATCAATCACCAATTCCTCAAGAATTCGGATTAATCAACAAGATTAAATCAACCATTTCAAGATTATGATAATCATTACATAATTCATCATAATTCCCTACTAAAATGGTTATAAACCCTCTAAGAAACATAAACAACAACAACAATCATATCAAGACTATGTCAATCATATAACAATCTTAACATAATCCTTCCTAGACATGATTCTAACCTCCAATCATTCTAAAACATTAAGAACACAATCAAACTCAAAATATGACATCATGTTCTTCATCACAAGTTCATAAAAACTCATCAAGAATCATGATATACTCCAACAATAAATCAATACGTGAAGTAAACAACAACAACATACTCAAAAATCGCTTGAAGGACAAGAGATTAAGAAAACTTACCCAAGAAGAACAAGATGAACTCTCCAAACACCACAGGAGTAAGAAAAGCTTCCAACCTCAAGTCTCAATCCAAGCTAGGATGATCAAAATTACATTGGAAGAGTCTCAATATCAAGAACAAGTCCATAGGGACGATTCTAGAGAGAGGAACTCGGTTTTGGTTCGTGGAGAAATGAAATATGGAACCAAGATATATAACCTAACAATCACATTACGTACGCTATACACAAATCATAACGTACGTAAGATCCATTGTGTATGCTATCACAAGGGTGTTACGTACGTAATACTCCTCCAGAGGATACTGCCTCAAAAAGGGACACTCATTATGTACGTTAACAAAAATACACACGTAACCAACCCCATCATTATGTACGTTAACCTCAAGGTATAGCGTACGTAATGTGCGTTGACCTGCCTGTCCAAATCGAACCCCGCGAATCTAGCCTCGCCCGGCCCCACACGCCGAAAGATCTGATCCGGATAGATGCCATGTGTTACGTACGTAACCAACAAGGTTTAACGTACGTAACAATCCACCCGTAGCGTACGTAGTGCTATACATATAGCGTACGCTATGGCTAATATACATAGCCAAAAATCCAAACTCACCCAGCAACAACAAAACGGCGAATACAATACTAACGACAAGTATAAATATTTCGATTCCGAAATATTCCAACATAATATACATTGTACCAGTTAAGTACAACAACACTTGTACAATTCCAAATGAATACGTACAACACAACAGTAACATAAAAAAAAAAATTACCCCCGGATATTACATACTCCCGCCTTAAAAAGAGTTTCGTCCCCGAAACTAAGGGTACACAACATGGGATAAGAACTATCCATCGGGATCTGAAAACAACATCTCTAGGAATACTTCTCAACGCGAACCACTTCGCCTGAGCAACTGGGCCAACCCCACGGGTCCCCGCATCTCCTCTGCCTGAACAAGGCGAAAAAAATCAAGTGATAAAACACTCAGCCAAGTGTGAGATCAGTCGAATCATGTCTCCTCCGCTAGAGATCGGCCAGACAGCCATACCACCCGCATGACTTGTAACACCGGCGTACACATCCCGAGGGAGCCGCTCATTGTACATGCCTACAACCATCGGTGTACACTTCCCCATTCTCATCAGCATCGGACGCCCATGCAATCACTGACTCACGCCACAAAAGAAAACAACAACGCACAAACCATATCAATTGCATGCCCAAGTCCTCACGACTTGACGTCGCAAATCACAATAAACAATTACCCAGATTATCACAAAATCTCGGGGACAACACCAAAAAAGAAAAGAAAAATGCATCAACGACCTCAAATCTCAATAAGATAGATCAACAACAAATAGTTCACAACCACAATACTACAATACAGATTAAGTTCAACGTTAATCTTAAAAACAATAAAAGGAAGAATATAAATTAAGGCTACATCTCAAATGTATCCTGCATCGCTATCCTCCAGATCATCTATCTCCTCGATCTCATCGACGCGAGGAAGACCCAAATTTGAACTCGATGCTCCTCCTCGGCTGTCCTTACCTCTGGCTCCCGAAGCCTGATAGGTGTAATACCCGGTTGTAATTCAGTCACTATCATTCAGTAATTTCATTCGGTAATTGTCACTCAGTGGATTTTCACTCATTAATAATCATTCATCAATCATAATCATTCATCCGTGTTCACCGTTCGGAATAACTTCGAGTTGTGTATCGATATTGTTCATTGTTTCAACCTTAGTCGGGAATCGAGACAAGAGTATTATCTTGATCGTGGTAATTGATTCATTAGTCGTTGTTGACGTTGGAGTTCATGTCATTTCTAATCTCCTCATTGTTCGAATTGTGTTTTGTTGGGCGGATCCTTGTAATCATTGCTTGGAACCACCGTTTTGGGATTTCCGTACTTCCATCTTGAGTTATTGTTTCCCAAATATTGATTCATATTGCTTTTATTCTCTTCCCGGGTCATTTTTCATCATTTTAGGACCCAAGGGGGGTGTGGGCCGTGGCACAAGGAGTGTGCGCCGCGGCACACACATTGTCCAGTTTTTGGCCGAGCAGTCTGTACCGTGGGCCGCGGCATATGCCGGTAGGGCCGCGGCACACTGCCGAGTCACTGTCGCGGCACACTCGTCCGGGACTTGACACACTCGTGTTGCAACTTATCGGCTAACCCTTCTGTACCTTGGGCCGCGGCTCATGCCGACAGGGCCGCGGCTCATGCCGACAGGGCCGCGGCACACTGCCTAGTCATTGTCGCGGCACATTTGTCCGGGCCGCGGCACACTGCCGATCACTGGGCGCAGTTTTGGTCCTGTGCCGCGGCACACTTCGGCTGGGCCGCGCGGCACACAGTGCAGTCAGCACTATAATTGCGTTTTTTCAGCGAGTTCAGCTCATTTTTTCCCTTTTTTTCAACCATACGAGAGAAAGAGGCTTGAGGCGATATTTTCCTTTATTATCACTTGAGTGTGTGATTTTCTTCATCTCCTTTCGATTGTGAAGCCCGGATAGTCGATCTAACGCGTGTTCTTCGGATCAAAGTGCTTGGATCTTCAAAGGTAATATTCATCAAACCTCTTGGATTTCGATTTTGTATTGAGATATGATGTTTTGGATGTTAGGATCATGTTGTATGAAGTGATATACGCATGAGTATGGACATGTTTGATTATTCATTGGATTATTGAAGGATTATTCAAGAATACTTTGAATATTGTGTTGGATTTGGGGGTTTTCGATTAATTGTTGTTGAAATCACGATTTTGGATATTCATAATGGATTATTGATCGTATTGAAGATGTTTTGTTGGTTTGAAACACTTCTTGGGGATTTGATGTTGGTATTATTGAAGTTTGATTGTAAACAATCGAAGTTTGGCCACAAAGTGTTCGATATAATGCCCCATGAACTTGGTTTAATCGTATCGACGTTTTGAGTTCGTTATATGCGTGTTTGATTCATTTATTGAACTGATTGTTGGTAATTGTATTATTCAAGGTTGTTCGAGCGACCGATATCTCAATTAGGACGTTGTTCGTGGAAGGATAATTGTCACAGGTGTTGAGTAAATTAATTCTTACTCAGTTAAAAGGATATTCATTCCTTTCGTTGTTTTTCATTCATAATCATAATTCATTCATAAGGTACTAACCGTTTCAAAACATGTAATTGTCACTTAATTACTTCATTCACGAGGAACGACGGTTCCAATCATTTCATTGAGCTGTCATTCATTTCACCATCATTTCATCTTGGTGAGTCATTATTCATTCTCGATGTCACTTTTGTTATATCATGGCATTCCGGGTCATACTGGCGTGCCGGTTGGTATGTGTAGGATTTTCATGTCGGGCACATTTAAGTCGTGTGTTGGTTGGTGGCCTCACATTGGACTGTGCACACGAGTTGATGGCTTCGTGAGACTGATTAGGTACAAGACCACACATGTATTCGATCGATACTCGTTGGTGGCTTGTGCACGGACACATTTCCATCCCGGGCGTAGTGTGGCGCCATTCCTTTGAGTCGTACTGTTAGTTGATTCATATAGCATGTTTGATTGCGTATGTTTCGACAGGATATTTCATAACTAAAGATAACTCATGATTGTGTATTTTCAACTCTTGAGGATTGTTGTTACGTATGGCCCGGCCGTTGGGGGATTTTGTTTTCAGGTCATGGCAAGGCAAAAGCACGGGAATATAACGTTGACGGCGAGGAGTCCCGGTGATACTAGTAGGGGGGCCCGTTCTTTTCAGTCATTCATATTGTTGTCATTTATTTTCCGCTGCAGATTTTCATTTGGATACTCCGTTTCATTCAGTGTTGTGTATTTTATCTTCATATAAAATACACTAGTATTCGGTATTGTCCTGGTGTGTTGTACTTAAACTCCTCATCGGAGTAGTTGGTAATATAATGTGGTTCGGTACTACAATTATATTATTTAATTCATCAGTTTTTATTCGCCTGGTGGGTCCCAGTCAGGGATCCACGGCACTGTAATATTCGCCTAGTTTGGGGTGTTACAGAGTTGGTATCGGAGCATGGTTTTGAATACTACCTTCCGAGTCATGTCTCATTTGAAATCATCGTCATCAGACTAGTATCATTGGACTTTCACGTCACGTGTGACCTGTGCAAATGTCGAGCCAATCAGACCGAAAGAACTGTAAGATTTCTAACGCCATGGTATAATTTCTGGCAATAATCATTCATTCATCATTCATCAAGTAAAAATCCTCAAACATTATCATTCATTATGGTCAGGACGATCATGTTAACTCATTAATCACTCAATTCATTTCATTACTCAGTTGATGATCAGGACGATCATGTTAACTCATTAATTACTCAATTCATTTCATTACTCAGTTATTGATCTGGAAGATCATATTATTAATCTTGTTAACTTATTCAAGATACTCATTTCAAGAATTTCATCAGATAATCATGTCACCTCAGTTAATCATTCATGTAATCACTGTGTTAGAGCGCATATGCTCATTTTTATCATTTCATGACGTAAATCGTAATGCGGTACTCATACAAGATCTATGATTATCATGCGACCTTCCTACTTCAGTATGGAGAGAGCTGTCAGGGGATTCATGGGGAGAGGCCGCGGTGCGGGCCGGAACCCGGGGAATAATCACTCACTGTCAGGAAGATGTACCCAGGACTCAGCTCGATCGGAAGATGTTCGGGTTGATCCACTCACTTTTATGCAGGTCATGATGACCCATATGCAATTGCTCAATCATTATTGCGCCACTCTGGCCGAATTAATCGAGAGAACTCTCCCGTATGAGTCTGCTGCTAAGGAAATTGCTGAGCAACAACCTTTATCTGTCAGCAAGAAATCAACGAAGCGCAATCAGTCCGAAGGCAGTCAGTCAACCTTCAAGAAGCCTCGTGCGGGCCCTAACGTTTCGGAGCGACCTCCTACGGTGCATAATCGTACAGGGTCTCAGTCCCGAGCGGCCAGTTCGGCCATCATCTGTTTCAACTGTGGAACGCCGGGTCATTACAGCACTAAGTGTCTGAAACCGTCTATCACGTGCCATAATTGTGGGATTTTTGGGCATAAGGCCCGTTTTTGCCAAAAGGACTCCAAGTCGTCTCCGGCGGCATCTCAGGCCCCGAAGCAATCAGTGATTCAGAATCAGACTGCTCTGTCAGCGTCGTTTAAGACGATGGAAGCAAATAAAGTCGGAGCTCATATTTATCAGACGGGAGCGTCCGGCCGTCAAGTCCCGGATTCAGGTGGTGAAGAGGATCGACGATCCGGTGGACCGAATGATCTCAGGTATACTCGTAATTTTATTTCAACCTGTGTGTACCTTTTGATACTGGTGCACCGCATTCATTCATTTTCGAATCATGTTTGAATAGACTTAATTTGGATAGTCCTATTGCTTGTGGACCTCATACCATCGGTCTACCTGACGATGGAAGATTTTCGGAAATCATACCAAGGTAAGCTTAATGACCGCGATTGGTTAGTGGACCTAATCGTGGTGAATTTATCTAAGGACGATGTAATATTGGGTGTTAATTATATGGATTGTCATGATACCATTCTCAATGTTCGTAAGCGTATGGTCACTATCATTTCCGTCGTTGGATGTCGAATGTGCGCTTCAGGGAGGTAAATTGTTCCAGAAGAATTATTAATATGATGGAAGCAGAGAAATTCTTCAATCGAGTTGTTCAATCATTCATTGTATCATTTTCATCGATTGGCCGTTCTAAGGCAATCGAGTTGTTCAATCATTCATTGTATCATTTTCATCGATTGGCCATTCTAAGGCAATCGAGTTGTTCAATCATTCATTATATCATTGTCATCGATTGGCCATTCATAGGCAATCGAAATATTCAATCATTCATTATATCATTGTCATCGATTGGCCGTTCATAGGCAATCGAGATATTCAATCATTCATTATATCATTGTCACCTTTTGGCCGTTCTTAGGCAATCGAGGTGTTCAATCATTCATCATATCATTGTCGTTGATTGGCCATTCTCAGGCAATCGAGGTGTTCAATCATTCGTGGTATCATTGCCATCGATTGACGATGTATTCCCAGACGAGTTACCTGGTTGCCTTCACATAGAGTTGTGGAATTCACGAGTGAGTTGGAGCCCGGTACGTCCCCGTTATCGAAGGCACCATACCGGATGGCCCCGATCAAAATGCAGAAGTTGAAGATTCAACTCAAGGAATTGTTCGAGAAAGGTTATCTCAGACCGAGTGCGTCCCCGTGGGGAGCACCAGTGTTATCTGTCAAGGAGAAGTATGGTTCGTTCGTGTGTGTATTAATTATCAGGAGTTGAACAGGATGATGATCAAGGATAAGTATCCTCTACCCCGCATCGATGATCCCTTAGATCAACTTCAGGGAACTTCAGTATTTTTTTAGATCGACTTAAGATCTGGATATCATCAGTTGCGAATTCGAGAGTCGGATATCGCGAGGGCGGCGTTTCAAACACGCTATGGCCATTATGAGTTCGTGGAGTTAATTAATGCACTAATGCACCTGCGGTATCCATGGAGTTAATGAATCGGGTTTTCATCGACTTTTTGGATCAGTTCGTGGTTGTCTTTATTGATGACATTTTAATTTATTCTCGTGATTAGGAGGAGCACGAGCTTCCCCTTCATCAGGTTCTCGACATGTTGAGACGAGAGCAGCTTTATGGAAAGTTTTCCATATGTGAGTTTGGATGTCTGAGGCGACGTTTCTCGGGCATGTAATTTCATCAGACGGAGTGCGTGTCGACCTTCAGAAGATGGAGGCTATCCGAGATTGGCAACCTCCGAAGAATGTTAAGAAAATCCGAAGTTTCCTCGGATTAGCTGGTTAATTATCCGACCCACGACCTGGAGCTCGCAGCCGTGGTTTTCGCGTTGGAAGTTTGGCGTCATTACCTTTATGGCGTCACCTGTCAGTTATTCACCAATCACAAGAGTTGAAGTATATATTTACTCTGAAGGAGTTAAATATGCGACAGAGGCGGTGGTTGGAACTAATCAAAGATTATGATATCGATATCCTGTGCCATCCGGGTAAGGCAAACGTGGTAGCCGATGCCTTGAGTTGTAAGTCCGTTCAGGAGCAGATGCTTGCTCGTTTAATAGTTCAGAAGGAACTTCAGCAGGAATTTCGGAGACCCGAGATCGAGGTCTGGTTACAGTGAGTACAAGGGCAACTTTGTACGTTGGAAATTTCATCGCCACTTGAGGAGGCGATCAGGGAGAATCAGGGTTCGGACCCATTTTTGTTACGCATTCGAGAGGATGTGACTCAGGGGAAAGCCCCCGGATTTGTGGTCCATGATGATGGACTTTTGCGTTTTAAGAATTGGTTGTGCGTACCGGCGAATGACGAGTTGAAAAACTCGATTTTGAGAGAAGCTCATGCTACCCCTTATTCCGTTCACCCGGGGTCTAGCAAGATGTATAAAGACTTGAAACAAAATTACTGGTGGAGTAATATGAAGCGAGAAGTCGCGGAATTTGTTTCGAGATGCTTAACCTGTCAACAAGTCAAGATCGAACATCAGCGACCGGCGGGTATGCTGAAACCGCTTCCTATTCCATAATGGAAGTGGGAAGATATTTCTATGGATTTCATCACGAGTTTGCCGACGAGTCGTCGTGGTATGAATACAATCTGGGTGATTGTGGACCGCTTAACTAAATCAGCTCATTTCCTTGAGATTAAGGATACGTGGGGTCCCGAGAGACTTGCCCAGTTGTTTATCAAAGAGATAGTGAGATTGCACGGTACTCCTAAAAGTATCGTTTCCGATCGTGACGGACGATTCGTGTCTCATTTTTGGAAGTCAGTTCATCGTGCTATGGGAACTCATCTTAATCTCAGTACAGCTTTTCATCCTCAGTCCTACGGACAATCAGAAAGGACTATTCAGACTTTGGAGGACATGTTGAGGGCATGTGTCCTCGATTGGAAAAATGATTGGGAAGCCCAACTACCGTTGACCGAGTTCACGTACAATAATAGTTGGCATTCTTCGATTAGGATGGCACCTTACGAGGCCTTGTACGGTCGTTGTTGTCGATCTCCTTTGTGTTGGGATGACTTATCAGAATCAATCAGCACCGAGCCCGATATGCTTATAGCCGCCCGTGAGAAGGTAGCTTTGATCAAGAGTCATTTGTTGACCGCTCAGAGTCGACAGAAATCTTATGCAGACAATCGTCGTCGACCTTTTGAGTTCGATACAAGTGACCACGTGTTGGTCAAGGTATTCCCGAGTCGAGGTATCTTCCATTTCGGGAAGCGGAGAAAGTTGAGTCCAAGATTTATTGGACCATTTGAGATTCTGGAACGAGTAGGCGAGCTAGCTTATCGTTTGGCTCTACCTCCAGCGTTGAGTCGAATTCATAATGTGTTTCACGTTTCTCAGCTACGGAAGTATGTTGCCGACCCGAGTCACATACTTCAGTTCGACGAAATCGAGATCGCAGATGATCATTCGTATGAGTAGCGTCCCATACGAGTCTTAGAGCGGCGAATCAAACAGTTGAGGAATAAGGCGATTCCTTTGCTTAAAATTCAGTGGTCTAGACATGGAGTCGAAGAGGCTACTTGGAAAACTGAGGATAGTATGCGGGAGAGTTATCCCGAGTTGTTTGACCCTTAGTTTCGGGGACGAAACTCTTTTAAGGGGGGGTGTATGTAATACCCGGTTGTAATTCAGTCACTATCATTCAGTAATTTCATTCGGTAATTGTCACTCAGTGGATTTTCACTCATTAATAATCATTCATCAATCATAATCATTTATCTGTGTTCACCGTTCGGAATAATTTCGAGTTGTGTATCGATATTGTTCATTGTTTCAACCTTACTCGGGAATCGAGACAAGAGTATTATCTTGATCGTGGTAATTGATTCATTAGTCGTTGTTGACGTTGGAGTTTATATCATTTCTAATCTCCTCATTGTTCGAATTGTGTTTTGTTGGGCGGATCCTTGTAATCATTGCTTGGAACCACCGTTTTGGGGTTTCCGTACTTCCATCTCGAGTTATTATTTCCCAAATATTGATTCATATTGCTTTTATTCTCTTCCCGGGTCATTTTTCATCGTTTTAGGACCCAAGGGGGGTGTGGGCCGCGGCACACACATTGTCCAGTTTTTGGCCGAGCAGTCTGTACCGTGGGCCGCGGCACACTGTCGAGTCATTGCCGCGGCACACTCGTCCGGGCCGCAGCACACTCGTGTTGCAACTTATCGACCAACCCTTCTGTACCTTGGGCCGCGGCTCATGCCGACAGGGCCGCGGCACACTGCCGAGTCATTTCCGCGGCACATTCATCCGCGCCGCGGCACACTACCGATCACTGGGCGCAATTTTGGTCCTGTGCCGCGGCACACTTCGGCTGGGCCGCGGCACACAGTGCAGTCAGCACTATAACTGTGTTTTTTCAGCGAGTTCAGCTCATTTTTTCCCTTTTCTTCAACCATACGAGAGAGAGAGGCTTGAGGGGAGATTTTCCTTCATCTATCACTTGAGTGTGTGATTTTCTTCATCTCCTTTCGATCGTGAAGCCCGGATAGTCGATCTAACGCGTGTTCTTCGGATCAAAGTGCTTGGATCTTCAAAGGTAATATTCATCAAACCTCTTGGATTTCGATTTTGTATTGAGATATGATGTTTTGGATGTTAGGATCATGTTGTATGAAGTGATATACGCATGATTATGGACATGTTTGATTATTCATTGGATTATTGAAGGATTATTCAAGAACACTTTGAGTATTGTGTTGGATTTGGGGGTTTTCGATTAATTGTTGTTGAAATCATGATTTTGGATATTCATAATGGATTATTGATCGTATTGAAGATGTTTTGTTGGTTTGAAACACTTCTTGGGGATTTGATGTTGGTATTATTGAAGTTTGATTGTAAACAATCGAAGTTTGGCCACAAAGTGTTCGATATAATGCCCCAATGAACATGGTTTAATCGTATCGACGTTTTGAGTTCGTTATATGCGTGTTTGATTCATTTATTGAACGTATTGTTGGTAATTGTATTATTCAAGGTTGTTCGAGCGACCGATATCTCAATTAGGACGTTGTTCGTGGAAGGATAATTGTCACCGGTGTTGAGTAAGTTAATTCTTACTCAGTTAAAAGGATATTCATTCCTTTCGTTGTTTTTCATTCATAATCATAATTCATTCATAAGGTGCTAACCATTTCAAAACATGTAATTGTCACTTAATTACTTCATTCACGAGGAACGACGGTTCCAATCATTTCATTGAGCTGTCATTCATTTCACCATCATTTCATCTTGGTGAGTCATTATTCATTCTCGATGTCACTTTTGTTATATCGTGGCATTCCGGGTCATACTGGCGTGCCGGTTGGTATGTGTAGGATTTTCATGTCGGGCACATTTAAGTCGTGTGTTGGTTGGTGGCCTCACATTGGACTGTGCACACGAGTTGATGGCTTCGTGAGACTGATTAGGTACAAGACCACACGTGTATTCGATCGATACTCGTTGGTGGCTTGTGCACGGACACATTTCCATCCCGGACGTAGTGTGGCGCCATTCCTTTGAGACGTACTGTTAGTTGATTCATATAGCATGTTTGATTGCGTATGTTTCGACAGGATATTTCATAACTAAAGATAACTCATGATTGTGTATTTTCAACTCTTGAGGATTGTTGTTTTGTGTAACTGACCCCGTTGGGGGATTTTGTTTTCAGGTCATGGCAAGGCAAAAGCACGGGAATATAACGTTGACGGCGAGGGGTCCCAATGATACTAGTAGGGGGGCCCCGTTCTTTTCAGTCATTCATGTTGTTGTCATTTATTTTCCGCTGCAGATTTTCATTTGGATACTCCGTTTCATTCAGTGTTGTGTATTTGATCTTCATATAAAATACACTAGTATTCGGTATTGTCCTGGTGTGTTGTACTTAAACTCCTCATCGGAGTAGATGGTAATATAATGTGGTTCGGTACTACAATTATATTATTTAATTCATCAGTTTTCATTCGCCTGGTGGGTCCCAGTCAGGGATCCACGACACTGTAATATTCGCCTAGTTTGGGGTGTTACAATAGGACCCCTTGGATGAAGTACGGACTGGAGTAATAAAATCTCTCGAGGCCCGTGAGCTCCCTTGAGATTTACTGACACCAGAACTCCTGCAGTATATCTGAAGGTGTCCCTGCCTCCCACACAGAAAACAAGCAATAGGTGGCACCGTAAAATGAGTACTAACATGCCCCGCTGAATCACAGTTAAAACAAACAATAGTCGAGCTCGTCGTCTGAGAAGAAGATGCTTTCCCAGCACGAAGACGACTAGAAAACAACCTCTTGGATGTCGGAGCCCGTTGTCCCTCTGAACGAACCGGCATCCTAGTCCTCCCACCAGAAGAAGCTGAAAGGGTGCTTCCGAGCAAGCTCCTTGATCAAAAGCTCTGCTCCAAGTGCCTTCTCGATGAATTCACCATGTGAGTTACAATTATGATTGAGCAAATGCATCCTCAACCATGGGTTTAGCGTCTTGCTAAAATACTTGATCTTATCCGCCTCAGTACGGATAACAGACGAAGCAAACTGAAGAAGTCCCTGAAACTTCTCAGCAATGATAATAACACCCTCGTCCTCGACGGATTCGGGGTTCAAAACTTCTGATATCTTGGGTTCGCGAAGTGGAGCTGAATAATAACTCTCTAACATGAGAGTTTTGAACTCGCTCCAAACACAATCATGGTTGGTGGGTTTCACAGAAAGCCACTAAGAATAAGCGCCCTTACTCAGATAGTAAGATGTGACTGCCACCTTACTCTCCTCCGGACACTGAACCATGCCGAAGAGTTTATCAAATTTCTCAAGCCAATGAACAATATCAGCTGGTTCCGACGAACCCTCAAAAGTAGGTGGCCTCTGATGAGAGATATCACCAAAAATCTGACTCACTCCCCCAGTCTGTCCATGAAACGGAACCTAGAATCCTTGCTGCGGTGCACTACGAACCATCGAGGCCTGCATGGTCTCTACTATCTGCGTCATCTGAGTCATCTGGGCCAGCATGCCCCTCATAAGCAAGAAAGGGTCGATGTGTCCACTCTCAGTCTGATCGAATTCTCGAGTATGACGTCCTGAAGGAGAATCGGTCACGTAGGTAACACCACTGGCCGAACTCTGATCCATCTCGGCATCCAAATGAGCATAGACATGAGGTTCTGGGTTCCGGCCCGCTCTGTAGCCTTTACCCCCTATGTCACGTCCTCGAATTCCTCTTTCCATATTGAAAGAATAACGTTCGATCATGATCATAGCTCCAATATGTTGGGTACGGGGTCGGATATTGCGCCGTGTTACCGAAGCGTGAATATCAAGTGCGGAAATAAACGACACAAGGATTTATAGAGGTTTGGCTATAATCGAGCCTACGTCCTTGTTAGGAGTATGCCCTCGAATGCCACTCAGAGGTTGTTGAGTGAGGGCATTGTACTTGTAATTATGTAAACCATTTATATAAGGCAAATGAATGTTTCTTTATTTACTGGTAGTTACTGGCATTCCTAACTCGTAAATAAACATATAGAAACTAGTCCATGTATTTGAGAGCAAAACGTTCCACTCCTTATTGGATAAGGGGGTCGGCGCTGGAAAGGTTATAGCTCAAATACTTAATCGTTCGCAAGTCGATGAAACTTGACTGGGCGTTAAGTTTATGTGAAGACTTGTATGACGTGTTCTTTGACATGGAGAGTGCCTGTCGAACACTAATGGTTAGTGGGAGCACACGTTATAGGTATGCTAATTGGATTAGTATACTCGAACCGACTCACCCTCGATTCGTCACATGGATTTCACTCCGGGACAGTCAATGACGGAATCGAAAGGTTGTGATAGGTATTCGTGAACCTTCGACTTGAGGATTTAGTAGGGATGTGCTTGTGACGTCAAGATTTTCATTAGAGTAGTTCGACCCTGTAAACCGGAAGGCGGGGGTCAACCTCGACGTGCATCTTGACGGGCAAGTAGCGAGTCCTTCAATACCAAGATAGAATTCTTTCTCCGTTAGTGAGCGGGTTATATGTCCTATGCGGTTATTGGCGAGATGAGATCATAAGTCTTTGGCCAAAGCATTGGAGCTAGTTGTATTAGATACACGGCACTCGATGATCTCGATTTGCATTAACGCATGCATAGCGTCAAGTACGAATATGGTTTGACCGACCGTGACCCTATAACTTGATCGGGACATTTGAAAGAAGGGTTTATACGATATCTTGGTATTCACGACAGAATGGTTCTTGAATGATCCCAATCATTCGTTCTCGATCGAGTGCAGTGTAGGCCACCAGGTGGCTAGGTGGTGCTACTACTCTTTGGTTCCTCCCATTCTTGATCGAGACGGACCTACCGAGTCGCGCATTAGGATTGACAACGGAATGAATCGAGCTAATTATCTCATTATGAATATTAGATATTGGATATCTAATTTTGGAACATTGGATGTTTAAATCGATTTATTGGATAAATTGATTTACGGCCTAATGAATTAAAGAAATTACTGGGTGATTAATTTAATTCATGAATATAATTATTTCTTGGAGAAATTGATTATGTTATTTTGTATTTGATATGTTTAATTAATTGGATTAATTAAACGACATAAATACATCGGAACGGAATAGGAGTTTATCTGTTTGGACTCACGGGAGTCCGAAACGAACCGAACTCGACCGTTTTCTAGCATGGGCCAACCCCCCACTTATTACCATGTGTGTGTATTGACTTGTCCCCATCATGGTTTTGGAATCTCATGTGATTGAGGGGACAAGTATCATATACATTATATGGGGAATCAAATCATGATATATGTATTTGTTTTCATGTGGGTTGAATAAGAATATATAGAAGACTTTGATCTCTCATCCTCACAATACTTCTTGGCATTTACGTATCATTGAGTTTGAGAGAGAGAGAAAAAATTGTTTTCTCTTTAGTCATCTTCTTCTTCAACCTTGTTCTTGTTTTTCTTAGAGAAAAATATCAAGACATAAAGAGAGAGTAAGATTAAAATACTTAGAGTGTAGCAATCTTTACATATATAGCTTCATCACCTAGCTCTAGCCGTATCCTCGGAGGATAGCAAGGTGTTGTCATTCCGTTCGTTTCTCCGGCGCGTGGCAAGTAGAGACGCGGTGCTTTCGGCGTTGGATCGTTCAAGAGCTTGGGGAATAGCTCAAGAGAAGGTTACCATTTAATCAACGGACTTCGAGGGTTAGTTTCTTACAACTCTTGCTTTTCGTTTATATATTCGTATATACGTAGCTCGATCGATCATCGTAGGGATTCGGATCGAATTAATTTTCGTTTTACCGCTTCCGTTGGGCCTTCGTTTTAGGCACCGAATCCCAACAGTGGTATCGGAGCGTAGGTCTTGCGATCGTATATACGATATTAGCGTTTGGAATGCTTGATTAGATGATGAATGATTTGGAATCATTTTAGTCATAATCGTGGTATATATATTTTTACGTTCGTTGTAGTTATATTTTTCGTAAGTTTATGTCTAAATATAAATCTTAATTTCTTGGAAATATGATTTATATTGAAGATATGAATGTTGAAAAATATTGATATTGGATATCCGGTCGAAAATCGAGCTCCGAATCGTCGTCGGACGATTTTTCGGACAAAGGCGAGTTCTTTGCCGGGGTGACTCGGCCGTGTGCGGTGACACGGGCGTGTCGGCGATCCCAGTGCCGCTGCCAGCGACCGACCGTGTCGAGACACGGGCCGTGCCGGCAAGCGGTGCCGATCGTGATCGGCCATGCCAGCATGTCTGCGGCATGCTGCCGGCGATGACTCGGCCATGGCAGCCAATTTCGCCCGGCTCGATTTTTTCGTGTATTCTTGAAAATTAATCTCCCGCATGTTAAATTGGATTTAATATGATTAAAATGACTTATGGTATTTCATTTTATAAGGGAAATTTGATTAATTGGAATATTTATGGTCGACCGAATTATTTTGAACGTTATCATATTACCGATTATGTGAATCGATTGGATCGGTTCGAATTGTTGATTGGATCAATGTATCTCTACGCTTTCCATTTATATAGTATTTATTGGATGAATGTTTTTTGAATGGGGATGTGGTTCGTGGACTTAGATTTGAATCGTTCGTTTTATTCGATTGGGTTGTAAAGGCCGTTTTGAGCCTATTTATTTTACTAGAAATGTTTGTATCTAGGATGCAATTTTCAATGTAAAATTTATATGTAATGACGAAGACCGGAGGAAGATCCATTTCGAGAAGACGAAGATTCAAGACGAAGACTTGTAATTAGATTACGGAGTTTTTGTTTTCTAGGAACGGTCCATGAACCACATGTTGGTAGCAACTAGGTTGTGAATGGTTGTTACATATTGTATGAATGCAACAAACGCGGTAAAATGATTAATGTGCAAAGTGTAACGTTAATCGCGAAAATTCTCCCACAACAAATTATTAAGTCTATAAGGTTTCAAGGTTTTCCTTCCCTCCATCGAGCTTTCGGGAAATTGAAATCCAAACCGGATGTGCTATGCTTCCGAGTTATCGGGGTAGTCGTTCGGGGAGGATGGATAAATTACCGGGAGCGCATTGGATGCCTTCGGTTGGAGCAAATTTTATCCCTAGAAACCTGATAGGTTGCCGGATAAGATTCAATTGTGAAACTGATTTGCGTCGATGGTATAAACTTAACTTGTTCACGAACCATAGAAACCGTATAGGTTGAGGGGAGTGAACAAGGGGAAAAAGAAGATCGAATCATCCATTAGATGGGTTGGTGTTGGACACCACTTTATGAAAATTAATAGACTAGAAACACATTCGGTTGCCCTCTATTAAGATTTATAAAGAACTCGATCACCACTATGAAGTAGAGCGACGATACTTCCGGATTTCACATGGGAGTGTGTTATTCCGATAAAAATAGTGGGAGCTGGGTAACAAGAATAGAAAAGACCTTAATTCTATACTCAGAACATAATTAAATGAGTCACTAACTAATCTGTTATACTTAATGCAGACAAATCTCAATATGACAATGAATCCACTCGCAATTCTACTCGAAAAGAACACCTTAATGGGACCTAACTTTGTGGATTGGCTCCGCAATATGATGATTGTCCTCAGTATAGAGGCACTGGGATACGTCTTGGAGACGGACATTCCGGCGCCTCCTGTGCGGACCCGAGCCAATCAGGAAGAGATTGAAAACCACGAAAAGTGGGTTAAGGATGACGTGAAAGTCCGTGCTTATATGATGGCTTCCATGTCTAATGAGCTTCAGAGAGCTCATGAGAAAATGACTTCTGCTAGGCAGATTTTATCTCACTTAACCGAGCTTTATGGTGAGCATAGTAGAACTGCTAGATATGAGATATCCAAGCAACTGTTCGGTGCAAGGATGAAGGAAGGTGAGAAGGTTGGGGAACACGTCCTCAAAATTATATCCATGATCGAGAGATTGGAGGCTCTTGATTTTAAAATGGATACTTCTCTCCAAACCGACCTTATCCTACAGTCTCTCCCTGATTCCTTCTCACAGTTTGTTATGAACTTCAACTGCAATGAGATTGCATGTAATTTAGGGATAATGAACAAACTTGTGTTGCTCGGTCTCGGATGAAGACTCGCGGATGAAGGAGTGCGCTCTTGTGATTTCTTGGACTTCGGAAGTCTAAGAATAAGAAGAAAAAGACCAAGAAGCGGTGGACCACAAGCTAAGGACCTTAAGGGTAAGGGCAAGGCCCCGATGGTTCCAAAAACAAGAAGAAGAAGGATGCTTGTCTCAAGTGCGGTGGTGGGCCCTTTGGGCTAGAGACTATCCGATTCTTCATGGCACTTCAGTCTGAGAACTTTTAGTTTTGGAAACAAATTGTTCACTCTCTTGTATTTTCTACTTCTGGATCCGGATTACGGTGCTAGTTCTCATATTTGTACCGTGAATCGGGATCTGGAACAAAGTAGGAAGCTTGGAGTGGAGAAGTTATGATCACAGTCGGAAGCGGGCATAGTGTCGAGGCGACCGACATAGGATCACTTCTTTTGGGTTTAGAATCCGGCTTTGTTTTGACTTTAGAAGATGTACTTGTTTTGCCCAAGGGGCACAAAAACATTGTATCCATTCGGTCATGGACCGAAAAGGCTTTTCATTTTTCATTGGTGATGGTTCTGCAAAATTTATTTTAGAAATAAACTAGTGGATCGCTACATTGTTGAATGGATTGTATCATCTAAATCTCAGCAACAAAGTAGTTGTGAATACTATGACTAGAAAACGCGGTAGGGATGAAACCAATCAAGTTTTGAAATGGCATCTTAGACTTGGTCATGTTGGTCAGACCAAGGTTTACAAGATGGAAAAAGATGGACTTATGGGTCCATTGGGATCGGATCCCTTTCCTACTTGTGAATCTTGCCTTAAAGGCAAAATGACTAAGTCCCCCTTCACAGGGACATTTCAAAGAGCCGCTGATAAATTGGGATTAATCCATACCGATGTATGTGGTGCTTTGGAAGCAGCACGTGACGGATATCAATATTTCATTACGTTTACAGATGATCATACTAGGTATGGTTATGTATACTTAATGAAACATAAATCCGAGGCCTTTGAGAAATTCCAGGAATTCAAGGCCCTAGTCGAGAAACAAACTGGTAATCATATCAAAGCACTTCGGTCGGACCGAGGTGGCGAGTATATGAGTACGGAGTTTGACGAGTTCCTTAAGGAACATGGAATAGTTTCACAACTAACACCTCCAGGTACTCCTCAGTTAAATGGTGTGTCAGAAAGAAGGAACCGGACCTGTTGAACATGGTCCGTTCCATGATGGGCTATCTTGACTTGCCGATTTACCCGTGGGGGTATGCACTGATCGCCGCGTATATCTTGAGCAGATGTCCTTCTAAATCCGTTCCTAAAACTCCACATGAGATGTGGGAAGGAAGGAAACCAAGTCTTAATCATATTAGGATTTGGGGATGTCCCGCCTATGTCAAGAAGACTAAGGTGGAAAAGTTGGAAGCTAGGTCTGCGAAGGGACGTTTCATTGGATTCCGTCTGGGACGATGGGATATCTATTCTACATGCCCGAAGATCGAAGGATCATTGTTGCTTTACAAGCACACTTCTGGAAGATGAGTTCATTCAGAAGGCGGAGCAGTAGAAGTATTTCTTTAGAAGAATACAATGAAACTCCTCGAGAGACACTGTGCAAGAAACTGGAACCGAACTTTCTGAAACACAAGTACAACCACCTCGTAGGTCTAGTAGGGTGTCTCATTTACCTGAGAGGTATGGGCTTGTGCACTTGGAGGAGCTGGGTCTCCATGAGGTTCCAAGTGATAGCCAAGAGACCGACCCAACAACCTATGACCAAGCGATGGTGGATGTAGACTCCGCGAAATGGCGTGAAGCTATGGAAGCTGAAATAGACTCGATGCATGTCAATCAGGTCTGGACTCTAGTAGACCGCCCCAAGGGCATAGTGCCTATTGGGAACAAGTGGATCTACAAGAGAAAGACTGATGGTGATGGCAAGGTTGACGCCTATAAGGCCAGGCTTGTGGCAAAGGGTTATACCCAAAAGGAAGGGATCGATTACCACGATACCTTCTCGCTCGTAGCCATGATCAAGTCTATTCGCATGATGCTTGCTATAGCTGCCTACCACGATTATGAGATATGGCAAATGGACGTAAAGACGGCTTTCCTTAATGGATTCCTCGAGGAGGAAATCTATATGGAGCAGCCTAAAGGCTTTGTGTCCGAAGTCGATATTCAGAAAGTGTGCAAGCTTCAGCGTTCCATTTATGGACTGAAGCAAGCGTCACGTAGTTGGAACCTTCGTTTTGACGAGGCGGTCAAAGAGTTTGACTTCGTGCAAAATGAAGAGGAACCTTGTGTATACAAGAAGGTTAGTGGGAGCAAGATCTCATTCTTAGTACTATATGTAGATAACATTCTACTAATAGGAAATGATGTGGGAATGCTCAGTTCTGTGAAAGCTTGGCTTTCGAGTAATTTCTCCATGAAAGACTTGGGAGAAGCAACCTATATTCTTGGTATTCGACTCTACCGGGATAGAGCGAAGAGAACAATTGGCCTTTCCCAAGCCCTCTATATAGATAAGATCTTAAAGCGATTTAAGATGGATGATTCTAAAAGAGGGTTCCTACCGATGCAACATGGAATAAAACTCACCTTGAAGATGTGTCCTCAAAGTGAGGAACAACGCAAGGAAATGAGTAATATACCATATGCTTCGGCCGTGGGTAGCCTTATGTATGCTATGTTGTGTACAAGACTGACATTGCGCATCCGTAAGCGTGGTGAGTAGGTTTCAGGCAAACCCAGGTAGAGAACATTGGACTGCTGTAAATAACGTTCTCAAGTACTTGAGAAGAACGAGAGATATGGTTCTTATGTATGGCGGTGGAGATTTGGATGTGGTGGGATTCACTGATTCGGACTTCCAAGGACTGAAGGACGACTCGATGTCCACTTCTGGCTACATATTTACTCTTAATGGAGGAGCAGTATCTTGGCGTAGTGCCAAGCAAAGCGCGACTGCCGATTCCACTGTCGGTGAGTATCAAGCGGCCTCGGAGGCTTCCAAGGAAGGGTTACGGATTAAGAAGTTTCTAGGAGAACTTCAAATGATACCATGTCTTGAAATTTGCTGTTGTAGATGCTGCGACAACGACGGAGTCAGCACGAGCCAAGGAGCCGAGGTTTCACAACAGACCAAACATATTGAGAGGAAGTATCATCTCGTAAGAGAATTTGTTCGCAAGGGATACATTGTCGCATAGAGTAGACTCGGCCGACAACGTCGCCGATCCACTGACAAGCCACTATCTCGAGACTAGCTTGGAGCGTCATCGGAGAACATGGGTATTAGATACCATAGTGTGTGGCATTGAGTGCAAGTGGGAGATTGTTAGGAGTATGCCCTCGAATGCCACTCAGAGGTTGTTGAGTGAGGGCATTGTACTTGTAATTATGTAAACCATTTATATAAGGCAAATGAATGTTTCTTTATTTACTGGTAGTTACTGGCATTCCTAACTCGTAAATAAACATATAGAAACTAGTCCATGTATTTGAGAGCAAAACGTTCCACTCCTTATTGGATAAGGGGGTCGGCGCTGGAAAGGTTATAGCTCAAATACTTAATCGTTCGCAAGTCGATGAAACTTGACTGGGCGTTAAGTTTATGTGAAGACTTGTATGACGTGTTCTTTGACATGGAGAGTGCCTGTCGAACACTAATGGTTAGTGGGAGCACACGTTATAGGTATGCTAATTGGATTAGTATACTCGAACCAACTCACCCTCGATTCGTCACATGGATTTCACTCCGGGACAGTCAATGACGGAATCGAAAGGTTGTGATAGGTATTCGTGAACCTTCGACTTGAGGATTTAGTAGGGATGTGCTTGTGACGTCAAGATTTTCATTAGAGTAGTTCGACCCTGTAAACCGGAAGGCGGGGGTCAACCTCGACGTGCATCTTGACGGGCAAGTAGCAAGTCCTGCGAATACCAAGATAGAATTCTTTCTCCCGTTAGTGAGCGGGTTATATGTCCTATGCGGTTATTGGCAGATGAGATCATAAGTCTTTGGCCAAAGCATTGGAGCTAGTTGTATTAGATACATGACAGCTCGATGATCTCGATTTGCATTAACGCATGCATAGCGTCAAGTACAAATATGGTTTGACTGACCGTGACCCTATAACTTGATCGGGACATTTGAAAGAAGGGTTTATCATTATCTTGGTATTCACGACGAGAATGGTTCTTGAATGATCCCAATCATTCGTTCTCGATCGAGTGCAGTGTAGGCCACCAGTGGCTAGGTGGTGCTACTCTTTGGTTCCTCCCATTCTTTCGAGACGGACCTACCGAGTCGCGCATTAGGATTGACAACGGAATGAATCGAGCTAATTATCTCATTATGAATATTAGATATTGGATATCTAATTTTGGAACATTGGATGTTTAAATCGATTTATTGGATAAATTGATTTACGGCCTAATGAATTAAATAAATTCTTGGGTGATTAATTTAATTCATGAATATAATTATTTCTTGGAGAAATTAATTATGTTATTTTGTATTTGATATGTTTAATTAATTGGATTAATTAAACGACATAAATACATCGGAGCGGAATAGGAGTTTATCTGTTTGGACTCACGGAGTCCGAAGCGAACCGAACTCGATCGTTTTCTAGCATGGGCCAACCCCCACTTATTACCATGTGTGTGTATTGACTTGTCCCCATCATGGTTTTGGAATCTCATGTGATTGAGGGGACAAGTATCATATACATTATATGGGGAATCAAATCATGATATATGTATTTGTTTTCATGTGGGTTGAATAAGAATATATAGAAGACTTTGATCTCTCATCCTCACAATACTTCTTGGCATTTACGTATCATTGAGTTTGAGAGAGAGAGAAAATTGTTTTCTCTTTAGTCATCTTCTTCTTCAACCTTGTTCTTGTTTTTCTTAGAGAAAAATATCAAGACATAAAGAGAGAGTAAGATTAAAACACTTAGAGTGTAGTAATCTTTACATATATAGCTTCATCACCTAGCTCTAGCCGTATCCTCGGAGGATAGCAAGGTGTTGTCATTCCGTTCGTTTCTCCGGCGCGTGGCAAGTAGAGACGCGGTGCTTTCGGCGTTGGATCGTTCAAGAGCTTGGGGAATAGCTCAAGAGAAGGTTACCATTTAATCAACGGACTTCGAGGGTTAGTTTCTTACAACTCTTGCTTTTCGTTTATATATTCATATATACGTAGCTCGATCGATCATCGTAGGGATTCGGATCGAATTAATTTTCGTTTTACCGCTTCCGCTGGGCCTTCGTTTTAGGCACCGAATCCCAACAGTCCTCTCGGTGTATCTTTTTCTATAGGATAAAGATCAAAATCTCTGCACCTCTCTTCTATCGGTTGAGGGATAACCGTTACAATCACGTCTTCTATTGGTCCGTGATAAACCACTCGTACTTGTCTTTGCGTCGGTCCAAGTTAAACCGTTTTCCTTTTCTATCGGACAAGGAATCAACTGCTCTAGCTTTCTATGGGTACTAGATAAACCTCACTTAGATATCTATTGCGATTCTAATAATGCTGGATCCTTGATCCTAATAACACCGAATCCAATCGTATATTTTCTTTTACCACTCATGTATAATGTTGAATGTATAAATATTCAAACTAACAAATAAGCTTAAGGTTAGAACAATAATATCGATATGAATAAGTGATCAATGTATCTCTTGCTTGAGGTTGTTGTATTGTATCAATACCATAGACATGGTATTTATAGGCTCCGTCATCAATCTAGCCGTTAGCTGTCAGGACCTTCATTACGTATGTATATGCTTCTCATTACGTACGTTAAGCCTGTTTACATACGCTAACCAGACATTGTTACGTACGTTAGCTTCTCCCAGATTCAGTCCAGTAACATTCGTTTCTTTCTTTACGTACGTTATCATACTTCTCATTACGTACGTTAATAGTACGTCACTGCTGGCGTCATATGTCCGTTGTATGCTTTGCTGACTTTGACTCCTCCAACGTTTACTTGTTTGAACTTGATTACGTACGTTAGCATCCATCCATTACGTACGTAAGTCTGCTTCATTTACGTACTTTAACTATAATATGTTACGTACGTAAGTCTTGTACAGAACACTCTTTTCCAGCTTTGATTTCTTCGATTGTTGGCTTCGCCTCTTCGTTGTCTTGTTTTGTTTAGCAACTTTAATCATCAAAACACTTTTAATTAATGTATGGAACAAAATGTTCCAACACAATATGCCTCAACGGCCAATCCAGAATGCTAAGTCAATAGCCAAACACGAGTATACATACTCAACAGATAAACAATCACATCAATCATGCTAATCATAGCCAATACAGAGCCCACACGCTCCAAAACAATTACTCATGAATTAATCATAACACAAATATCACATACATGTTTTAACAAAACATGCATAATCAATGACATAATGAATGTATGAACATAAAAGAGAATCGAGTCCTTACACGGGTCATACGAAGCTTCGAGGTCTTGCGATACTAGTCTTCACTAACGACGGCTCGATGAAAGAATGACTCATACAATCGTCCAACTATCACGACTCACAAAACCTGACTGTCCAGATTGTCGTGACCTGACAGCCCCACTACTACCGCATCGGTAGAGCCACCTAACTCACATATCAGGGTCTCTCACAACCCATTTCTTTGATACCATCTTCTGTAACACCCCCAAATCCCATTGGGTCATTACAGTGCCGTGGACCCCACACCAGGAGATCCACCAGGCGAACACGACCAAAATACAACAAACTGACCAAAAGGGAGAATCACAGCCCCTACTATGATATCCAACATAATATTCCGATATGGAATTTCAACGACAAAAGTGGGCCTACATGGCCAAAATAAAAATACAACAACATCCATAAGCCTTGCTTGGATAATACAAAATGACAACGACTGAACAAAATTGGAGTACTCCAAACTGTCTTACCGACATGAACACCAAAACAACTCGGACTAGTATCGCTCTAATGCCTTGTCGCCATCGTCATGCCCCTGTGTCTCAACTCTCTCCTCGCAAGCACCTAAAACATGCAAACATGTTCTGCCCCCACGGGGTCAGTCATCCATATAATGAATATCAAATACATCTATAACATGATATGCATCCAAAGGCAGAATAAAATGGTACAATAATGGTAATACGAGATGCTCACAAACCAAGGTAAGAATCGAGCATTCATGAAATACTATGCCCACGGCATACAATCGGTACCTGCTCAACAAGTTAGAATACAAGTGTCCAATGGCGAATCATCAATATAGAACACAACAATGCATTACCCGAAGGTAAACCAAGCCAAAGCTGAAATAGATACGAATCACAGTGCCCGAAGGCTCCAACGGAAATACCAAAACATCGCAATGGCCTGAAAGCCACACAGCCGAAGCTATCAATCATCACAATGGCCCGAAGCCAAACAGCCCGAAGCTGTATCATCTGAGGGCCGAAGCCACGGAATGAAGCCGTATCACAATGAGGGCCAAATCCGCGGCACGAAGTCGTATCACAATGAGGGCCGAAGCCACGGCACGAAGTCGTATCACAATGAGGGCCGAAGCCACAGCACGAAGCTGTATCATAATGAGGGTCGAAGCCACAGCACGAAGTCGTATCACAATGAGGGCCGAAGCCATGGCACGAAGCCATATCACAATGAGGGCCGAATCCACGGCACGAAGCCGTATCACAATGAGGCCATCCAATGATCGTGACCTACTAAACTGTAGGTGTTGGGAAACCAACCGCGAAGGTTCAAGCCCCAAGCTTACCCATAATGAGATCACCCAGTGAACATGACCTGCTGAATCGCAGGTGCTGGGAAACCAACCGCGAAGGTTCAAGCCCCAGACTTACCCATCGAGCACTAGCCGAGACTAGCCTCCAAAACATAATTAATTACAAACGGCAATGATCCCAAGATTACCGAATTCACAAGAATAATAGTGTGCTGCCTGGCCAACACGACAACAATAACTCACGGATGAGCACCATCCTCGTTGCTCCCAATTCAAATACCTCGACTGCCTTAGGAATGTCCAATCGATCACAACGACTCGACGGATGGGAACTATCCTCGACAGTACCAATTCAATACCTCAATTGTCTTAGAACGACCAATCGATAGCAACGATACAACAGATAGGAAATGTCTACGACAGTCCCAATTCAATACATAGATTAACTTAGAACGGTCAATCGACAACAACGATACAACGGATGGGAACTATCCTTGATAATCTCAATCCAATACCTCGATTGCCTTAAAATGGCCAATCGATAACAATGACACAACGGATGAGAATTATCTTCGATAACCCCAATTCAATACCTCGATTGCCTTAGAATGGCCAATCGATCACAACGACACAACAGATGGAAACTATCCTCGACAGCCCCAATTCAATATGTCGATTACCTTAGAACGGTCAATCGATAAATAATTATACAACGGATGGGAATTATTCTCGATAATCCCAATTCAACACCTCGATTGCCTTAGAATGGTCAATCGATAACAACAAAACAATTAGAACAGGTGTCCCGGTGCCCTTAATCGGTTACCGATGACGGAGATGATAATCGAACACGTAAATGCCTTCACTCGGCCAATTACAGTATCAATAGCAAAATACCAAATAACAATGATCACAACAATGTCTTAAACCGACACTAATATTAACAACAACAATCGATACATCGATACCGAGAACCGGCTATCAACAATAACATCAACAACGAGTATTTCAATGCCTTGAACCAGCCATTAACGAACAACAATAACATTCGGCATAATTGCCGGAGGGTATCGTATCAAACAATCCCTTGATATCAACGAAAAATCATGAATAGACTTCGTCTAGAAAAGATACAACATGTTCATACACATACAAGATAGCATTAATCTTATTGACTAGTATAAGTATAAAACTTGCCTCAAACTGAAGGCGAGAAAGTACTTCCACGATCAACGTCCTCGCACGAAACGACGAACGGCGTCTTACGACGATCACAAGCACTCGAACAACCTTGAATGAAATATAATTCATTCAATAACACAAAATCAATAGAAAACAACACCAAAGACAATCCTGATTCAATCACGAACCAGTTAAACTCCCCAAATGAATATCATAGTTTTCAACTATGAATTCTAACTTCCTCCAATCCTCCTCAATGATCAAATAACATGATCATCATGTTCTTAACACTTGTGAAAACTTAAGAACAACGTTATGCTAATCATCCCAAAATGATAATATCACCAATATCATCATCAATACCTCAAGAACATCATCATCACAACAAACATGATGTCTCCACCAAAATCAATCACCAATTCCTCAAGAATTCTGATTAATCAACAAGATTAAATCAACCATTTCAAGATTATGATAATCCTTACATAATTCATCATAATTCCCTACTAAAATGGTTATAAACCCTCTAAGAAACACAAACAACAACTACAATCATATCAAGATTATGTCAATCATATAACAATCTTAACATAATCCTTCTTAGACATGATTATAACCTCAAAACATTATAAAAAATTAAGAACACAATCAAACTCAAACTATAACATCATGTTCTTCATCACAAGTTCATAAAAACTCATCAAGAATCATGATATACTCCAACAATAAATCAATACACGAAGTAAACAACAACAACAACAACAACATACTCGAAAATCACTTGAAGGACAAGAGATTAAGAAAACTTACCCAAGATGAACTCTCCAAACACCAAAGGAGTAATGTTGGTCCCCAAGAATGATGAAGACTGTCCCCAATGAACCAACTCAAGTCTTTTTTAGTGCGCTTTGTCCTCACTCACGCGCACTTGAGAAACTTCCCAGGGGGTCACCCATCCCATAACTACTCCAGGCCAAGCACGCTTAACTTTGGAGTTTCTATGAGATAGATACCAGAAAAGAAGATGCATCTTGTTGGTATGAGTAGTCCAAATCAATTCATTTAACCACTTTCTAGTGCAGATCTCACAGGTTGAATCGCAAGCCGCGCCTCGCGAATTTTTAAGCTAATGCAGGCAGAATGCTGACCGAAGCCCAACAATCCCCCTCCCAGTATCCGCCAGCATTTCAGCCCCATAGTCTGGAAACCTCCGCGAACTATATTTGATCACACAGCCCTTTAGTGGCTAGATTCATTCACACAGTCCTCCAACACTTGACATCAGCATATGTTCCACCTCCGTTTACTTCCGCTGCACCAGTATCTCAGTTCCAACATACTAGATTTGATCAGATAGCCCTCCAGCACCTGACAACCTCCACTGCACTAGCATCTCAGTTCCGGCCAAGTGGCAATATCTGCTGTATGCCCGCCTCTTAGTTCCAACACTCTGGCAGCCTCCACTGTAGGATACTACGAGGGAATTCGCACCCGTGACTTGCTCCGATACCAATTGTTGGTCCCCAAGAATGATGAAGACTGTCCCCACTGTACCAACACGAGTCTTTTCTAGCGCGCTTTGTCCTCACTCACGCGCACTTGAGAAACTTCCCAGGGGGTCACCCATTCCATAACTACTCCAGGCCAAGCGCGCTTAACTTTGGAGTTTCTATGAGATGGATACCAGAAAAGAAGATGCATCTTGTTGGTATGAGTAGTACAAATCAATTCATTTAACCACTTTCTAGTGCAGACCTCACAGGTCGAATCGCAAGCTGCGCCTCGTGCATTTTTAAGCTAATGCAGGCAGGATGCTAACCGAAGCCCAACAAGTAAGAAAAGCTTCCAACCTTAAGTCTCAATCCAAGCTAGGATGATCAAAATCACATTGGAGGAGTCTCAATATCAAGAAAAAGTCTAGAGGGACGATTCTAGGGAGAGGAACTCGGTTTTGGTTCGTGAAGAAATGAAATACGAAACCAAGATATATAACCTGACAATCACATTTCGTATGCTATACACAAATCATAACGTACATAAGAGCCATTACGTACTCTATCACAAGGGTGTTACGTACGTAATACTCCTCCAGAGGCTACTGCCTCAAAACGGGACACTCGTTACGTACGTTAACAAAAATATATACGTAACCAACCCAACATTACGTACGTTAACCTCAAGGTATAGCGTACGTAATGTGCATTGACCTGCCTGTCCCAATCGAACCCCGTGAATCCAGCCTCGCCCGGCCCCACACGCCGAAAGATCTGATTCGGATAGATGCCCTGTGTTACGTACATAACCAACAAGGTTTAACATACGTAACAATCCGCCTGTAGCGTACATAGTGCTATACATATATCGTACGCTATGGCTAATATACTTAGCCAAAAATCCGAACTCACCCAGCAACAACAAAACAGAGAATACAATACTGACGACAAGTATAAATATTTCGATTCCGAAATATTCCAACATAATACACATTGTATCAGTCAAGTACAACAACACTTGTACAATTCCAAATGAATACGTACAACACAACAGTAACACACACAAAAAAAAATTATCCCCGGATATTACATTAATAGCGAATCTAGAATTCAGGGCTTGAACTCTAAAGCCGTACCCATGAACCTCCGCCTGGCTGCAACGCCGAATTTGCTGCCGTAATCTGCTCCCCGAAATGACATTCGCCAACCCTTATCGCGATCCGACCCCGGCGTGCCCCTATTTAAGTCGATCCCACAGGTCTTCTTTTCGTAACCATGTGTATTATGTGTGTGTATCGTGTTTGTGAGTGTGTGTGTGTGTGTATCGTGTTTGTGAGTGTGTGTATGTGGGGATTTTCTTTCTTACGGTAGAGAGAGAGAGAGAGAAGAGGATAGAGAGAGTCGAGAGGAAAGAAGTGAGTTTCGATCGGCCACCGTGAGGAAATAAGGGTTATATACCCATTATTTTCTTAGGGTTATTAAATTTAACTCCAGATTTCTGGATACTTCAATCTCGCCCGAGCCCTTTTTTCCAGTCCTTTAATCTCAGCCCCTAATTCTTAATTCCTGCAATTTTTTTTACCCCAGTCATCTTTCAACATATAAAATTAGACCCTTTATTACTTTGACTTTTCAATTAGTTATGTTTCAATTATATATTTAATTAATCTATTTTATTTTGTAGTGAATCGTCATTATTTATTCTTGTAGATAATAACAAGGATTTTCGGGCATAGAAATTTGTGAGTCAAGCTTTCTGTATTTCATCCAATCCAAGCTACATATATCATGTGGTAATTTTACGCTATCACTTTAATTACTTTTATTGGCCTCTGTAGGTAATAACTGTAATATCAGTTCATGTTATGCATGCTAAATTCATATTATACTGACAAGCAGTTGATCACAAAATATATACTACGTTATGCATGCTCGATTCATGTTATACGTGATAGATTCAGATTCTATTATTATAGCATTTTTATTATTCTATGCCTCCATGAGGTTGTATATTATTGTGATATTGTGTAAATTCCTACGAGCTGAAGGAAGCTCACCCCAACTTATTTTGTTAAACCTCAGGTTAATTGGAATGGCGGTGGACGCATTGCGGGACTACGAGGCATATGATGAAGTTTTTATTTTTCTTACTTTGATTTTAAAATTCAAGTATCGGGGAAACAATTTGGTTGACATATATTTGTTTAAATATTTCGCTGCAAATTTGTCCGATCATGTTTTGACACTTTGGTGTTTTGAATTCCTTGACATAAATTTCTCATTTAAATTCATTACCACTTGTGTGACGATTTGATTTTCTAGGTGAATACAAATATTATCAAAAAAAAATATGAATATATACTCTGATTATTCTTTTATTCCCCAAAATAAAAGCTTAGGAAATCGGGGCGTTACATTGTGGTATCGGAGCAGAAGGTTTGGTTTTGCCTTCCTGTTGACCCATTATTTATCATATGCCCTCAGCTGTCGCTACTTCGTCACTCCATTCCAAGGTACCAAATTTAATTTTAAGTTTACACTGCTCATTCATCATGATATATGAATATTTACATGCATATTCGATTTTAAATGCATATTATTTTAGTATGGCCAAACCAAGAATGACCGCATGCAAGAAGACACAAAGTATTACCAACTCAGCACCCTTAGCACGTAAGGACTCTTGGGACGACCCTAGGTTGGCGAGTAATCCTCCACACTACATTATCAATCGAATGACCAAATGGCAAGAATCAGGGAAGCAGGGTTCCCCATCGGAACAAGTTAGTGATTTGGTTAAAAAGTTGCCTAGTAACTGGAGCCGTTGCACTGTCGATCTATGGTTTGAGTCCTAAGGAAGACCCCAGAAGCGAGGCAGCATGTGGACCATTTTCAGTATGTAGCCAATAAGTTGATGGACCTGTTCGTGAAAAGGCGAGATTCCCGAGGACTGGCAGAGCTCAAGCTCAGAGAACGAAGTTGAAGAGGATCCCGAGGAAGACCCAGAAGAAGATCCTGAGGAGAGCTCAAAGAAAGACCTCGCGGAGAACATGAAGGATGTTATAATGACATATGTTGAGTCTGATGATGACATTATTTCGTGGATTGAGCCGCGACCCCCTGTTCCTATTATAGAAATTTTTAGCAGTGATGATGAGGAGTAGCTGTTGGCTTAGTTCATTATATTATATATCTATTATGTTAAGAATTTCGGTTGATGTTTCCAATTCCAATTTTTTCTAACAACATATTATATATAATGAATATCAGTTATTTTTATCGCTTTCTATCATTTTTTTATGTATTGTGACTATTATATACGTATTATTAGTATATTCCTATTCTTTACTTCTCGCACTGCGTCGACTGATGGGTTTTTATAACTCATTGGCAGACTCATGGATAACTGTGGTAACCGCAATGCTCAACCTACTCAAGATCAGCTTTTGACTGGGCTAGCCACATTGCTTCAAGGCGCGACCATCTTGCCGCCTAACACTCCCGAGCAAGTTCAAGGTCAAGTCATCAAGCGATTCAATCAGTTCAAGCCTCCCATTTTTCTTGGTCGTGAAAGACCAGCAGCCATAGAAGAATGGTTGTTGAACCTAGATAGCATCTTCGATTACATGGCATGCACCGACACTCAGAAAGTGTCATGTGTTGTGTTTCAGCTCAAAGTGGATGCTAGAACATGGTGGATTGGATTTTGGAGATTGAAAACCCAAGACGAGATGGATACATTCACTTGGGTCGAGTTTAAGGAGACGGTTATGGACAAGTACTACCCAAGGGTACATAAAACCAAAATGCAGAAAGAGTTTCTTGACCTCACTCAAGGAGGAATGTCGGTCACCGACTACAAGTGCAAGTTCAATCACATGTGTTGTTTTGCTCCTCACATGGTCGAGACAGATGACATGAAGTCTCAGAAGTTCCGAGACGGACTGCGTGACCAGATTCGCCAGCACTTGGCTGGTCATGGGCATTTGTCCTACAAGGAAGTGGTTGCCAGGGCCGAGGACATCTCTGCAAGTTTAGATGTGGAGAAAGCTAGGTCACCCCCAGTGGTGGACAATGCTAAGAGGAAATGGCAAGATCAGTCATCCAATATCAACAAGAAGAGAGCATCAGCGGGACTAGTAGGGCCTAAGCCCCAATAAGATATTCCTGCATGTACCAGTTGTGGCAAGAGGCATAAGGGTGTTTGCTTGGTGGGACAGAATCGATGTTATTTCTACCATGAAGAAGGCCATAGAGTACCCGAGTGCCCGAATAAGAAGAACAACCAGGCTAAAGGGGTACAAGGTAAGAGCCACAGAGGCAAAGCTCACATTTTTAGTATGACAGAGGCTGAAAGTTGTTTTCGATGATTGGTTGTAAAAGTAGTAGTGCACCAAAATCTTTCATAGTTAGCATACTTGCTGCTGGTGTAGTACATGTTAACACTATGGCTAAGAATGTAAGGATAGAGATAAATGAACATAGTATTTTATCTGATTTGCACATAGTAGAGTTGAGGGACTTTGACGTCATCTTGGGAATGGACTGGTTGAGTAAACACAAGGTTGTGGCGGAATACAACAAGGAGAGTAACCTTATGTCCTTCAGATGGTATCAAGATTATCTTTGAAGGAGTGAGGTACAATAGGACCCCCAAGGTGATTTCAGCCGTGAAAGCTGTGAAGTTGTTGAGGAAGCAGGGATGCCAAGGATTTCTGGTAATTATGATGGGAAAAATGACTTCTGATGTGACGGTATATGATGTTCCAATTGTGAAGGAGTTCCCGTTTTCCCCTAGGAGTTGCCCCGAGTTCCGCCGAATCGACAAGTGGAATTCACTATCGACCTAGTGCCTGGTGCAGCGCCGATATCGAAGGCTCCCTATAGAATGGTGCCCAAGGAATTGCGAGAACTCAAGATGCAAATTCAAGAGTTGATTGAGTCAGGTTTTATCCGGCCGAGTGTGTCGCCATGGGGTGCACCGGTGCTCTTTTTGAAGAAAAAAGATAGAAGTTTAAGGATGTGTATAGACTATCGTGAACTCAATCGACTCACGATAAAGAACAAGTATCTAGTTCCTAGGATTGAGGATTTGATTAATCAGCTTGGAGGAGTTGGTGTGTTCTCGAAGATAGACTTTCCTTCAGGGTATCATCAATTGAAGATCAAGAATGATGACATCTCAAAGACTGTATTTCAAACACGATATGGACACTACGAGTTAATGGTGATGCATTCGGTTTGACTAATGTGCCAGCCGTATTCATGGACCTCATGAATCGAGTTTTTCAACCTTACTTGGATCAGTTTGTCATTGTCTTTATCGATGACATACTAGTGTATTCAAAGAATAAGAAAGAGCATGAGCAGCATTTGAGTACAGTTTTGAGTGTACTTCGCAAGGAGAAGTTGTATGCATAGTTCAGCAAGTGCGACTTTTGGCTTGATAGAATTTCATTTCTTGGACACATTGTCACTGTTCGAGGAATCGAATTTGATCCGTCAAAGGTTTAAGATGTAAATAATTGGAAAGTGTCAAGGAACGCGAATGAATTTAAGAGAATTGGTATTAGAAAAACAACACAAATTAATTCATCATAGTTTAAAACACTTGTGGAATTCAAACTCGAAACCTTTCCTCATGAGAAATTGGTTCTCTCCACCGGATCAGATCACCATTAGTTAATTAATTATATCGATAAATCCCGCATGGCCAACAAATACCCAAATTAATCATTAATCTTGTTATTGTTTCAGGAAAAAGTAAAAAGACTATAAATAGAATCAATCAATTGTATTCATAACACTGATAGATGGGCCTTTATATAGGCATTACAATGAGTCCTTCCATACATAGGATTCCTAAATAAGGTAAGACATCTAATAGGATCCTACTACCTCTAGAAGGATCTAGAACCTTCCATCTATGTATCTAGAATCAGTATTAGGTAAGACACATCACGGGAATAATAATTCCCGGAACACTCCCCCTGTGTCGAGCACTAATACAACAATGGTGCAGAAGATGTTGCCATCGTAAAAACCTATTCCAAGCCAAAACAAAACCCCATAGGAAAAATAAAGGGTTGATGAGGAAAAGATTGCAACGCACTAACATAACATGTCATGTATACTCCCTTTGATGTATACATAATGACTCCCCCTGATGAGTACCTTAAATCATATGAGTCAGATGCCAAGTTGCCCTCACAACTATACCAAGGAAAAACCCAGTGGGAAAAATACCTCTTGGTCTAAGTTGAACAGAAGTACAACGCATCATTGTATGGATGTTCTCATAGGTTGCCTCATTAAAAACCTTACCAAGTGAAAACCCAATGGGAAAAAACAAACCTTGGTCTAAGGACAAAAAGAGTGCGACACATCCAAAATGCAGAGTCGCTAAAGACTTCTCAAGTTTTCTAAAGTCTTGACTTCCATGTACTAAATCAGTCATAACTTCTTTGATTTAATAGGTATCAATGAAACTGTAAGAACTTATGAAAACTAGACACACATAGCTTTTCATTCACATACAGTACGTAACCTAGATCGACCTGAGCAGATCACAAAGCTCTATCGAAGTTGACTCAGCAAATTACCGGACATATTCTGTCCTACTTTGCAACAATAGTCATATGTTACTCAACATGATGGATGTGATCAAATGGTTGGTTTCCTTGGAAAGTAGACACAAACCTTTCCAATGGTACCAATTTCACCATTTTCCAGCAAGTGAGCTACCCTATAGGTCATATGGGAGATAGACCAATACATTCAGGGCAAATTCAGGTATCGATATTCAAGTGTCCTTTTATCGAGATAGAGCGAGCTTCAAGCTTCTTCTCAATCACAAACATTGCATGAGCGCATCCTAGTCCATCATCAAAGTGGCTTTACTGGATTATTACGAATGAGTATATCGAGTCAAACATGAGTACATAATACCGTACTTTTCTCTTAAGACTACATCATCACTTAAGTGAGCCAAGTCTTATTATGACTTCGACTAATCATCGGGAACCATATAGGCATTACTTTATTGTCTCTTAGGGAAATCGTCCCTTAGATTGCCTTAAACCGATTGATGAATACGCATCATCAAGTGTCCCCAAGATCCTTTCATTCTTAACTTTGGATTTAGAGGAATCTCTTAGTCTCACAAGAGTACATCACTATAAACCCTTAGTTTTACACGCAAAAGCTTCATATCTCTTCCAAATCAAGTATATACTTAGTATGCGTTCCTGACAATCACTTGTGAACACGCTCCGTGGTCAGGAGCCACTTGATTTGAGTCTGATCCACCACAAGATCCTTTTTATCACTTAACTTAGTTCCCCACTAAGATAAGATTTAACCACAAGCTGCACGTCAGTTTTTGGGAAACTATCTAACTGAAAAGATAGTGGATGCTATAACATCCATTACGATAGCACAACTAAGTTTCGTGTCATCGTAGTCGATTCCGGTGTGTTCATGAGAAACCTCGCGCCATGAGGTGAGTTTAACTCCTTCTCTCACTCGCTTTAACAAAGTATACGGATATATCTTATCTTTGGAGTGTTGGTACCACTTCAACAAAGGGTTATCACTTTGTTCATACTGGAGTCGCATATATTTCCATTTTTAGGCCAACGCTACAACGTTGTAGATTTTCAACGAAGTATGGTTCGATTAAACTCACATTCCACGTCATCATGTACCGGCTTTATTCATAGAGTACTCTTTATGGATTGGCATTCATTGAGGCGTCCCCCAATGATGACTATAATCCAGAATCACATGAGACGGATGAGTTCATTTGATCATATGATCAAGTTTCATGTACAAACTCGCATACATTCTTAGTGAGAGTATTTATCGAACCAAGTGGCATCCCAATACTCGATGAGATCCACGGACTAGTAACACCATCTACCACAATTTGTGGTATTACCATATCACCATTCATAGGTGACAAACGTCCATGACCGGACACAATCCTTGCAGACATGTTTGCAGCATGTATTTAATCTCGTCACTTTAGGGAACTTGGTGAGGAACAGTAGGGACAAACTATGACAATTCCAAGTCGTTCTACTCGAACATGATCGTTCGCATCTCCCCCTAACGATGGGAAGACTGGCTCATCAAAGTGACTTACGAGATCGTCTGCCAAGGTATATTTTAAACGGACTATGAGTGAAAGCGCATGTCATATTTATCATTTATAACCCATCATAATGCGTTGTGATAACGCACTTTGGCACATGAACATGTGGACGATAAAGGTTTTCATTGTTAAACACAATCTAGTTAATAAAATGCATACTATTACACTCGTAACTAAGCATTTGAATGATTATAGGTATAGGTGAATATGACATGTTGACCTATGCTACATAACCGTAGCTACTGGTCTTGAGAATCCAACAAAACCGCCACCATGCACCACCGGGATCGAACATAAAGAAACGATTGAACCGATAATAGGCTGTTGGTTTTATCGAACCTCTAGTGCTTTCTTGAAGAGTTCACTCCCTTCACCAGCCCCAAACACCTCAAAATTTCGTGAGCATGTATAAATGGATGTTTAGGATTCCAAAACCGTCAACCTTTTGGTCAAAAACCGGTCCAAATGACATCAAACTGGTCGTTGGGATGGCTGGTGGTATGTGAAAACTTCATTTAAGTGGTTCACCTCCTTACAAGTCTCCAAATGGCACCAAAATTTGTGAGAAGGTAACCTTTGATGTTAGAAAGTACTCACTTTAAGACTTGGTCTAAAAGTGGGTGAACCGACCTTTACAATGACTGGTTCGCAAGTTGGACAACCATAAACTCAGGTTTCATCAACTTATCAATCATTGTCAAAGGAACAACATAACATATAATGTTATTACTTGAGTACGACCATTTGTGAACACCATCATAGCATCATAAGCCACCCAGGCTAATATTTATGATCATGTATGTATAAGAACTTGGTGAAAAAGGGAGGACTCAGCATCATGCTTATGCGAGTCGTTACATTATTCTCTTTAGCATATGAGGGTGTCATCTCCTAATCGTGCCAAAGAATAGACTTTAATCAATGAACATGGCTAAGAAAGATCATTGGGGGTATTTGGCATCACACATGCTTATGAAAGCAAGACGCGGATGACATAAATATCATCATTGGTCATGAGCCCTGCTCACGACTCCACCAACGTACTTTGGTATCTTTGATCCAGTTAGTTTCTTTGTTCAAAGAAAATGATGTCCACAATACCGTGGTATATGGATCATCAAAGTGTCCAAACTCCGGACTATTAAAGCATAAATGTGTCAATGTCCCAATACATCTTCTGGTTAGAAAAACCGATGCAAGCCGGGCCATATTGACTCATGAATATTTTTCTTTTTCACATATCCAATACAAATGATGCATAAGATTTTATTCTCACAAATCACAATGAGATGCTATGGGTGATACACTTTGGCATATATATCATCGAGTCATAACATGGTTCAATTGTTACGGAACATATGTGACTAGAAAATGCCATTCGACATTCAACAACTTGAGCATTATACCGCTCATTGATTGTGATGACCTACTCATCATAGTCACAATGGATTTATAACACGAAATCCAAAAATATTGTGTTTCTTGGAAATAGCTTAATACGCACTCAATTTCGCTTGCGAAATTTTACAAACATGAGCATAGCGAACACTCCAACAAGATAGAGATTTTATACCTGATACGATCAAAATGATCTATCATATTGAGTGCATAACATGACAAGATTATATACCTAAGGGGCAAAATCACGACACAAGCATGGTTTAAAACTACCATGCATACGCTCGACCTTCTTATAAGGGTGCGTATTTTGGGCTTCTCCAAGGAAACTATTTTTCAACATTTGAAAGATGATATTTTAACGTACAATGTATACCAAAAATTACATCATCTATGGCAAATTCGGCCAAAAAGAGATTGAAAAACATGTGTCATAAGACCACTTGAAAATTTAATATGGGAACCAAGTTGATTGGGATAAAAGTTAGCACAATCGCTAGAAATAAAATTCCGCGCAGCTTGACCTTTGTTCAAATAAACAGCGATAATTCCCTTGTTAGGAAGGCTATGGACGAACGGTCAGATGTTCTAGAAACTAGACTTCCGTATCTTTCTATCCATATATTGTACACTACACGGATCATTAAATTAAGATCACAGTACATGTTTTAATTGGCTGCTTTAGTATTTCCCATGTTTAGTGAGAAAACAAGGTTGAGACCATATCCAATGGCATAAGTGTTGATGCAAAAATATAGCAATGACAGCCATAGGTGCGTTTAAACGCAGCAGGGTGTTCGATTTCTTATCTCAACTAATGATCCTTTCGGTAACTCCAACTTGATAGACTTGCAGAGAAAGTAGGAATGTCGGTACAGCTAAGGCTGTTTAGAAACCACTGATTCCGTTTGAACTTTCAAAGCATAAACAAATACCACGGAGGATGCGCCTAGTCATGATCAAAAGTGTTGACAAAATCTACCAAAGTGCATCAAATCAACTAAGTATTTTAATTCTCAATTTGTAAGTATACGTTATAATAGCCATGTTATATGGACGCAACGCGGTGCATCAATATTAAGCATTTTGAACAATGAAACATAATGAATATACCATAACCAACTCGTCTTGACCATCCAATAAGATCGACTAAACATAGTCAAATGTATAAGACACATGCCTTTAAAATACTCGAAAAAGTATTCAGACCTATAGTCATATGAACTATAATCGAGGTCAACGAATTCATGTATTTACCTCAATATGTCATTGCTTTACATGTTGAAATTCATGAGAATTACTCTTACACTCTTTCATATATTATATTGCAAGGAGACGATGCATGACTACACCCACATGCAATATTTTATTTTAATAGGATGAAAGATGGTTCCAAGTATGGGATTGAGTCAAGACCAACGTGGTGGTCGCTCAATTCAACGTGACAAATCCATCACAAATCGATTTTAACCACGACATATCCGTCGCAATCGATGTTTGTCCCATTTGTACGTCACAAATCCGTGACTAATCATGAACAAGTCATAACTTTACCGTTACCGACAATGTTCATTTTTTTCAATTGTAGGTTTAAAATCGACAAAACGGCGATGTCAAATCGCACCCAAACCGTGGTGTATGCAACAACCACAAATATCGACTTTCAGCAATTATCCGTGACTCCGCCAGGACCGTCACACAGTTTACTTCGACATATGAGACTGATACCACATCTCATAGTCTCATCCACCGCAAAGTAGCATGGGAGATAAAGAACCCAAATACCCAATTCCCCAAAAAAATTTCTCAAACGAGAGGAATTGAAAAACGGGAACTTTAATAAAATCTTACGCGGGTACTCGGTTCCATATTTGCTTTGATCCTTGAACGGGATAATAAATTTGGCTTTTCTCCATAGCATGCACATCATCATGAGCAAAATATTTGCGTGGATACTCGGTTCCATATTTACTTGGATCCTTGAATGGGATAATAAATATGGCTTCTTTCCATAGCGTGCATGTCGTCATGAGCAACATATTTTTCTATATTCACGTAAAACATAAACATGGTAAGATTCATAATCATAAGTGTACAATCAATGAACAAATGAATCATTAACTAGGAAAAAATAAAGAGTTGAGAAATGCTCGGAAAGAGCTACTGGGCTCGATAATCGGCCGAAAAAGGTCTCGAGCGCGGCGGTGCAGCCGCTCGGTATTGGATGAGGTCGGATCTCCAAATTTCGTTGTAAAAATCTGCATCTGTTCGGCGACAGATTCAGTAACCAATATTACTCAGAACCCGACCTCCACCGTTGAATATATAGATATTTGTATTAGGAAGTTGCTTTAAAAATTTCACACCGATCGGACAGTTAACGAATCGGGAAACATATTTTTGGTACGACTGCGCTGTGCAGAAAATTTACGCGCGGAAATTCTCGTCTCTCGCTTCTTTTTTCTTCTTTCGCGTACGTTTCATCGAGAAATATTGGTCCGAATCAGATCTTCACCGTTAAATTTGTAGTTCTTGCTACATGGTTGAGAGGGTAAAAAAAATATGATTTGTTGCAGCTGTCGGGTCGGGTCGATCAACAGCGAGCGCGAACGGGATGGAGGAATCCAATCTGGTTCACGGGTTTGGGAGACGAGCTGGCCGGAATCTAGGAAACGAGTCACGTATGGGCTGGACACGATCGGGCCGGGGTCTCTGGTTCTCGGCGGTGCGACGAGCAGGCCGGAGATGAGTTGCGGCAGGTCGGGGCTGACTGAAGTCGGAGCAGGAGACGTAGGGAAGAAATTCCGCTTCTGATGTCGGGCGACAGAAGCAGCGGGCAAAAACGGCAGGTCGTGGTCAAAATCGGTGAAGAAGGCCGACAGAAAAACGGCGGTTGTGGTCGGGTCGGTGTGATTGTTCTTGGTCAGATCTGGGATTCGGCGAAGAGGGTGACGGCGGCTTTGGAAGGTGATGTCGAAAACTAGGGTTTCAAAGAAATTCCGTTTTTTTCTTTTTTTTTCTCGGAATTTTCAGAAGTATCAGACAGAAAAAAAAATCTTGCTCAGTTGGGAGAGCACGTGCTGATAACGTGTTTCAGGCGAAAGTAAAAAGACTGTAAATATAGTCGATCAATTGTATTCATAACACTGATAGAGGGGTCTTTATATAGGCATTACAATGAGAGTCCTTTCATACATAGGATTCCTAAATAAGGTAAGACATCTAATAGGATCCTACTACATCTACAAGGATCTAGAACCTTCCATCTATGTATCTACAATCAGTATTAGGTAAGACACATCACGGGAATAATAATTCCCGGAACAGTTATTAGTAAAGGTACAATATTATTGCTATTAATACCATTTTTATATGAGAAATGATAGAACCACATCTCCCCAACCACACCCCATACACACCCGTGCTTTATGGGGTTGTACCGTATGCTTTACAGATATAATATTATTATGATTATTTTATTTATAAAGCATAAGGTACAACCCCATAAAACCGGGTGTGTATGGGGTGTGGTTGGGGAGATGTGGCTCTATCATCCCTCTTTTTATATAGATTATGTAATTATGTAATTAGTGGAGAACAATTGCATGCATGTGTCCTCTCACAGTATGGGACCGAATTATCAACCAGATAATAATTGATTTGATACTTCTTTAATTCTCAAACGTTAACTGCTTGATTTGTACCAAAAAAAAAAAAAGTTAATATTTGAGGAGAAAGTAAAAGATACCAAATCAATTGTATTGATAACAATGAATATAAGGGCCTTTATATAGGCATTACAATGAGAGTCCTTCCATACATAGGATTTCTAGTTAAGGTAAGACATCTAACAGGATCCTACTACCTTTGGAAGAGTCTAGAACCTTCCATAATTCTATCCCCCTACAACCAGTATTAGGTAAGACACCAACAAGGAAAGGATTTCCCGGAACACTCCCCTGTGTCGAACACTAATACTAACATGGTGCATAAGGTGTTGCCTCGGTAAAAAACCTTTCCAAATCAAATAAAACCCCGTGGGAAAAACAAAGACTTGGTGAGGAAAAAGAGCACAACGCACCAACTACAAATGACAGAATCATGTGAAGTATACTCCCCCTGAGGTATACATGACAGCTCATTCCATCGAGCTATCATTAGTTGAGCTCGAATAATCGACACATGCCGATGCTTCTCACGTGTTTCTCAAATGTAGATTTCGGCAGAGACTTAGCGAACAAGTCTGCGATATTCTCATCGGAACTCACTTGTTTCACTTCGATATTGACAATTTAACATTTCTTGATTATAAAAGAACTTCGGCGCAATATGCTTGGTATTGTCACCCTTTATGAAACCTAACTTCATCTGCTCAATGCATGCCGCATTGTCCTCAAAGATGCAAGTAGGGGTTGCTGTAGTGGGGTCTAATCCATATGTTCCTCGTGTATGGTTTATGTCTGACCGGAGCCAAATGCACTCCCTTACGGATTCGTTCAATGCAATTATCTCTGCATGGTTCGAAGAAGTAGCAACCAGGGTCTGCTTGGTAGATCGCCAAGATATCTCCGTATTCCCAATGGTGAACACATAACCAGTTTGGGAACGTCTTTTATGCGGGTCAGAGAGATAACCGGCATCAGCAAATCCAACTAACGTGTTGTTAGGATTCTCTGCATAAGGGGTAAGCTTGCTCGCATTAGCACTTCTGGTAGTCAAGCTACCATGCTCAGCTGCAATATCAGAGGAAGATCGACGGTCGGTATGCATCGTCTTAACCTCAACAATTCCTTTCGGAATATCGCTCTCTCTTGTATAGGGAAAGAACAATCCAAGATCACTGGAGCCTTTCAAGTATCGAAAGATGTGTTTTACTCCATTCCAATGCCTTATCGTGGGAGCGGAGCTAAATCTCGCTAATAGATTCACAGAGAATGCGATGTCTGGACGAGTACATTGAGCCAGATATAACAACGCACCGATTGCGCTAACGTACGGTGTTTCTGCTCCAAGGACCTCTTCATCCTCCTCTTTGGGATGAAACGGATCCTTGTTCATTTTCAGACTTCGACCAATCATGGGGGTAGTAAGATGATGTGCCTTGTCCATACTAAATCGCCTGAGCATTTTGTGGACATAGGCAGACTGATGAATGAGTATGCCATCATCTCGATGTTCTAGCTCTAAGCCCAAGCAGAATCGAGTCCTCCCCAGATCTTTCATCTCGAATTCGGAGTTAAGGTAGCGGGCCGTTTCATTGACCTCATCTATGGTACCGATAACATTCATGTCATCTACATAGACGGCTACAATCACGAATCATGTATCTGTTCTTTTCACGAAAATGCATGGACAGATGTCACTGTTCTCGTATCCCTTCCCAACCAAGTATTCACGTAGGCGGTTGTACCACATCCTTCCAGATTGTTTCAACCCATACAGTGAACCACGCAATTTCACAGCGTAAGCGCTCCGTGGTTTAGAGCTACTTGATTTGGGCAATGAAATCCCTTCGGGGACTTTCATATAAATATCCGTATCTAGATCCCCATAAAGATACACTGTAACCACATCCATAAGCTGCATGTTCATTTTTTCGGACATTACCAAACTGACTAAGTAGCGGAAAGTGATGATGTCCATAACGGGAGAATACGTCTCCTCGTAGTCAATGCCAGGGCGCTGCGAGAAGCCTTGGGCAACTAGTCTCGCTTTGTAATGCATGACCTCATCCTTATCATTGCGTTTACGAACAAAGACCCACTTATGTCCAATTGGTTTAACGCCCATTGGCATTGGCTCGATACGGCCAAATACCTCATGTTTAGCCATTGAGTCTAGTTCAGCCTGCATTACATCTTTACATTTCGGCCAATCATATCGTTGTTGACATTCAGCAACCGAGGGCGGCTCAGCGTCGTCGTCTTCAATAATTTCTTGAGCGACGAAGTAGGCAAAAGCATCATCGACTAGCGTGGACGACCTGTCCAATAGTACGTATTCACTCGTACATTGCATCGAGATTTCTTTATTCTCTAACATCAACAAAGTTTCCGACGCGTCCGTCGATTGTTCCATTGTTGATTCGAGGACATATCCGTAGTCAGAGATAATCTCGTGTGACGGAGTCACTGTGTCGATGATGAGAGGATTTTGTGCCTCCGTTCCTCTTCTCTTTCGAGGTTCGGTATCCTTTCTACCCGCTGGCCTCCCCCAATTTCGAGCAGGGATAAGAGCAACTGAAGCAGCCGTCCCACCACTAAGGTTGACGTCGGGGGCATCATTCCTTTGGGCGGCTGAACCTTGTCCTATAACTGGGACTTCTAACCTTGTAGGAACATTCGCAGCGGGAATGGTAGATCTTGTCACTTTCGCAGTATCAGTAAAGCTATCGGGCATCGAATCCGCAACTTTCTGAAGACTGAGAATACGTTGCACTTCTAGCTCGGATTGAGCTGTGCGGGGATCTTGATGAGGAAAGGAGGGAGCACACCAGACAATTTCCTGGCGTTCAACTGGAATCGTTCGATTCCTCTCTCCCCCTAACGACGGGAAGTTTGTCTCATCAAGTGACAGTTTGCAAATCTTGCAGTAAACAGATCTCCTGTCAAAGGTTCCAAATAGCGGACAATTTTAGGCGATTCATAGCCAACATATATACCTAATCGTCTTTGCGGACCCATTTTAGTACGCTGTGGAGGCGTAATTGGCACATAGACTGCACAACCAAAAATGCGTAACTGTGAAATATCAGGCTCATATCCAGTTACTAACTGGTACGCACTAAACGGTTGATTGGCAGTGGGTCGAAAGCGAATAAGTATAGCCGCATGAAAAATTGCATAACCCCAGGCAGAAATCAGCAAGTTGGTGCGCAATACCAATGCTCGGGCGATAAGCTGTAACCGCTTAATCATAGCCTCGGCAAGGCCATTCTGCGAATGAATATGGGGGACGGGATGTTCAACTTCAGTCCCTATCGACATGCAATAGTCGTCAAAAGACTTTGACGTAAACTCACCATCATTGTCCAATCTTAATGACGAGATTGGAAAGTCGGGGTGGTTAGCCCGTAACTTGATGATTTGTGCTAGGATTTTAGCAAATGCAGCGTTTCTTGGATAGCAGAGCGACGTGTGACCATCGCGTCGATGCATCAACCAGAACCATAAAATATCTGAATGGTCCGCACTCTGGCTAAATAGGTCCACATATGTCCCCTTGAATTCTTTATAAGAAGCGAATATTTTGTGTTGAGTCTTTAGCAAAGGACGGAGAGGGTATCAACTTTGCTAGTGAACAGGCTTTGCAAAACGATTTATGGGCATTAGAAATTGCCACGAAAGCCTCGGGATTTACAAGAGATGCACCGTCAACCTTATCAGGGCGTGCGATCTTTAGTCCCGGTAATACGGTATCAAGCTCACTCACATCAATGCCGATATCGAGTGGTGCTTCCAATCATTTTCTTGACTTGAAAAATGGATGACCATGTGAGTTTTTTAAAATGTGAATCATCATGTCGCGTCCAGGGTGACCGAGTCAGTCATGCCATAGTTGGTATTGTAACGCCCCCGTGATTTACAGAGATATTACAGTGCCGTAGATTCTTTTTGGAGAACCTACCAGGCTGAACTCAATAAAAATCCACACATGCATTGACAGTACTCAACTTCAAACCATATACATTTCAGCTCTCAACAATACACTGTCCTGTGGGACTCCAACTGACACAATAACATCATCAAAATGACTTAACAACAAACAACCCACATTACCCGACAGTACTCGCGCGAGCACAAGGCAAAACACAACTCGGTTCTCAACAGTACGACCACATACTCAAATAATGCATGATATCAGTGTTGCTCGCCATCCTCGTGTCCTTCCTGTGCTGGTTCGCCATTAAGACCTGCACCTGAATACACAACAAGTATATTCACCCCCGAAGGGGTCAGCAAAACAGCCGGTGCAAGTACAACGATTCATGAATATGTACCACAAGTGAATAAGCAACCACATCACAGTGCCATCATATATATTCTGGAATACAATACCACAATCATCAATATTTTATGTGCAATGCGATGCAATTCCCATGCATGCCATGACTCATGCACACGGGCCCATTTCGCTCGGCTCTTTTGGCCAACCCAAGTCGCTTACTTGGATTTTTCGCTTTTCGCTTCGCAATGCATGTTTATGACATATTATTTCATGTCAATGCGCAATGATACTGAATATCCGCAAATTCACATTTCCACTGATTACACATACCACACACCACAAAAATCACCACTTTTTGTAATCACATTTTCTGATATTCCCACATTTCACAGAAAGCATATTTTTCACATATTCATTCACACGAAGTACATCAAACATAATCAAAGTACTTGCCTGGTATTCCAGCTAATGGAAAAGATTCGATTGACAAGGAAAATAGACTGGGCGATTAGCCAGACCTTCAACCTAAAACGAATCATATTATATGATCAACGAGTGAATATTTATATAACCATTAGAACTTTACATTCCAATTTAACCGAGTCTAGGTGAGACATAAATACGGACACACTCTGCGCGTTATTGGGGTGTAAGAATGTTGTGTTTCGAATTTGGAGCCATTTGAAATTCGTTTGACTCATTTTGGATTGAAACCAATAAGGTTATACAATTTTAAAGAAAAATATTAAAGTATTGGGTCAAATTGAAGATTTAGAAAACTTCAATCAAGTCCAACTTTATTTCTAATTCTCAAATGGCATAGCCCTGGGTTTCCAAAATTTATGTTTTCCACCCCAAAACTTTCTACGACCTTCTAATCCTCGTTTAAACTTCTCCCGTCTATCATAAACTCATCGGGAACTTCTTTAACATCGACTAACGCTATTTTTACACGTAAAAATACGCCGACGTCCCTAGTCGTCGGGGCCCGAACTTGAATACACAAACCCACACACAACACACACCCGCGTACAAACACACACTCACATACAAACACACACACATACCAACACACACACACACACATAAGTACACACAAACACCCGCATACCCGCATAACGACACACGCATAACACACACAGTAACACACACATACACGCACCTCGCACACCCCCCACCAAACAGCTATGAAACTTCACAATAGGGACAAAAATGAGTCCATTGCAACGAAAGCTTCGCAACGATATAAAGTTTGCAAAGTTCCGACAACCGGAGAGTCCGTACGGGCAGGTCGACGGCAATACCGTTTTCTGCCCCGTCCGGATAAATCCGACGTCGGTTTGAAAATCTAAATATATATTCACGATCTACTCGTCAATACGAACAAATCGATATATAGATTGTGAAGTTTTATCGGAGAAATCTCCTTGGCGGCGGAGCCCGAGAACTCCTGCTCCTTCTCTCTCTCTTTTTCTTCTTTCTTCCTGTTTTTTTTTTCTTTTTCTTTTTTTTTTTTTTGTTTTCCTTCTCCCGCTTCTCTCTCTCTCCATCTCTTCCTTCTTCTTCCTTCTTGAGGGTTCACCGCCCTCCCTTTCTTATCTATTCTCTTTCTCTGCTTATCCCTTATATATATATACCTCTTCTTATCCTTATCCCTTATATATATATATAATATCATTCTAACTATCTGGACTATTATTTCTATCTCATCCCAATGAATATTCACACGGCGGTGACGTACAAAATATTATATATATATATATATATACAATATATAGTACCACTCCGCAATTACAAAATTCAAGTTTGTTATTTAAAACAACACGGGATGATATAATTTTCAACTCCGACACGATGACCGAATTTCTGCGACGTTTTACAAAATATAAAATCACCCGGTTTAATTGCTACGGGGTATCACACCCTTCCCCCCTACAAAGAAGTTTCGTCCCCGAAACTTGAAACAAGGAGGAGATTGATGAAATACATCCGGGTTATAGATCACCTCCATGAATAATTTTATTTTTAAATCGTACACATTACATCAATACATATTTATAAGAAAACATTGGTACACAGCATGCCCCATTAAGCATAGCTCATGGGTTAACAACGACAGAGTTGTCTTCAATCTCTTCTTCCGGGTCCTCATTGGGATCTTCCTCGGGATCCTCTTCAACTTCTGCAACCGGAATTGGGGAGGATAGCAAGAATCTCCTCAGCATTGACCCGTATCATCGCCCTCTCTTGCTGGACTTGATCCTGAAGAGCCTTTCTCGCCTGGGTGTATTGTGCCTCCCTCTATCGAAGAGTACGCCGTACTGCAGCCAACTGAGCTTCTAATTGCGCAGCATGCTCGCGTTCTCGTGCAGTTGCCTCCTGCGCAGTCTGACTCGCATCCCGATGAAATTGTGCTACGGCCTCTAGATAATTGATATACTATAAACAACAGGCATGCTTAGTAGGATCCATACATACAGGATCATTCAACTACTTCTTCTCGGTTAGCGCCTTAAGTTTACTATGGGAATACCCCTCAGGGCTTTTTATACATATCAAACCGATCTTAAGTCGGCGGCACTAGCGGTGCTACAGTTGTTTCTAGTAGCCACTATTATGGCAGCGCCGTCATCCAGTGTTAATTATCTCTTGCCGCCATAACAATGATAATATAAAAATAATATCTTAGTGATAGACTCGCAAGGATACCTGATAAGGATGGAGTTAATCCATGGTACGAATACGACCAAAATATTGGTCAAGCCAAAAGATGCACTCATGGACTCTCGATACTCCCACTTGATGTCAAAATATGATGACCATCTCTCATATGTTGAGCGTCGAGACTAGCGCACCGAAGAAATGAAGATAGATCAACAGAAAAGGAATTTACACGGAAATAAAATTATTACGTCTGCTCCTTTTGAAATAAGTTTCGTCCCAAAACTTAGGACATGAAACAATAAAAACAAGGCAATTTTAGATGACACACTTTATCTGTTGCCAACGGCGAACACAAACTCCATGTCATCCAAATAGTACAATAATCCAATGCGATTTTTACGCTGAACAAGTATATAATTCTAACAACCTCAAAGGTTTGGAAGATGACTTACTGGGACGAGCACCCGAATCTTAAGGAAATCAGCCGTTCGATAATCGCGATGCGTGATCGAGCAACAACAATCGAACCACAACGATCGAACCACCTTAATTGGGACGTCACTAATCAAACTACTCCGAAATTCACGCCTCAGCTCAAGAAATTAAGTGGGCTTGTAGGAATTACAAGACATTCACTTTGCATAGGGTTCACAATGGCCGCATCAAACTTGGGAAATGTCACAACTATAAAGGGACTAATCCGAAATAATGTCACAACTTGTTCGAACGGAAAAGACCGCAGAACAGAACACATTCAGCAGGTATCGACGAGCATAAGTGAGTCGATAGGATGGAAACATATAGAAGTCAAAGTTTCGGGTATTACGATCCCCTTTAAATGAAATAAGTTTGTCCCCAAAATTTTGAACAATGAAAATAGGATAATACTATAACAAGCAACTTCATAGGGTCGAATGACCAAACCTCTAAGCATTCTGACGAATGCGGAATGACCACTAACATCACGAGAGTTTCTCGGTAGTGACGCGATTCAGTTAACGGCGCAAGTTGAAATCAATGTAAAGTGCAACACAATTAGGCACAGTTTACTCGGGTGGGACCATAAGTCACCAAAGGAGATATGGTCCAATATTCAACGACAATGGGGTTATACAACGAGATCTTGAAACCAATACGTGACGGAAACCACAATTACGATAGGCTCAGACATCAAGCCAATCATCGCCGTACCACCGAACTCGCAAGTTCTGCAGTGCAACAACAGAGTCAAACATAAGGGTCGAAGGCCTTACACTGTACAAGCGCAAGAATCCCGATTATTATACTCTTCTCCCCCTCAAAGGGAGTTTTGTCCTCGAAACGTAGAACTACCAAGTTAGAGATGAAAGGCAAGAAGATAAAGAGAATCAAAACCACAATTGTCGGAAGCATCAACAATTCCGATGTATTGTGAAAGCATCACCTGCCATCATCTGGGGTACGGGACACCCTTGATCGTTTGCTTTGTTCACCGATAGTTTACGGACATTTGATCGAACGTTAATTGTTCATGGTTTCTCAGCATCTTTAGAATCGTCAACCGAGTTGAACAAGTCAGAGTTGTGGATATACCATTCATATCACATGACCAACAACAACATTTAACATCAATTGATTCATCAGAATCGGGTTGAAAATGAGATCAAGAACAAAATCTTCCAAATGGTTTAACTCAAGAAAATCACGGAATTGCTTCGATCCGACGAAGAGCAATAGATTAGGTAATGTTAAACTCCAAAACACCTTTAAACGGAACAAAATCGGCCAAGATCACGATCCTTAGTCGCCTTTGATTCACACTGTGGTGTCGCTCGCGGAGAAAAGAAAAGAGTGGAAATGATAAATCACGATTGCTGTCCGGTTCATATGCCGGACAGATTAGCATGCGCTATCCACAAGGTAGCGTGCGCCAATTCTGTACAATAGCGCGCGCCATACCTATACCAACCAAAATTCACCATCACAACCATACCCCCAGTAAGACAACAAACACGCAACGATCTGAATCGCAACCAAACGTGTGTCCACACATGACACACGATCCCACAACTTACGACTGTGGTAGCAACACTTTATGAAAATAATTCTTTTGAAAATAAGAGGGCGAGCTATGTTTCGCCAAAACTTGTAGTTACTCTACTCTTATTGGAAGAGGAGGCTTTATTTTACACCTCGATTTTGAAATCAATTTTAAATAATGCACACACAATTTATATTTTTAATATTTTCGAAGACATCTATAGTCCGAAATGTTTCAAAAATCCACTTAGGACTTAGATAAAATAAAGATCCTTCCTCTTCTACTATTTGTTTAATCAAAAGGAAAAGATTTTCCACCGAATACATACTCGTTTGATATAACGATATTACATCGTAGGTTTTCTCCATTTGAAAGAGTTTCAAACCCCACTTTAAACATACTCCCGCAGCGGTTAGAATTGATACTTAAAAATCTCATTCTTAAAAGAATATAGGAATCGCTCACATTCCCAACTTTCTGAAATACGCTGTGTAACTATTTTCACCCGGACCGCATACGCAATGTACATCTCCAAACCCTAATACCACCAACAAGTTCTAGCCCATCGGCCAAGGTTGATTGAATCAGCGCCACACAATCACCGCACAACTAAGAGAGACTTATAATCGAGAGACTTACTATCTTCATATGCTCGTAGGCTCAAGTTACACAAACATATACACGAAGGAAAATTAATGGGTACAATTCGAAGAATTACAAATAAATTACTACAGTTTCCCGCAGGGTTCTGATAAGATCAGAAGCAAATGAACACAACCCACAACAAAATACGGTTCACAAGAAGGACTTAAAATCCATATACTCATAACTAAAATAATTTTGGGGATCAGAGGAACTTACAGCGCAGGTCGCACGAGTTAGCAGCAAACAAGTGATATCATAAACAGACGACCGACTCGACTTTGACCGACCCAAAACACCAACAGCCTAGGTATCCATAAACCCAGGCTCCGATACCACAATCTGTAACGCCCCCGTGATTTACAGAGATATTACAGTTCCGTAGATTCTTTTTGGAGAACCTACCAGGCTGAACTCAATAAAAATCCACACATGCATTGACAGTACTCAACTTCAAACCATATACATTTCAGCTCTCAACAATACACTGTCCTGTGGGACTCCAACTGACACAATAACATCATCAAAATGACTGAACAACAAACAACCCACATTACCCGACAGTACTCGCGCGAGCACAAGGCAAAACACAACTCGGTTCTCAACAGTACGACCACATACTCAAATAGTGCATGATATCAGTGTTGCTCGCCATCCTCGTGTCCTTCCTGTGCTGGTTCGCCATTAAGACCTGCACCTAAATACACAACAAGTATATTCACCCCCGAAGGTGTAACACCCCCAATCCACTCAGGGATATTACACGCCGTAGACCCTCTCCTCGAGGATCTACCAGGCTGGTAACAACATTTAACATCTCGACAATGCCTTCAAGGCTAAAATGACTCAGTAGACCGATTTGGTCTTTCAATAAAATATACAACTCGATTACAAACACATACCCACGCAGGGGTCAAAATACAATAAACTCCCGTACAACGGGGAAAAGATACTGCAGCGGAAAAGAAAATACAACTAGACCAATACGACATCAACGGATCCTCGTGTGATTAGTATCGTTCATCTTTCATCATCCTTCGTGCCGACCCTGTGTTATGCTCCAAAACCTGAATGCAAAAATAGACATCCACCCCCCGAATACTCGGGGGTTAGCAAAACTCCACTGTTTTGCTAGTGCAAGTATAAAATACGAAAACGGGCCATACATATCATACTCTACGAAACATGTTAATCATAAACATACTTCCCGAGGTGATTCACTTAATTAAACGATTAAATCGAAAGATGGGGTAAACCCGATAAACATCTTGTGAAAAACATTTTACGACCTCGGGAGTTTTGAATACATTGGGATCTAAAAATCCTCAGGCCTTTCGAAAACATTTAGGGACACAGCCCAAAAGTCATTTTCCCAAAACATAAATTCGATAACAACAAGTGAGGTCCACGACCCGATCATACCATAACAACCTGTTTCCACAGATTATTCGCGTCCCGTGCTAGCAAGCCACGGACCTCAGATGCTCCCGTAGAACAAACCCGAGTGAATAACCCACAGGAAACTATATCAAATCACATGTCACCGTAATCCGCTTCACGTGACTAAAAGCACATATACTTACATAATCAAACCACAACCATAAGTTATCCCATCGTGCTAACAAGCCACGAACCTCGGAGTCCCCGCAAGACATACCCGATGATAACCACACAAGTTATCTCGGCATCGGGCTAGCAAGCCCCGAACCTCGGAGTCCCCGCAAGACATACCCGTATTGGATAACCCTACGGTTTCGCCCGACCCATACTAGCAAGTATGGATCCCGGATATTCAACAATCCTACCCGGAGGCACATCACATACAATAAGCACACAACAATAACCGATTATCAAGACAAGCAACACTAAGCATCACAACCTCCTTTCAAAGGAGTAACGACTAACATCACATCATGTCGAATACCCACCGAACAAATATACAATTCAATGCACAATCCTCGGCAAACAATTATGGTCAATGCGATCATAACGTCTCTCAACGTACGAAACTAACACACATATTCCGAGAAGATATCCATTCACGAAGTATACGAATTATCGTTGAAAGACAATATTTATCGAGAACATACCGATCCTTTTTAACGTTCATTAAACATTGGATTTCGCATAAAATCATTTATCAATAATTATGCGTAAGAAATATGAAATGTATGGGCAAGATACTTGCCTCAAAATCGGTACGCAAGTATTCCGACGAACACGGCTCAACCGGAAAGCTTTGAAACGCCCGATGCTATCGAAAAGGAAGACGACAACGAACGGAAGGGTTCAACTCGGTTTCTTCGTAAGAAACTCGACCCTAACATCATATAATTAATAAATCAATGATCATACGATGAGGGATAATCGTAGAACGCCCGAAAACCCCTCTATAACATTTTACCGGACACCTTCAAGGCGTCAGTCAAGAACTCGACCCAAATAACGAATCGATACGATCCAACCATGGAATAACAAGGGAAATGATGTAATACATCTAAATAATCATCAATCCATCAAAATCCTAAGTTAAATCGGATTAAACGGACGAAATCGAACAAAATACCCAAAATCCCCAAAATTAGATTTCTAGAAAATCGACTGATTCGCTCGATCAAAGGATGTTATAGGACGGATGATTGATGATATGAACCTCAAAACTTCATGTATTCATTGTCCAACAACATCTCTAGAAGATTCACACACCCTGACAGCGTACGGGAAGAGAAAGAAGGAGAAAATGGTGAAGAAAACCGTCATGAGCCTTAAATAAGTGATCGGTAGGGTTACGACGTAACGGCCATGGCTTACGACGTAACCGCCATGGTCGAACTCTGCTGGAAAATGCCGGGCGTTACGTACGTTACGGCCGGGGCCTTACGTGCGTAACCGGCCTTACGTGCGTAATGGCCGATCATTACCGCCGTTACTCGGCGGGGCTCGCTGCCCGATCATGCCCGCCATGACTCGGCGGGACCAACTCCGACGGCCCGAGCGACCGAAACCCGAACGAGTACGAATCGAAGATACGGTTACGAAGTACTCGAAAAGACGAATCCGAGCACTAATAGAACATACGATTCCGACTACGAAGGCTCGAAACTCGACAATGAGTAATTACCCCAAACTTTGGGAAATTACGAAAATGGCCCAAAACGCCCGAAAATCACGATACGTGATCGAAACACCAAGCCAAAGCTCGCAACATGAATAATAACATTAAATGAACTTACGAGAAAGTCGAAACAACGATTTGACGAGATTCGCAAGAATCGAACTCAAGTGCGGAAAAACCGCTAAAAGCAGGGAACTCAACAAAACGACACCGAAGCGAACTCGGATGACGAAACGTGCAGAATTAATCATTCTCGGAATGACGAAAGCGGTCATGAGCGAGTCGTCAAAGCGGACTTCGCCGAAAAAAAAGAAATTAGGAAATCAAAATCACGGGTATTACATTCTACCCTCCTTAAAAGAAGTTTCGTCCGAAACTTAAAATAAGTAGGAGAAGCAATATCATTATCAGAAAACTCGACGAGATACCCAAAACCGAAAACTCGCGCCGGCGAAACATTACAAGAAATGTAACGGAACATACGGCGTGAAAACACGCTCCACGACGACCAACACAACGCCACCGATAGAGAAATAATAAAACCAACAAGTGACAAGCGCCATCAAATGGATAATACAATCAAGTCAATTATCCGAACAATCACAAAACACAACGAACGAAAATCAATACGATTGACCAACCCAACGGTACATCAATCAAAACGCGAGTCAATCGCTGAACAAATACGGAATTCCACCGCTCAAGGGTTGGAAGATCGAAAACGAGACTAATTTCCCGAACTTAAGGGAATTAGGAAGGAGCCTGAACGCTCAACAATCACGAAACGAGAACAAAACCGAACAAACAAATGATCGAGACAACAAAAATCGAACAATCATGTCCGAAATACGAAGGATAATAAAATTCAAACAACAACCCCAAGGTTCACATCTCGACTCGAGACAATATATGATCCGGTGAAAACAACAGGATGTGCATTCATATAAGATCCACAGGAAAGGGAATAGCAATAGAAAAGTCACAACTACAAACGAGTTATTCCGAAATAATACCACACTCGTTCGATCAACAAAAGCAAGGGGCAGGACAAGCTCAGAAATGTCAACGAACATAAACGAGTCGACAGAGTCGAAAATACAAAAGTTCAAGATCCAATCCACTTCGAGTAAAAGAACTAGTAGAACCAAAAGATGTCACTTCCGAACAAGGTTCACAAGAATCGAACCGAACTCGGAAAAGCCACAGCGAAAACCAGATCGACCCAAAACAGGGTCACAGCTCGTTCGAACGATGAAACCGAAATACAGAACAAGTTCAGAAGGTATCAACGAACATGAGTGTATCGATAGACTGGAGAAAGAGAAAATATAGAAGCCAAAAATAATACGGGTATTATATTCGACCTCTTCTAAAAGGAGTGTCGTCCCCGAAACTCACAACAACAAAATCAAGGAGACGACACAACAGCAATCAACGAAACACCCTTCAAAGGCCTCTCAAAGCCGATTCGATATCTGTCTTTGAAGCGCGAACTCCGAAAGTCTCGGTAGCCGATTCGCAAAACTGAATTCGGTGTCCTCGAGTCCACACTCGAAATGTGTTACCGACGAGAAGGACAAATTGCACGTACATTCCCCCGGCACATCACGGTTGAAACACCTCGGCTCGGCATACCGAAAATACAAATGCTAGATACAATGGGGCATAACGTCGCAAAACAACATAGCGGAGATGCCAACTTAGCACAACAAAGAATCATAACACATATCATATACGACGATTACCATCGTAAAGTAATATATACACATACACCACAGCAACAACGGTATCGTTCGGCGACCTCAACGACCCGAACGATATCCAGCACGTAATTACAAACATCATGAAACAATCACACATGTACACCAACGCACAAACCCAAGCTTCAACATCTCACCCTCGTGTGACACACGCAATCCACCACGAGGCGACAACCATTAAATACCAGTTCACACCTCTCACAGAGGGCTAGTACAACAAATACGTGGCAACGCCTCAACGTTCATGCCACCAACTCGATCATATTCGGGAGTTAACATCATAGCGACAAAGCCAACATCATACATACATACCCAGCCCTCAAACGGGAATGGATAGGTTTTAAAAACGAAAACCTCATTTGGAAAATAATTTAGAAAAATACCGGTCGATCTTTGAGTATCATATTTCCAAAAAAAAGTAAAAACGTGAAACATCATTATCGAGACTTTGGAAAACCATTTCGCATTTGATAAAAATGAGGACACTTTCTTTTAGTGAAAAACTTTTCAAAAATATTCGACCCTTGGGTCTAAGCAACTGCATTTGAAAATATCTCAAAATATTTTTGGTCCTCAATCGGAAAATTTTTGAGATGTATTGCGGCAATAGAAAACACCTTAAAAACACCGCAAGAAAATAATTCGTTTTAAAAGTACGTCTCGAATTTTAATTTTCTAAGATACTCAAGGTTTTCAAAAAAATAATTCAATGGGCTAGAAAGCCCAAAAAGTTTAGGTACTTACACGGAACATTATAGCGCCGTGTGTCCTGCGGAACCCACCAGCTAAAAACCCTTTACAAAAATGCCAAAAAGGCCGATGACGGTAATATTTCAAAACTCACGAAGCCATTTAGAAAATAATAAATACCGTCATAAGAATTTTGCCAAAACGATCAAGGCCATAATGCCAAAAACTCGGTTAAGGGAATCGTTTTTCCAAATAAAACTCGGTCGGTAAAATACCGAAAGCCATTACAAAAGAACTCACACATCGGATAAAAGAAATAAAGTCAAACATGCACAAGACAGCAACACTACTCCTCATATGAACGAAAAAAATGGGAGTCAAATAATCACGTATCACGAAATCAAAATCCATAAGAGGATTCCGTCACTTAACAAATAATCATAAAAATAGCTCGTGTCACACGAGGCACAACACAAAGAAGGGAGACTTACATTCACAGGTCGCACGAAGATGATGATCGCCCACAATACTAATCACGACCAACAAACTCAGACGACGCGTCGCGACACGACTCAGTCAGATAAAATCCGACGAGACAAAAACTCAATAGACACCACTGACCCAACAGCCTAGGTTTCCACAACCTAAGCTCCGATACCATTTATGTAACACCCCCAATCCACTCAGGGATATTACACGCCGTAGACCCTCTCCTCGAGGATCTACCAGGCTGGTAACAACATTTAACATCTCGACAATGCCTTCAAGGCTAAAATGACTCGATGAGACCGATTTGGTCTTTCAATAAAATATACAACTCGATTACAAACACATACCCACGCAGGGGTCAAAATCTGATAAACTCCCGTAACGGGAAAAGATCTTGCGGCGGAAAGAAAATACAACTAGACCAATACGACATCAACGGATCCTCGTGTGATTAGTATCGTTCATCTTTCATCATCCTTCGTGCCGACCGTGTTATGCTCCAAAACACGAATGCAAAATAGACATCCACCCCGAATACTCGGGGTTAGCAAACTCCTTTGTTTTGCTAGTGCAAGTATAAAATACGAAAACGAGCCATACATATCATACTCTACGAAACATGTTAATCATAAACATACTTCCCGAGGTGATTCACTTAATTAAACGATTAAATCGAAAGATGGGGTAAACCCGATAAACATCTTGTGAAAAACATTTTACGACCTCGGGAGTTTTGAATACATTGGGATCTAAAAATCCTCAGGCCTTTCGAAAACATTTAGGGACACAGCCCAAAAGTCATTTTCCCAAAACATAAATTCGATAACAACAAGTGAGGTCCACGACCCGATCATACCATAACAACCTGTTTCCACAGATTATTCGCGTCCCGTGCTAGCAAGCCACGGACCTCAGATGCTCCCGTAGAACAAACCCGAGTGAATAACCCACAGGGAAACTATATCAAATCACATGTCACCGTAACCGCAGTCACGTGACTAAAAGCACATATACTTACATAATCAAACCACAACCATAAGTTATCCCGGCATCGTGCTAACAAGCCACGAACCTCGGAGTCCCCGCAAGACATACCCGATGATAACCACACAAGTTATCTCGGCATCGGGCTAGCAAGCCCCGAACCTCGGAGTCCCCGCAAGACATACCCGTATTGGATAACCCTACGGTTTCGCCCGACCCATACTAGCAAGTATGGATCCAGGAGATTCAACAATCCTACCCGGAGGCACATCACATACAATAAGCACACAACAATAACCGATTATCAAGACAAGCAACACTAAGCATCACAACCTCCTTTCAAAGGAGTAACGACTAACATCACATCATGTCGAATACCCACCGAACAAATATACAATTCAATGCACAATCCTCGGCAAACAATTATGGTCAATGCGATCATAACGTCTCTCAACGTACGAAACTAACACACATATTCCGAGAAGATATCCATTCACGAAGTATACGAATTATCGTTGAAAGACAATATTTATCGAGAACATACCGATCCTTTTTAACGTTCATTAAACATTGGATTTCGCATAAAATCATTTATCAATAATTATGCGTAAAAAATATGAAATGTATGGGCAAGATACTTGCCTCAAAATCGGTACGCAAGTATTCCGACGAACACGGCTCAACCGGAAAGCTTTGAAACGCCCGATGCTATCGAAAAGGAAGACAACAACGAACGGAAGGGTTCAACTCGGTTTCTTCGTAAGAAACTCGACCCTAACATCATATAATTAATAAATCAATGATCATACGATGAGGAATAATCGTAGAACGCCCGAAAACCCCTCTATAACATTTTACCGGACACCTTCAAGGCGTCAGTCAAGAACTCGACCCAAATAACGAATCGATACGATCCAACCATGGAATAACAAGGGAAATGATGTAATACATCTAAATAATCATCAATCCATCAAAATCCTAAGTTAAATCGGATTAAACGGACGAAATCGAACAAAATACCCAAAATCCCCAAAATTAGATTTCTAGAAAATCTGACCTGATTCGCTCGATCAAAGGATGTTATAGGACGGATGATTGATGATATGAACCTCAAAACTTCATGTGTTCATTGTCCAACAACATCTCTAGAAGATTCACACACCCACAGCCGCGTACGGGAAGAGAAAGAAGGAGAAAATGGCTGAAGAAAACCGTCCGCAGGCCTTAAATAGCCGATGCCAGTAGGGTTACGACGAATCGGCCATGGCTTACGACGTAACCGGCCATGGTCGAACTCTGCTCGAAAATGCCGGCGTTACGTGCGTTACGGCCAGGGCCTTACGTGCGTAACCGGCCTTACGTGCGTAATGGCCGATCATTACCGCGTTACTCGGCGGTGGCTGGCCCGATCATGCCCGGCCATGACTCGGCCGGGACCAACTCCGACGGCCCGAACGACCCGAAACCCGAACTCGAGTACGAATCGAAGATAAGGTTAAGAAGTACTCGTAAAGACTAATACGATCACTAATATAACATACGATTACGACAACCCGAATGATCGAAACTCGACAACTGAAAGTAATTACCCCAAACTTTGGGAAATTACGAAAATGGCCCAAAACGCCCGAAAATCACGATACGTGATCGAAACACCAAGCCAAAGCTCGCAACATGAATAATAACATTAAATGAACTTACGAGAAAGTCGAAACAATGATTTGACGAGATTCGCAAGAATCGAACTCAAGTGCGGAAAAACCGCTAAAAAGCACGGAACTCAACAAAACGACACCGAAACGAACTCGGATGACAAAAAGTGCAGAATTAATCATTCTCAGAATGACGAAACGGTCATGAGCGAGTCGTCAAAACGGACTTCCGCCGAAAAAAAAAAGAAATTACCGGAAATCAAAATCACGGGTATTACAGAAGGGGTCAGCAAAACAGCCGTGCAAGTACAACGATTCATGAATATGTACCACAAGTGAATAAGCAACCACATCACAGTGCCATCATATATATTCTGGAATACAATACCACAATCATCAATATTTTATGTGCAATGCGATGCAATTCCCATGCATGCCATGACTCACGCACACGGGCCCATTTCGCTCGGCTCTTTTGGCCAACCCAAGTCGCTTACTTGGATTTTTCGCTTTTCGCTTCGCGATGCATGTTTATGACATATTATTTCATGTCAATGCGCAATGATACTGAATATCCGCAAATTCACATTTCCGCTGATTACACATACCACACACCACAGAAATCACCACTTTTTGTAATCACATTTTCTGATATTCCCACATTTCACAGAAAGCATATTTTTCACATATTCATTCACACGAAGTACATCAAACGTAATCAAAGTACTTGCCTGGTATTCCAGATAATGGAAAAGGTTCGATTGACAAGGAAAATAGACTGGGCGATTAGCCAGACCTTCAACCTAAAACGAATCATATTATATGATCAACGAGTGAATATTTATATAACCATTAGAACTTTACATTCCAATTTAACCGAGTCTAGGTGAGACATAAATACGGACACACTCTGCGCGTTATTGGGGTGTAAGAATGTTGTGTTTCGAATTTAGAGCCATTTGAAATTCGTTTGACCCATTTTGGATTGAAACCAAGAAGGTTATACAATTTTAAAGAAAAATATTAAAGTATTGGGTCAAATTGAAGATTTAGAAAACTTCAATCAAGTCCAACTTTATTTCTAATTCTCAAATGGCATAGCCCTGGGTTTTCAAAATTTATGTTTTCCATCCCAAAACTTTCTACGACCTTCTAATCCTCGTTTAAACTTCTCCCGTCTATCATAAACTCATCGGGAACTTCTTTAACATCGACTAACGCTATTTTTACACGTAAAAATACGCCGACGTCCCTAGTCGTCGGGGCCGAACTTGAATACACAAACCCACACACAACACACACACCCGCGTACAAACACACACTCACATACAAACACACACACACACCAACACACACACACACATAAGTACACACAAACACCCGCATACCCGCATAACGACACACGCATAACACACACGTAACACACACAGTAACACACACATACACGCACCTCGCACACCCCCCACCAAATAGCTATGAAACTTCACAATAGGGACAAAAATGAGTCCCTTGCAACGAAAGGTTCGCAACGATATAAAGTTTGCAAAGTTCCGACAACCGGAGAGTCCGTACGGGCAGGTCGATGGCAATACCGTTTTCTGCCCCGTCCGGATAAATCCGACGTCGGTTTGAAAATCTAAATATATATTCACGATCTACTCGTCAATACGAACAAATTGATATATAGATTGTGAAGTTTTACCGAAGAAATCTCCTTGGCGGCGGAGCCCGAGAACTCCTGGTCCTTCTCTCTCTCTTTTTCTTCTTTCTTCCTGTTTTTTTTTTTCTTTTTTTTTTTTTTTGTTTTCCTTCTCCCGCTTCTCTCTCTCTCCATCTCTTCCTTCTTCTTCCTTCTTGAGGGTTCACCGCCCTCCCTTTCTTATCTATTCTCTTTCTCTGCTTATCCCTTATATATATATATACCTCTTCTTATCCTTATCCCTTATATATATATAATATATATATCATTCTAACTATCTGGACTATTATTTCTATCTCATCCCAATGAATATTCACACGGCGGTGACGTACAAAATATTATATATATATATACAATATATAGTACCACTCCGCAATTACAAAATTCAAGTTTGTTATTTAAAACAACACGGGATGATATAATTTTCAACTCCGACACGATGACCGAATTTCTGCGACGTTTTACAAAATATAAAATCACCCGGTTTAATTGCTACGGGGTATCACAGGTATGCTTCGGAATCACACAGTTCGTGACTCACAGCATATGATTTAATAACTCTTATTGTAGTCTGGTATAAACCACTACTTAGACTCATAAGTTTCTCGAGAACGCGGCGTCTTTCGCATTCTGCCAGAGTAACACACAAAAATTCTGTTCCATTCTCACAATGTGTATCAAGGTGATAATCGTTGGCACGGATGTCCCTAAAACTTAGCAAGGTTCGGTTTACTCTTAAGGCATAGAGAGCATTTGTGACATTAATATGCATACCATTAGGTAGCAAGAAATGAGCAGGTCCCCTCCCTTGAATTACTTGGGAGGAACCAATCATTGTTGTCACTGAGGATATATATGGTACAATATCCTTGAACAATTGCCTATTCCCAAGAATAGTGTGGGTTGTTCCACTATCAGCAAGGCACTCAATTTCGCCACGAGACATCTACAATAAGACATGAAACTCGATTAGTCTTATGATGAAAGGCATAGCGAAAACTCATTTACTTCGAGTTTGGGGAAATTCGACCAAGTTGGTTAGGATCAAAGTTAGCACAATCGCTGGAAATAATTTCCGCGCAGCTTGACCTTTGTTCACTAGAAGAGCAATAACTTCTTCGTTAAGAAGGCTATGGATGAACGGTCAGTTGTTCTGGAATCTAGACTTCCGTATCTTTCTGTCCATAGGTCGTGTACTTTCTGGATCATTAAACTCAGATCTCAGTGCTCGTTTCAAGTTGCTATTTTGGTATTTTCCTATTGTTGAGTGATAGAGCAAGGTTGAAGCCTTTTTCAAAGGCATTATTGTTGATACAATATTATGGTAATATGGCCATAGGAGCATTTAAACGCTTCAAAACGCATCTTGGTGTTCGATTTATATCTCGACTAATGATCCTTTCGGTAACTCCAACTTGGTAGACTTGCAGAGAAAGTAGGAATGTCGGTCTGACTAAAAATTTGTTTAAAAACCACTGATTCCGTTTGAACTTTCAAAGCATAAACAAATACCAAGGAGGATGCGCCTAGTCTTGATCATAAATTTTGATGAAATCCACCAATGTATCAAATTAACCAAGCAATTCATTACTGAGCAATTGTTTTGTGATAAACCAAACATGCTTTCGAAGGGAAAAATAAAATTCGTTTTTGCACAATCACAACAATTAAAAGAATTTTATTCATCATGGCCAACTTTATTACATTCATAGAAAATCCAAAGTAGTTCTCGAAAACTAAAAACAAGACAAAATATACCAAAGCGTAAAACTAGTCAAACTACAATGATCTAGTCAAAGTCGGCAACATCCATATGTTGGTCTTTGTCCGCAATGGTGAGAGGAGGGATCTCAGTCGGGATCTCAATATGGTTCACCTCCGTATTTTCATTATCTTCTTCCATGTAATTTGACTCTTGAGTCAAGTACTGTTTATAGTGCTTGTAGTAAGCTTGGATGTTCTTTGGAGCCTTGCAATTGCGGTAAGTATGTTTCTTCGATCCGCAAGTATAGCAATTCCGGCCTTCTTTTGGAGTGGTTCCATTCCCGGCGGCAGGAGGCGGTCTACGTGGTTGGGTTCCACTGGGTCCCGTGGCCGAGCCACCTTGCCTCTTCCACACATTGGAACGACGACCTCGTCTTTTCCCTTGCTTGCTCGAGTCATGCATCCGTGGTGCTTGCAAAAACTGAGTAGCATTGCCTTTTCTATTTTATCGTGGTGCCTTCCTGTGGGTAGCCTGATTCACTTCCAGAATTGGCTTCGTACCAGCTGGGCGCGCATTGCTATCTCATGGTTCCTTTCTTTTTTCGCGAGGTGGGAGATAAGGTCACTAAAAATTTTAATTCTCCCTTCCTCATAGGCAACGCGCAGCTGATGAGCAATCACACTTGCTCCCACGGGAAACGTGTTAAGAGTCTTCTCGATAAAATCTTGATCAGACTTCTTGACACAACAAAAACCAAGATCAGCGCGAAGATCGAGGATGGCTTGGTTATAGGCCTCCACATTCGCATAATCCAAAAATCGGATTTGCTCCCACTGAAGTTGCAATTCGGGGAAGCGCTGATCATGCACATTATTAAATCGTTGTTCGAGTGTATCCCATAGTTTTTTGGGGGTTTGCAAATTCATGTAACACTTTTTCAACAACGGATGTATATGTCTACGCAAGTACATCAGTGCATTAGCCTTGGTTTCCTCGCTCGGTTCTTGAGCAGTAGGCTCGTTAGAGGGAAAGATGGTGGTGGTAAATCTCTTACCGACGAACGCCAAGCGAACGTCTGAGACCCACCTATGGTACTCCTTACCAGCATGGTCAAGGATGTCGAACTCCGGATGAACATTGGAGCTTTGTGCCATCTACAAGATATAAACAAGAGGAAGTTAGTCTTGTTGGATTTTCAGTGACAATGTAAACGGTCACAATCGATGCTTTTAAAAGCGTGTAACATAACCGTTACTCGATATACTTCCCTTAATTGTTGTTTAGTAAAGTCGAAAAAAAAACGGCGACATCAGATCGCACCCAGATACGTGGTGTATGCAACAAGCACAAGTATCGACTTTCAACAATTCCGTGACTCCCTGAGGACCGTCACACAGTTTTCTTCGACACGCAGAGATACCGACTTCTCTCGCGGTCTCATCCACCGCAAAGTAGCGTGGGAGATAAAGAACGCAAGAACCCATGTCCCCAAAAAAAAATTCCCAAAAGGAGAGAATTGAAATAGGGACAAGTCAGATAATTACCTCGATTATAAAATTAGGCACGTGCTGAATTTGTGGTGTGCTTCGATCTACCGGTTGGTACTCGATGCGACGACGTGAAACCGGAGGCGCAATTTTGGCGGCTCAAGATAAGTTGATGTTCGGGTTTTGGTCCGAGGTTCGAATCGGTCCGGACTTGGCTGGTAGCCGGCCAGCGGTGGTCGGCCGGTCGGCGCGTCGGCGTGTGGCAGTCTTGGAGCGGCCAGGCGATGGCTAGCGGCGGTATTGGCAAGCGGCTGGCGTGCGGTGGCAGTGGCGCAGTGGCGTAGCGTGGCAGCAGTTCTGGCGGTGTGGCAGCAGTGGCGGCAGCAGTGGCAGTGGTTGGCGGCGGGCGGCGGCAGGCGGCGGGCGGCGGCGGCGGCAGGCTGGCCGATTTTTCTTCTCTTTTTTTTTTCGTTCGAGCTACGTGCTGATAATGTATTTGAGGAGAAAGTAAAGGATAGCAAATCAATTGTATTGATAACAATGAATAGAGGGGCCTTTATATAGGCATTACAATGAGAGTCCTTCCATACATAGGATTCCTAGTTAAGGTAAGACATCTAATAGGATCCTACTACCTCTGGAAGAGTCTAGAACCTTCCATAATTCTATCCCCCTACAACCAGTATTAGGTAAGACACCAACAAGGAAAGGATTTCTCGGAACAGTTAACCGATTGTGCACATATATAATTAAATTTGGAAACAAAATGAGTATTTCACAATTTAATTATATAAAACTAAAAACTAATCAAGTTTTATATTTATGCCTTAATAGATTGTACGTTTCTTGTCCGTTGCTACGCTACCAAGTAAGTGAATAAATACGTCTTTATTTTTAGAAAGGGCAGATTTCAAATAAATACCCAACTATTCACCTAGTCCCAAAAATATGAGTGGGACTTTGTTCACCCTTTTTTAAGAAGGTGAACATAACCCTCTCTTTTTAATATATATTAATATAATATATTAATATATAAATATATTTTTATAATATACAATATATTTATACAAGATGAATTGATGTTGAAAAATTATTTTACCTTTTTAAATTTCTATTATTTTTATTTTTTTCAATATTATTACATCTTAAATATAATATTTTCACATATTATATTCTAAAAAAATTCTAAAGGGCAAAAAAATATTTTTTCAACATTATTCATCTTGTATAAATATATTGTATATTATAAAAATATATTTATACATTAATACATTATATTAATATATATTTAAAAGGGAGGGTTATGTTCACCAAAGTCCCACTCCAGAAATATTCGGAACTATCAATAATAACAATAAAATATCTGAACTATTGATTAAAGTAACAAATTGTCCCGACTAATATTTTAGCTAACGGATGTTTAATGGAATGTTGGCATGGCACTTTCCTTCGAAATCGAAATAACGACATGGCATTTTTATTCAAAAATTATTAAAAATATGTGTAAATGAATTGTTAAATTATTAAAAATATTTAAATATTTGTCAATATTTTTCTGAACATTAATTTATAATATCAACAAATATAAAATTGATAGCAATTAGTAAAAGTTCGTAGTTTCTTGGGGTTAACTGATTACTATAGAAGATTCATAGAAGGATTCTCCAAGATAGCTGCACCAATGACACGTTTGACGAGGAAAGGAGAAGCGTTCTTGTGGAACAAGAAATGCGAAAGGAGTTTCCAAGAACTCAAACGTAAATTGACTACAACACCAGTCTTAAATATACCCGACCTGGCGAAGGAGTTCGTCATTTATAGCAACGCATCCAAGCAAGGCTTAGGGTGTGTATTGATGCGGCAAGGCAAGGTAGTAGCTTATGCTTCAAGGCAACTGAAACCACATGAGTTGAATTGTCCCACTCATGATTTGGAATTGGCAGCAGTAGTCCATGCCTTGAAAATTTGGAGACATTACCTGTATGGAGGTCAAGTGTGTAATATATTCAGACCATAAAAGTTTGAAATATCTTTTCATACATAAGGAATTGAACATGAGGCAGATGAGATGGTTGGAATTGGTTAAGGACTACGATTGTAATATTCTTTACCATCTAGGTAAATCAAATGTAGTCATGGATGTTTTGAGTCGTAAGGCCAGGAGAGAGCTAAGTTGTATGTTTACCAAGAACCCATGTTGATCAAGGAGTTGGCAAGGCTGAACATTGAGATGGCCATGCCATCCAAATCAGTAGAGTCCTTATTGACTGCCTTGGCAGTACAATAGGCTTTGAAAGAGAGAATCAAGGAAGGTCAAGGCTGACATGAGTTTTTGGTCAAGATGAGGGAGCGTACTCTAGCTGGAGAAGATAAAGGTTTCGCTGTGTCTGATGATGGCATGGTATATTACGGAGCGAAAATATGTGTGCCCAATGTGGACAAGATTAGAGAATAAATCTTAAGAGAAGCACATAATACTCCTTATACAACCCATCCCGGTGGTACAAAGATGTACCAGGACCTTAAAAGAATATTTTGGTGGGAAGGTTTGAAAAGAGATGTGGTGAATTATGTCAAAAAATGTATAGTCTGCCAATAGGTGAAAGCAGAGCATCAACGCTCTTTTGGATTGCTGAGATCGCTTCATATCCCAGAATGGAAATGGGAACACATCACTATGGACTTCGTGGTGGGTATACCCCGAACGGAAAGGGGCAACCATGCAATTTAGGTCATAGTGGATCGACTCACTAAGTCAGCTGACTTCATTCCCGTCAAAATAAATTTTTAGATGAATCAGTATGCTTAACTATATGTCAAGGAGATTATCAGAATGCATGGAGTGCCAGTCTCTATAGTCTCAGATATAGATACTCGATTTACATTGCGTCTTTTGGAGAGTTTACAAGAAGCTTTGGAAACGCAGTTGAGTTTCAGCACATCATATCATCCTCAAACAGACGGTCAATCTGAGAGGACAATTCAGATACTTTAGAATATGGTACGTGCTTGTGTGTTGGATATGGGTAATGGTTGGGAACGACTCCTACCATTGGTGGAGTTTGCCTACAACAATAGCTTTCAAGCCACAATCGGTATGGCACCGTACGATGGTTTGTATGATAGAAAGTGTCGATCACCTATGTATTGGGACGAAATAGGCGAAAGGAAAATTATAGGCCCCGATATGGTCGAGCAGATCATTGGTGTCATCGATAAGATTCGAGAGAGAATCAAGATAGCGCAAGATCGTCAAAAGTCTTACGCCGGCATGCGTCGGAAGGATCTCGAATTCTTTGTGGGAGATAAGGTGTTTTTGAAGGTATCTCCTACCAAGGGAATCGTGTTGGAACATTTTATTCCATACATAAATTAAAAGTGTTTTGATGATTAAAATCGATAAACAAAACAAAACAACGAAGAGATGAAGCAAGCATCGAAGGAAAACGAAGTGCAAAAAGCTGGACAGAAGGCCTATTAACGTACGCTATGCAGATAGCTTAACGTACGTAATATTGGATGCTTAACATACGTAATACATGTTATGTAACGTACGTAATGTGATGTTTGCGAATTCAAAGAAGAAGAACGTTGGAAGATGACGTCATGGCATAGGTCAGCGATAACGGACATATTGACTAAAGTTAACGTACGTAATGGGTAGATGGCTAGCGTACGTAACTCAAATGACGAAACTCCCTGGATTGGTTTGTGAAGACGCTAACGTACGTAACCATTCAAGGTAAACGTACGTAAATAAGCTTACGTACGTAATGAGAAGCCGATAGCGTACGTAATGCAGTCTGAAGGAACTAACGGCTAGTTTGATCAAGAAGCCTATAAATACCATCCCTATGGTATTGTTTGAGTACAACAACCTTGAGCAAATAGTATATACTTGTGATATTATTATACACATTCTTGTTGTTGATATTGAGCTTAATTGTAAGTGTTTGAGTGAGAATTCACAAAAACATACACGATTGGTAAAAGAAAAGATACGATTGGATTTGGTGTTATTAGGATCAAGGATCCAGCATTATGAGAATCACAATCGATATCTAAGTGAGGTTTATCATAGAAAGCTATAGCGGTTGATTCCTTGTCCAATAGAAAAGGAAAACGGTTTAACTTGGACCGACGCAAAGACAAGTGTGAATGGTTTATCACGGACCAATAGAAGACATGATTGTAAACGGTTATACCTCGACCGATAGAAGAGAGGCGTAGAGGTTTTTCTTTAGACTGTTGAAAAAGATACCGAGAGAGGACGTAGGCTCAATTATAGCCGAACCTCTATAAATCCTTGTGTCGTTTATTTCCGCACTTTAAATTTACGCTTCCGCAATACGGCGCAATATCCGATCCCGTTCCAACAATTGGTATCGGAGCGGTACTCCAATACACGTCTTAACATCTGAGGAGAAAATATCCAATGGCGTTTCAATTTGCTCCTTGCTCTCAATCGACCACCATTCTTTAATGGCTCAATTATTTGACATGGAAGAAAAAGATGTCGATCTTTATTCGTGCCTACGATATAGAGATTTGGAAGATTATTTGCCTTGGCCCGAAAATCCCTCTCAAATCCGACGGTACGCTCAAGTCTTTTGAAGAATACAATGATGCTGATTGGAAAAATGACCATCTAAATTGTAAGGCCACCCAACTTTTATTTTGTGTCTTAAATCCCGAAGAGGTCAATCGAATCTCGTCGTGTGAAAATGCGAAAGAAATATAGAAAATTCTTGAAATCACACACGAAGGGACAACTAAAGTTAAGGAGATGAAGATCAATATGCTTCTCCATGACTACGAGTTATTCAAGATGAACGGTGACGAGTCCATCACCAATATGCTCGACCGATTTTCGGTCATCACCAATGGACTTGCTTCGTTCGGAAAATCATTATCTAGTAGTGAAAAAGTTAAGAAAATTTTACGATCACTACCTAGCGAATGGGACGGCACCGTGACCACGATTATGGAATCAAAATATCTCAACACGCTTGATTTTAGTGCCCTTGTTGGTTCACTAATCAATTATGAGATTGTATTAAAATCACGAAGTGTCAAGCCAAAGCTGAAGGAACGATCATTAGCCATGAAGGCTAAGATATCGAGAAAGAAAGAAGAAACCCCGGTGGAGGAAAGCGACGAAGAAGCGGCATATTATGCCAAGAATATTAATAAATTCCAAACTTTATTAAACCGGAGGAAGAAGGATATCTCGAGCGAAATGAAGAAATTCGACAACTCTTGTCGACTATGTGGAAAACCAGGCCACTTCGCTAAGCATGGCTGTGCCAAACCCAAGAAGGAGGTCCTCGTGGCAACATGGAGCGATGAAGACGAAGACGACGAATTTATCGAACAAAGTAATCTCGCTCTCATGGCCCGGAGTTTGTTCGACGACAGCGACGTCGAAAGCCAGGTAAGTACATCCTCTCGTGACGAGTTATTTGATGCATTTGAATTACTTCATACGGATTTTCAAAATGCATTATCGGAAATCAAATCCCTTAAGCCTAAAATTAAATCTTTGGAAATTGAAAATTCCAAAATTCTCGAAAAAGGAAAATTTGTTGAAATCGATCATTCAAAGTGTATTGAAAATGAAAATATTTTGAAGAATGATCTCGCTAAAATCCAAACCAAGCTTAAATCTTTGACAAAGAAATTCTCGTGCGGAAACAAAAAATTTGAACAAATACTTGGTGTTCAAAAATTTACTTTGAATAAAGAGGGGTTAAGATTCAAAACCCGTTTGAAAAATGAATCCGTTAATTTCAAAATACCCCATTGCGAAAAGTGTTTAAGAATCGGGCATCATATTTCAAATTGTAAAAGCCCTAGACGAACGATTAAAATTAAGAAAATTTGGGTTCCTAACGGAACAATCGTTTCAAATATCGTCTACGTTTCTAAACAAAAACCAACTATAGGTTGGATCCCCAAACATTGATTTTTGGCATTTTACTCAGGGGGAGTAATTTTTAAAATGGATAATATTTTCAGGGGGGTTAATACCCTTGTATTTATTTTTGCATATTTCATTATTTATTGAATTTTTTTTTTGGTACCTTATTGCATTTTTTTGATGAATACAAAAAGGGGGAGAGATAGGAGAATGGAGAAATAAGTCGAAAATGTGATTAACCGTGAAAGGGAGAGAAAAATCGAAGAAAATTGATAGCATACAAAAAGAATTGGAAAAACGAAGGAGTTGAACAAAAATAAGGAGACGTCGAAAAGATGATGAAAAATTAAAAATGAGAAAAGAAAATGAGAAAAGAAAGGAGTCGAAAAATAAATGGGAGAAGAACTAACGAAACGGATAAAGTCGAAAACTTTGGTCTGTACACATATACATATATTTGTATTTTTGCAGGTAAATCCCATTGACGAAGTTTTGTTTTGTAATCATCAAAAAGGGGGAGATTGTTGGAACATTTTATGATTAAAAGTGTTTTGATGATTAAAGTCGATAAACAAAACAAAACAACGAAGAGACGAAGCAAGCATCGAAGGAAAACGAAGTGCAAAAAGCTGGACAGAAGGCCTATTAACGTACGCTATGCATATAGCTTAACGTACGTAATATTGGATGCTTAACGTACGTAATACATGTTATGTAACGTACGTAATGTGATGTTTGCGAATTCAAAGAAGAAGAACGTTGGAAGATGACGTCATGGCATAGGTCAGCGAGTAACGGACATATTGACTAAAGTTAACATACGTAATGGGTAGATGGCTAGCGTACGTAACTCAAATGACGAAACTTCTTGTACTGGTTTGTGAAGACGCTAACGTACGTAACCATTCAAGGTTAACATACGTAAATAAGCTTACGTACGTAATGTAACACCCCCAAGACATTCAGGGCATATTACAGCGCCGTGGACCCCACACTGTGGAATCCACCAGGCTAACGTACCAAACATGACATACAACAACGACAAACCATCATAAACAAAACGACAAGCTAAATAAAAGACTATAACCGACAAATAAAATTCCGTCATCAAATCCATTTCCCAAACGGGGACACAACAGTAACAAGTTTAAATAGGAAGTACTCGAGTACTTAAACAAATTTTTATAATACATAATCCCAAAATCAGACATCAATAATAACCGACGGACGTAACTCCGGAAATCAAATACTGGACAATATCATACTTGTCCATCATCCTCATACAGCTCGGGTGCTCGCTTATCCCCACGATCAGTACCTGAAATACAAAAAGTATTTCCCCCATTTAAGGGGTTAGCGACAACTGCTAGTGCAAGTAAAATCCATTTGAACTACATTCTAATCAGATGAATATATGCGCCAAAAAGTCATTTTAGAAAACATTTTATATGGAATATTTATGATGTACAAACACAAAACACGTTATCTCCAGCAAATCATAATTCAAAGTTAACCGTTGGCACGAGACTCACGGCCACCGTACCCGCAGAGCCCCGTCGGACATCCCTGGGTGGCTAACCACAGTTCACGATACGTACACTCACGGCAATACGTATTCCTAGAGGCCCCGTCGGACCATCCCTAGGTGAACATACACATAACTATCCACAACAACCACGATACATCCATAATTCAAATACTAGAACATGTAAACAAATGTAAAGTACTTGCCTTTGAGACATTCTTGAAGAAACGGAAGTGAAACACGACTACGAACGGTCCGGGTGGAAAATGACGGTTCCTAAACGAAGGATCAATACAGTTCAGTCCCAACGGACAACAATACTCTAGTGGAAAACACCCATAACCCCGATTACATAATACGACAATGGACGATCAATTGATACGGGCGAGGGTTTACGCAAAATCTCCCCGTATCGATAATCACGGATTAAAATCAAGGAAATTGGATTTGGAATCATTCAATAATCACAATTGGTGAAGAATATCATAACATACTGGAATAATTCGAGTCCAATTAGCAAAACCCGGAAAAACCCCCAAATTTGACGAGTTAGGGTTCTAGACGAAAATACCTTGATTTCGGATGATGGATGACGATTATGCTGATGATAGTCTGTTAGCACGACTCTACGGTGATGGGATTTGAAGAGAACTCTGAATAGAGCAGGTGGAAATCGTCTCTGAGGTCGCACGTCGAAGAAACGAAGGGAAAAGAATGAAACTGCTGCTCTGAAACTGCCCGCTGGGCTTATATAATCTGTGAAGTTAGCGCACGCTAACTGCCATATGTAGCGTCGCTAACGGGGCGCGATAGGTCGATGGCTCGCCACCATTCGTTAGCGTCGCTAACAATAGGGTTAGCGTCGCTAGCGCTTATCGGTAAGCGCACGCAAGGAAAGCAGGGTAGCGTGCGCTACCTACCGCAAAGATTCAACTGCGATGTCACGTCGGCCAGTAAGATCTTTGTCGGTATAAAATACGAAATGCACGACGAGACCAGAATCCAGGAACATGAACGCGAAGCATACAAGACGATGGAGCTAAGCGCTGAAAGAAAATACAATTCCGACCACCGGAGGGTCCGTAATACGACCACGAAACTAAGATTCCCTAAACTATTAGGAAATTACAAAAATGGCCCAAGTGCCCGAAAATCACGAAACGACGTCGGATTTACAAACCGAAAGTCTCCACATGACCAACTCAGCCATACGAACTTGTACGAACCAAGAAACAACGAAAATGAATGAGTTTTACAAGAATCAAACGTCCATACGGCAAAACATGCCATAAAACGAAATTACGTGAAAACATCATCAAAACTCATCCAAATGGAAAAACTCCAAGAACAAAATAGATTCAAAATGTCGAAACGGTTACAAGCGAGTCGATAAAAATAGACATACACCAAAAATGGAAACTGCTAAAAATGGAAAAATTACGGATATTACATTCTCCCCCTCTAAAATAAAGTTTCGTCCCGAAACTTAAGAATCAAAAAGCTTGGGGTATCTCGAACGCATATCCTCATCTAGCTCCCACGTCGCTTCTTCTAATCCGTGCCTCGACCATTGCACCTTAACCAAAAGAATGGTTTTGTGCCTTAACTGCTTGTCATGACGCTCCAAAATTCTGACGGGCCTCTCTTCAAACGTAATATCCTTCTCGATCTCCACGTCCCCAAAGTCAATAATGTGGGACGGGTCCGGAACGTACTTCCTCAACTGGGAAACGTGAAACACGCTATGAACATGACTCAGCGACGGAGGTAACGCCAAACGGTACGCTAACTCACCGACTCTCTCTAATACCTCGAAAGGTCCAATATATCTCGGGCTGAGTTTCCCCTTCTTCCCAAAATGGAAAACTCCTTTCGTCGGGGACACTCTCAACAGAACATGATCTCCCACTTCAAACTCTAAGGGTCTACGCCTAACATCCGCATAAGACTTTTGTCGACTCTGAGCAGTCAACATCCTCTTTCTAATCAATTCAACTTTCTCCCTCGTCTCCAACACAAGGTCCGGCTCGGTGCCAACCAAATCGGATGGCTCATCCCAACATATCGGTGATTGGAAACGTCGGCCATAAAGTGCCTCATACGGTGCCATCTTAATCGACGCGTGCCAGCTATTATTATAAGTAAACTCAATCAAGGCCAAATGATCCTCCCAGTCACTACTCCAATCTAACGCACACGCACGCAACAAATCCTCGAACGTCTGAATGGTACGTTGGACCTTATCGATGCAGGGATGGAACGAAGTGCTCAAACGCAATGTGTCCCCAATGCCTTATGTACCGCTTTGCCAAAATGCGATACAAATCGGCCATCTCTCATGCGAAATAATGGTCTTCGGCGTACCGTGAAGCCTCACTATCTGAGTGATAAAAATACGAGCCAACTTTTCTGGACCCCAAGTATCCTTGATGCCCAGAAAATGTGCCGACTTAGTCAGTCGGTCTACAATCACCCACACCATATTCATACCAATCTTCGTCCTCGGCAAACTCGTGACAAAATCCATAGAGATATCCTCCCACTTCCACTCCGGGATGGAAAGTGGTTTCAACAACCCGGCTGGCCGCTGATGCTCAATCTTGACTTGCTGACAAGTCAAACACTTAGTCACAAACTGAACTACCTCTTTCTTCATATCGTTCCACCAGAAATTTTTCCTCAGATCTTTATACATTTTACTCGAGCCCGGATGGACTGAGTAAGGTGACGCATGAGCCTCTCGCATAATACTCTGTCTCAATCCCGAGTCATTCGGAACACACAACCGACCTCGGAATCTCAACACTCCGTCCTCATGAATAATGAATCCCGGGGCTTTCCCCTTCCCTACACTCTCTCGAAGCTGAATAAACATTGGGTCCTCTAACTGTCCCGACTTAATGTCCTCGACCAGAGATGAAGAAATCTCAAGAGTACGCAGCTGCCCGGAACTCTCTGGCAGTACAATCTCAATGCTCAACCTCATAAACTCTCGCTGAAGTCCCGACTGGTCCGTGAGCAACTCAAGCGCCCGAAGCGATACCGATTTCCGGCTCAAGGCATCTGCTACCACATTAGCCTTGCCCGGATGATAAAGGATCTCAAGATCGTAATCCTTAATCAATTCCAACCATCTCCTCTGTCTCATATTAAGCTCCTTCTGCGTGAAAATGTACTTCAGGCTCTTGTGATCGGTGAAAATCTGACACGACGAGCCATACAAGTAATGACGCCAGATCTTCAACGCAAATACAACTGCGGCCAACTCAAGATCGTGTGTAGGGTAATTCAGCTCTTACGGTTTCAACTGACGGGAAGCATAGGCAATCGTCCTCCCGTGCTGCATAAGTACGCATCCGAGTCCTTGGCCCGAAGCATCACTATAAACGGAGAAACCATCATTACCACTCGGTAAAGCCAAAACGGGAGCGGTCGTCAACCGCTTCTTCAACTCCTCAAAGCTCTTCTGCCTCTCCTCGGTCCACACAAACTTCTCTGACTTCTGTAACAACTGAGTCAGCGGTCGAGCGAGCTTAGAGAACCCCTCGACGAATCTGCGGTAATACCCGGCTAATCCCAGAAAACTGCGGACCTCTTTCACGTTCTTGGGCGGCGCCCAATCCAACACTGCCTCTACCTTATGTGGGTCCACACGAACACCCTCGGCCGAGATCACATGACCGAGAAACATAACCTCCCGTAACCAAAACTCGCACTTTGAGAACTTCGCAAAAAGATGCTGAGTTCTCAAAATGTCTAATACAATATGTAAATGACGGGCATGCTCCTCCTCGTTCCTCGAGTAAATCAGAATATTGTCGATAAAGACGACTACACATTTATCGAGGTACTCGATAAAGACTTTGTTCATAAGCTGCATGAACACGGCTGGGGCATTGGTTAGCCCAAAAGGCATAACCACAAACTCGTAGTGACCGTATCTCGTCCGAAAGGCTATCTCCAGAATGTCGGTATCCTTCACTCGGAGCTGATAATACCCCGATCTCAAGTCAATCTTCGAAAATACAGTTGCCCCTTGCAACTGATCAAACAAATCATCAATCCTCGGGAGCGGATACTTGTTTTTGATGGTCACTTTGTTCAACTCTCGATAGTCGATACACAAACGAAGTGACCCATCCTTCTTCTTCACAAACAGGACCGGTGCACCCCAAGGTGAAGCGCTCGGTCGAATATACCCCATGTCTAGCAACTCTCCCAACTGTTTCTTCAACTCAAGCATCTCGGCAGGCGCCATACGGTATGGCGTCTTAGAAATCGGTGCTGCACCCGGCTCTAAATCAACGGTAAACTCAACTTCTCGATCCGGCGGCCGACCCGGCAACTCGTCTGGAAAAACGTCAGGATACTCACATACTACCGAAATAGACGAGAGCTCGACTCCCCCTTCTTCCGATCTCAAAGCGTAACACCAATAGCCCGTGCAACCCCCTCGAAGGAGTCTCACCGCCCTCAAGGCGCTGATCAGTAATCTCTGGCTACTCCGCTTACGTCCCACAAAAGAATGTTCAGTACCATCGGAGGCTAACATCAATACAGTCCTCGTTCTATAATTCATGATCGCTCCATGACGGTCCAGCCAATCCTCACCTAGAATCAAATCCTCATCTCTAATATCCACCGCAATCAGATTAGAAGGCCAAACCCTCCCCGCGATACTTACTGGAAAATCCCTAATCTCACGATCCCCCACGATGCTATCCCCGCTAGGAAGTTTAACAACAAAAGGCTCACAAGCAACAAGGCAATCAACATGCAGACGACGCACACAATCCATAGACATAAAAGAATGCGTAGCACCAGAATCGAACAATACGGAAACAGGATGATCAAGGATGTGGACGGTACCTGTAGCCACCGTCGCGTCGGGATCTCCGGCTCGCCTCATCTCATACACACGGGGCGGAACAGACCCCGCACTAGAAGCTCCCCCTCTAGAAGGCTGACCACGTCCTCGACCTCTACCAAAACTCTGCTGCGGCTGAGGTGTAACACCCCCGATATATTCAGGAATATTACAGCGCCGTAAATCATTTACATAAGGATTTACAAGGCTGAAGAATTGAACAGGCATTAAAAGGTACTAACGAATGGAAATAACGGAATTACGGTACTTGATTCGACCAAATACAGAAATAGTACAATTGTTCAACAGAACTCAATAATACATCACCAAATTCAAATCCATCACAAATGACTTCGTACTCGAGTACTTATTGAAATAACGAATAAACAACAGATAAATAACCCGGCCGGAACATCACTTTGCACCCTCGTCGTCATGCAGCTCCAGTGGTTATTTTCCCGCTCTCCTGGATCCTGAACATAAACAAAATGTTCACACCCGAGGGGGTTAGCACAACGATGCTAGTACAAGTACCACAACATATTATTTCAACGTCACACGCAGAATCATAATAATAAAATGTCCAACGAGTCTTCTCCTACGAGAAACTCAAACATAACATACACAACTGATAATCACAACATGATATCATAACATACACATGGTAATTCCGTCGATCCAGCGTTCACTGCCTAGAACCCACGATGATCCCGTCAGACCAACCCGTGGTGGAAAAACCCGTCCGATGATCCAGCGCATGCTAGCATAGATCCCTCGATGATCCCGTCGGACCAACACGAGGTGGACACACAACAACGACATACATGCACGACAATATGTATAACAACAATACATAAAACAAATAAAGTACTTGCCTCGATTTGAAGACAATAACAACACTTCCACGAAAATGAACACTCGAAGGTCGTCCTCCTCAATCAATCACGTAACGAGACCAAACCTTAACAAAATAAATGATATAGGATTTATCTCACGTCGTACGAATGTTTAACAATTCGATTCACGGCCAAAAGTTCATAAAATGCAATCTGCCTGAACTACTTAGCGCATGCTAAGTACTCTGTGTAGCGTGCGTTAAGTCTGCTCGATAGCGCACGCAAACAACAAATCATAGCGTACGCTAACTATGCATGGTCAGTACTTCACTGACCAGCCAACTGATTCGTATGATGGTCTAGCGTACGTTACATACCAAACGTAGCGCACGCTAACTCGTGCTCGATAGCGCACGTTAATATTCATAGCATAGCGTGCGCTATCTATGCATGGCAGTTTACTGCTGAGCAGTAAACTGTTCTCATCAAGATCAAAACAATGAAATCTTCCGTGATACTTCATGTTACCTCCATGAATATCATGTACATACGTTTATGAATGATCTTACGGATAACAACAAGTTCGGATTCGAGGATATGCATACCATTATAAAATCATATTCCATTTCGACTACAAATCTTCATACGACAATTCGAAAAGCTTAACGGTTGATATCAACACCTTATATGCTGAAGTTGTTAAACGTTCCATCTATACTAGATAAATCTTTCCATGATCAATCCTTTAGATTTATCTAACAATAATGATGTTAAAGTCAAGTCCAAGATTGCTATGAAGTCATCTATTAGATTCGGATTACCAATGATAGAAGCTTCCTTTACTTTGTTCAATGTAATAAGATTTCGAAACATGATGATCATAATCAAGGTACTTAAGGCTTAATCATCTCAATATTACAAACATGATATTCTTTGTATAATTCATCTATGAAAATCCATATCTCGTTAACATGATCATCCAAATCGTTAGAATCCAACTCTAAGTCTGGAGATAGATTGAACATACCTTAATATGATGAAAATCACTGAACCGTAAGGTAGAATCCGACTCCGGTTGGTTGTATGCCACTCCAAGGTGCTATTCCACTTCAATGATTATTCCCAAATGATAATCAATATATAAACACCAACAAGATGTGTTCTAAGTGTATAGAAGTATTATTACAGCTCTCTGAACTCTCAAGGATGAAGAATGGGTGAAAGAAATGAAAGCCAAAACGGTTGTTGTCCCATTTATAATATTCTGCATTTTAACAAGTTAGCGCACGCTACTAAGCATTCCTTAGCATGCGCTAATAATGGTTGACTTCAGAATTGTCCGGGCTCGTCCGCGGGAATCTTATCCGGAACCATGTCCCGGCTGGCGCATGTCTTCATTGTCCGCTCAATAATTGAGTTCTTAGCGCACGCAACTCCTACCTGCATAGCGTGCGCTAATAGTAGCCCGATAGCGCGCGTTAAGATACATTCTTAGCGTGCGCTATCACGAGTTTGCATGAGAAATTTTGCATGTTTCTATACTTATGTACAATGATATCAATGCACGAAATATCATACTCCAATAATCACAACCACCAATCCGAATAATACAGGGTTTGAATACAGATGAAATACACCGTAATAAATCCGGATATTACATACTCTCCTACTAAAAAGGAGTTTCGTCCCGAAACTCAAGATGAAAATAATTCGGGATATCTAGACTTCATATCGCCTTCCGTTTCCCGGTGGCTTCTTCCATTCCGTGGCGTGACCACGAACTTTGACCAAAACGATTGATTTGTTCCTCACCGCTTAGCTCGACTCTCGAGTATCTTGGTAGTCTTTCTTCAAACGTCCCATCTGCGCGACTTCGATCTCGCGAAATCAATGATATGGTGGGATCTCGGTATATACCTCCGTGGCGGGATACGTGGAACACGTTATGAACATGACACAACGACGGCGGCAATGCCAATCTGTATGCCAACTCCCCAACTCTCTCGAGGATCTCAAATGGTCCGATATATCTCGGACTCAGCTTTCCTTTCCTTCCGAAACGAAAGATTCCACGAGTAGGAGAAACCTTCAAAAGTACATGGTCTCCAGTATTGAACTCCAATGGGCGACGGCGTACGTCCGCGTAGGATTTCTGGCGACTCTGGGCGGTCAACAGCCTTTTACGAATCAAGGCTATCTTCTCTCGAGTCTGCACGATCAACTCTGGTTGCATTCGATCAAGTCGGCGAATCGTCCCAAAGATAGGGCGATCTGCATCTCCTTCTGTATAATGCCTCAAATGGTGCCATCTTAATGGAAGCATGCCAACTATTGTTGTAGGTAAATTCAATCAACGGTAGATGAAATTCCCAATCGTTTGACCAATCTAAGGCACAGGCCCTTAGCATGTCTTCCACCGTTTGTATAGTCCTCTCGGATTTTCCGTCAGTCTGTGGGTGATAAGCTGTACTGAAGTTCAATTCGGTCCCCAAGGCCTTATGAACTGCTTTCCAAAAGTGAGACACAAAACGGCCGTCTCGATCAGAAACAATGGTCTTCGGTGTACCATGCAATCGAACTATCTCCGAAATAAATACTCGTGCCAACCTCTCTGGTCCCCACGTATCCTTAATGCCTAGAAAATGAGCTAATTTGGTTAAACGATCAACTATCACCCAAATCATGTTCATTCCTGTCCTGATTTTCGGCATATTAGTGATAAAGTCCATCGATATGTCCTCCCACTTCCATTCAGGAATCGGGAGTGGCTTCAACATTCCAGCAGGCCGTTGATGCTCGATCTTAACTTTCTTGTGAGTCAAGCATTTCGAAACATAGTCCGCTACATCTTTCTTCATGTTGCCCCACCAGAAATTCTGCTTCAAGTCCTTATACATTTTACTGGTGCCGGGTGGATAGAATAGGGCGAACTGTGAGCTTCCTTCATAATCGTCTGTTTCAAAACATCATCATCGGGAACGCAAAGTCAGTTCTGAAATCTCAAAACTCCATCATCATGAATTATGAATCCGGGCGCCTTTCCTCTGATCACTTCATCACATAACCGAATCATCAGAGGATCATCTGCCTGTTTAGATTTGATTCCTTCGGTTAATGATGAAGTTATCTCCATCACGCACAGTTGTCCTTGGACTCTTTGTAACCACACTTCAATTTCTTCACCAATCATCTCTCGTTGAAGGCTAAGTTGGGAGGTCAACGTCTCCAGCATCTGAATAGAAACAGGCTTGCGGCTAAGTGCATCGGCCACTACATTTGCTTTGCCTGGATGATACAAAATCTCCAAGTCATAGTCCATAATCAGTTCTAACCATCTTCTTTGCCGCATGTTCAACTCTTTCTGACTGAATATGTACTTGAGACTCTTATGATCTGTAAAGATCTGACAGTGAGTCCCGTACAGATAATGCCTCTAGATCTTCAAAGCAAAAACTACTGCTGCAAGCTCCAAATCATGTGTTGGGTAATTCACTTCATAAGGTTTCAGCTGTCGCGACGCATAAGCGATCACCTTATCATTCTGCATCAATACGCACCCAAGTCCTTGGTTCGAAGCATCACTGTAAACTATAAATCCTCCAGTTCCTTGTGGAAGTGATAGAATCGGTGCCGTCGTCAATCTCTTCTTCAATTCATCAAAGCTAATCTGACACAATTCATTCCACTCAAACTTTTGAGTTTTCTGCAGGAGTCGAGTAAGTGGGCGGGAGATTTTAGAAAACCCTTCCACGAATCGACGATAATATCCAGCAAGTCCTAAGAAGCTTCGGACTTCTTTCATGTTCTTTGGAGGCTTCCAATCCATAATTGCTTCGATCTTCTGAGGATCTACTCGGACTCCTTCAGCTGACACTACATGGCCGAGGAACATTACTTCCTTTAGCCAGAATTCACACTTAGAAAGTTTGGCGTACAATTGCTCGTTTCTCAAAAGTTCCAATACAATCCGCAAATGCTGCGCATGTTCTTCCGGGCTCTTAGAATACACCAGTATGTCATGAATACGACCACAAATTTGTCCAAAAATTCAATGAACACACGGTTCATCAATTGCATAAATACAGCAGGTGCGTTAGTGAGACCAAACGGCATCACTACAAACTCATAATGTCCGTAGCGAGTTCTGAATGCTGATTTCGGAACATCATATTCCTTAATCCTCAGCTGATGATATCCTGATCTCAGATCGATTTTAGAAAATACTGTTGCCCCTTGTAGCTGGTCAAACAGATCATCAATCCGTGGCAACGGATATTTGTTCTTAATCGTCATCTTGTTCAGCTCTCGATAGTCAATACACAGTCGGAGCGATCCATCCTTCTTTCGGACGAAAAGAACTGGCGCTCCCCAGGGTGAAACGCTTGGCTGAATATAGCCCTTATCAAGTAACTCCTCCAATTGCTTCTTCAGTTCGTACATCTCAGTAGGTGCCATACGATACGGCGCCTTAGAAATTGGTGTAGCTATGGGTTCCAGCTCAATGGTAAATTCTACATCCCTTCGTGGAGGTAGTCCAGGTAACTCGTCAGGAAATACATCTGAAAATTCGTTCACAACAGGAATGGATGAAAGTTCCACAATTTCGTCTTCTTTCTTCATTGCATAACACCAGTACCCGGTACAGCCCTGTTTCAACAATTTGACAGCTTTCATCACCTTGATCAATTTTCCTGAGCTTCCCGGTTTCCACCCCTCGAACAATATTTCGGAACCATCGTCAGCGATCAGCGAGATATTCCTCCTTCGGTAGTTCATAATTGCTCCATATCGATTAAGCCAATCGTCTCCGAGTATCAGGTCGTCTCCTTGCATTTCTATCACGATCAGATTTGAGAGCCACTCTCTGCCTCCAAATGATACAGGGAAATTTCTAGTTTCTAAATTTCCGACAATCCTTTCTCCACTCGGTAAACCAACAACATAAGGTTCACAAGTATGAAAACCGGAAATATTCAAACGATTTACACAAGACAAAGATATAAAAGAATGCGTAGCTCCTGTATCGAACAAAACGCTAACTGGTTGGGAAAGGATGCGGGCCGATGCACGATGCGGCAATGACATCTGATCGTCTGTCCTTCTCATCTCAAATGAGGCGTGGGAGCAGATCCGGACTCGATGTCCCCTTTCGGTCCCATTGTCCTCTGCCTCGTCCGCGGCCAAAATCGAGGCATCGAACACTTTCTGCGTCTGTTGGATCTTGGCTTCCTACGGGTATTTGTGGGGTACGGGCTCTAAAAGACTTTGCAGCCTCTTCACAAAACACGCCCGATGTCCCTCTCGTCCACAATCAAAACAAGTCACGGCGGAAGAAGGGGCAATTAGTCGATAGTGTCCCGTCTGGGCGCAGTTAAAGCATTTCCTGGTAACATCAGTAATAGTTGATGTCGCTCCGAAGTTCTTTCCGCTCTTAACTGGGTGCGGAGGTTTCTTGAAAGAGTGAAAGGATGACTGGGCCTTACGGGACCCGCTGTTCTTGTGCTACCAGAGACTTTCTGTTTCTTGGATTCCGAAAATTTCTCCATGGCTGCTTCCTTGATCTCATACGCCAACGCCTTATCTTGGTATTGACGGAGTGTGGTACATTCAAATCCGGACATGTACCTCTGGATTTCTGGTTTCATTCTCATATCGAAATGGATCATCATTTCTGCATCTGTTCTGACCAGATGTCGAACAAATGCCAGTTGTTGGTTAAACGTCTTGATCGCACAGGATACTTGGCACATCGGAAAGGCCGAGAAAAACTCCCGAACTTTGGCTTCCCTCACGGGACGAGGGCAATCGAGCTTCCATCATCAATCTAAACTCTGTCCAATCAGCATCATGGTCTACAGGCCGGATGGCTTCCCACCATTCGGATGCTTCCTATCATAAAATATTGAGCGATAGAGGCTCTCCTATCGTCTGGGCGATTAATTAGGCAAAGATTTTCTCCAGTTCCTTCAACCAATGATCCTGGTGGGAGTCTCGGAAATACCGTCGAATTTGGGTGGTTGCATCTTCGCCACCTCTTGCGACCACGGTCACCTCGATTTCCCATGTATGGGATCCCTTTGTCTCTCTCCCTGCCGTAGTCCCACCGCCACTTGCATTCGGTCCACGACACAGGCGAACCGAGTCATCTGGTTCACCACTTGTGAAGGATCTCTGCAGTCTGAGGATGCAGTTCGTTATTAATAGATTGTTGCGGCTCGCCCGAGCTATGGCGCTTTGGTTAGAAGGCGACGCTTCCCTTTCGGCATTTCTTCGTCGCGTCCACGACCGCGACCACGTCCACGTCCGCCTCTCAACATACGTAAGCATAAATACACAATATACAGAAACAACATCGTTCTAATATTCGAGTATAAAGAGACACAACATGTAAAGAACGAGATAGAGTTTAGGAACTTACAACCACTTTGTTCGCATGAAGACGTAGGCGGTGCGGTGATGTCATTCACCGCCGGTTACCTCAAAAGACATAAATGACCCTATTTTAACCCAACGGCCAAGATATCCATAATCTTAGCTCCGATACCATATTACGTAACACCCCGATATATTCGGGAATATTACAGTAGCCGTAAATCCTTTACATAAGGATTTACAAGGTGAAGAATTGAACAGGCATTAAAAGGTACTAACGAATGGAAATAACGGAATTACGGTACAACATTCGACCAAATACGAAATAGTACAATTGTTCAACAGAACTCAATAATACATCACCAAATTCAAATCCATCACAAATGACTTCGTACTCGAGTACTTATTGAAATAACGAATAAACAATGGATAAATAACCCTAGGAACATCACTCTGCACCCTCGTCGTCATGCGGCTCCAGTGGTTGTTTTCCCGCTCTCTGGATCCTGAACATAAACAAATGTTCACCCCCGAGGGGGTTAGCACAACGATGCTAGTACAAGTACCACAACATATTATTTCAACGTCACACGCAGAATCAGAATAATAAAATGTCCAACGAGTCTTCTCCTACGAGACACTCAAACATAACATACACAATCGATAATCACAACATGATATCATAACATACACATGGTAATTCCGTCGATCCAGCGTTCATTGCCTAGAACCCACGATGATCCCGTCAGACCAACCCGTGGTGGAAAAACCCGTCCGATGATCCGGTATGCGCTAGCATAGATCCCTCGATGATCCCGTCGGACCAACACGAGGTGGACACACAACAACGACATACATGCACGACAATATGTATAACAACAATACATAAAACAAATAAAGTACTTGCCTCGATTTGAAGACAATAACAACACTTCCACGAAAATGAACACTCGAAGGTCGTCCTCCTCAATCAATCACGTAACGAGACCAAACCTTAACAAAAGAAATGATATAGGATTTATATCACGTCGTACGAATGTTTAACAATTCGATTCACGGCCAAAAGTTCATAAAATGCAATCTGCCTAAACTACTTAGCGCACGCTAAGTACTCTGTGTAGCGTGCGTTAAGTCTGCTCGATAGCGCACGCAAACAACAAATCCTAGCGTACGCTAACTATGCATGGTCAGTACTTCACTGACCAGCCAACTGATTCGTCTGATGGTCTAGCGTACGTTACGTACCAAATGTAGCGCACGCTAACTCGTGCTCGATAGCGCACGTTAATATTCATAGCATAGCGTGAGCTATCTATGCATGGCAGTTTACTGCTGAGCAGTAAACTGTTCTCATCAAGATCAAAACAATGAAATCTTCCGTGATACTTCATGTTACCTCCATGAATATCATGTACATACGTTTATGAATGATCTTACGGATAACAACAACTTCGGATTCGAGGATATGCATACCATTATAAAATCATATTCCATTTCGACTACAAATCTTCATACGACAATTCGAAAAGCTTAACGGTTGATATCAACACCTTATATCAATCAATATTATCATGCTGAAGTTGTTAAACGTTCCATCTATACTAGATAAATCTTTCCATGATCAATCCATTAGATTTATCTAACAATAATGATGTTAAAGTCAAGTCCAAGATTGCTATGAAGTCATCTATTAGATTCGGATTACCAATGATAGAAGCTTCCTTTACTTTGTTCAATGTAATAAGATTTCGAAACATGATGATCATAATCAAGGTACTTAAGGCTTAATCATCTCAATATTCCAAACATGATATTCTTTGGATAATTCATCTATGAAAATCCATATCTCGTTAACATGATCATCCAAATCGTTAGAATCCAACTCTAAGTCTGGAGATAGATTGAACATACCTTAATATGATGAAAATCACTGAACCGTAAGGTAGAATCCGACTCTGGTTGGTTGTATGCCACTCCAAGGTGCTATTCCACTTCAATGATTATTCCCAAATGATAACCAATATATAAACACCAACAAGATGTGTTCTAAGTGTATAGAAGTATTATTACAGCTCTCTGAACTCTCAAGGATGAAGAATGGGCGAAAGAAATGAAAGTCAAAACGGTTGTTGTCCCATTTATAATATTCTGCATTTTAACAAGTTAGCGCACGCTACTAAGCATTCCTTAGCGTGCGCTAATAATGGTTGACTTCAGAATTGTCCGGGCTCGTCTGCGGGAATCTTATCCGGACCCATGTCCCGGCTGGCGCATGTGCTAGCTGTCCCGCTCAATAGTTGAGTTCTTAGCGCATGCAACTCCTACCTGCATAGTGTGCGCTAATAGTAGCCCGATAGCGCGCGTTAAGATACATTCTTAGCGTGCGCTATCACGAGTTTGCATGAGAAATTTTGCATGTTTCTATACTTATGTACAATGATATCAATGCACGAAATATCATACTCCAATAATCACAACCACCAATCCGAATAATACAGGGTTTGAATACAGATGAAATAAACCGTAATAAATCCGGATATTACATGAGGAACTGTCGGTGCCTAATTCACACTCGGCTCTCCCGCAGCTGGGGCTGATATCTGAGTAACGGGAGCCCGAGCTGCATCCGTACAAAACTTAGCACGATGACCCATACGACCACAAGCAAGACACTGAATCGGAGGCCTATCACACTCACTCATCATGTGGCCCGGACGACTGCAGTTGAAGCACTTAGGACCGCGAAAGGAACCAGCAGGAGCAGACCTAGAACCGTTTCCTCGACCCACTGATGGCGGCCCGACTCAAGACTCGCGAACCCAGGCGAGCCTTCGGATACCCTCTGACTTGCCTCCGCCCGGCCGGAGGTCTTCGCTTCTTTCCTTCAGCTGCCGTCTCTCGCAGTAAAACGACATCTCGTAAGCCATCGCTTTATTCTGATATTCCTTAAAAGTCGTGCACCCCAGACCTGACATGTAGTGGCGCACCCTCGGTTTCATCCGCATATCAAAGTGGCGGATCTTATCAAGCTCATCGCGGACTTGGTTTCTCACATAATGCAACTGCTGATTGTAGTCTTTGATAGCTTGAGATATAGGAACATCTTGGGGTTTAGCCTCAAAGAAGGCTCGGATCCTCCCCTCTTTCACTGGCCAAGGACAGAATTCGTCTTCCATCAGATCCCGAAACTCTGCCCACATAGCTGCTCGGTCATGCGGTTTAACCGCTTGCCACCACGTTGCTGCCTCCTTGGCGAGGAAGTACTGAGCAATGGGTACTTTCCTCTCCTCAGAACAATTAGCAGCCTCAAACACTTTTTCCATCTCGAATAGCCAATTCTCCCAACCAGAAGGGTCGGAAGCACCATCAAACTGCGGAGGACGCATACGAATCACGTCCTGAAGTAGCTTATCATTACCGGATCCAGTAGGCGGAACCGGGTTGGCATTAGCTTGGCCGACTAGACGGCTGAGTCGATAGCGTCATCCGGTTCGCTACTTGCCGCAAAATGTTGGCCACTCCAACATTCTCGTGTGCATTACGGAGCTAGCGGTAGTCTGTGACCTCGGAACTAGGGGGAACACTGCTCGACAAGGAAGGCATCGCGAACGGTTCTCGAGTGATCGGACATGGCCGCCCCATCGGCTGCGCCACGTCCCCTACCGCGTCCGCGACCGCGTCCGCGTCCTCTACCAGCAGGAATTCTGAAGAAGCAACGGGTAAGTACAATTCAAACGCAAAACGCAATAAGATACCAAGACAGGAATAGAACATAACGATGAAATGAGTCAAGTTAGGAAAACTTACGAGCACCGGCGTACTGAGATGATGGCATAGCAGTGATACTGTCCCAAAACGACACTTAACTAGACCCAAATAACCGACAGCCTAGGTATCCATAAACCTAAGCTCTGATACCATATTCTGTAACACCCCCAAGACATTCAGGGCATATTACAGCGCCGTGGACCCCATACTGTGGAATCCACCAGGCTAACGTACCAAACATGACATACAACAACGACAAACCATCATAAACAAAACGACAAGCTAAATAAAAGACTATAACCGACAAATAAAATTCCGTCATCAAATCCATTTCCCAAACGGGGACACAACAGTAACAAGTTTAAATAGGAAGTACTCGAGTACTTAAACCAATTTTTATAATACATAATCCCAAAATCAGACATCAATAATAACCGACGGACGTAACTCCGGAAATCAAATACTGGACAATATCATGCTTGCCCATCATCCTCATACAGCTAGGGTGCTCGCTTATCCCCACGATCAGTACCTGAAATACAAAAAGTATTTCCCCCATATAAGGGGTTAGCGACAACTACTAGTGCAAGTACAATCCATTTGAACTACATTCTAATCAGATGAATATATGCGCCAAAAAGTCATTTTAGAAAACATTTTATTTTCCGGAATATTTATGATGTACAAACACAAAACACGTTATCTCCAGCAAATCATAATTCAAAGTTAACCGTTGGCACAAGACTCACGGCCACCGTACCCCGCAGAGCCCCGTCGGACATCCCTGGGTGGCTAACCACAGTTCACGATACGCACACTCACGGCAATACGTATCCCTAGAGGCCCCGTCGGACCATCCCTAGGTGAACATACACATAACCATCCACAACAACCACGATACAGCCATAATTCAAATACTAGAACATGTAAACAAATGTAAAGTACTTGCCTTTGAGACATTCTTGAAGAAACGGAAGTGAAACACGACTACGAACGGTCCGGGTGGAAAACGACGGTTCCTAAACAAAGTATCAATACAGTTCAGTCCCAACGGACAACAATACTCTAGTGGAAAACACCCATAACCCCGATTACATAATACGACAATGGACGATCAATTGATACGGGCGAGGGTTTACGCAAAATCTCCCCGTATCGATAATCGCGGATTAAAATCAAGGAAATTGGATTTGGAATCATTCAATAATCACAATCGGTGAAGAATATCATAACATACTGGAATAATTCGAGTCCAATTAGCAAAACCCGGAAAAAACCCCAAATTTGACGAGTTAGGGTTCTAGACGAAAATACCTTGATTTCGGATGATGGATGACGATTATGCTGATGATAGTCTGTTAGCACGACTCTACGGTGATGGGATTTGAAGAGAACTCCGAATAGAGCCGGTGGAAATCGTCTCTGAGGTCGCATGTCGAAGAAACGAAGGGAAAAGAATGAACTATTGCTCAAATCGCCTATTGGGCTTATATAATGTGTGAAGTTAGCGCACGCTAATCGCCATATGTAGCGTGCGCTAACGGGGCCGCGATAGGTCGATGGCTCTTGCCACCATTCGTTAGCGACGCTAACAATAGGGTTAGCGACGCTAGCGCTTATCGTAAGCGCACGCAAGAAGCAGGGTAGCGTCGCTACCTACATGATTCAAAGATCGCTGCTGATGTCACGTCAGCAGTAAGCTGCTGTCGAGGGTATAAAATACGAAACGCACGACGAGACCAGAATCCAGGAACATGAACGCGAAGCATACAAGACGACGGAGCTAAGCGCTGAAAGAAAATACAATTCAGACCATCGGAGGGTCCGTAATACGACCACGAAACTAAGATTCCCTAAACTATTAGGAAATTACAAAAATGGCCCAAGTGCCCGAAAATCACGAAACGACGTCGGATTTACAAACCGAAAGTCTCCACATGACCAACTCAACCATACGAACTTGTACGAACCAAGAAACAACGAAAATGAATGAGTTTTACAAGAATCGAACGTCCATACGGCAAAACATGCCGTAAAACGAAATTACGTGAAAACATCATCAAAACTCATCCAAATGGAAAAACTCCAAGAACAAAATAGATTCAAAATGTCGAAACGGTTACAAGCGAGTCGATAAAAATAGACATACACCAAAAATGGAAACTGCTAAAAATGGAAAAATTACGGATATTACACGTAATGAGAAGCCGATAGCGTATGTAATGCAGTCTGAAGGAGCTAACGGCTAGTTTGATCAAGAAGCCTATAAATACCATCCCTATGGTATTGTTTGAGTACAACAACCTTGAGCAAATAGTATATACTTGTGATATTATTATACACATTCTTGTTGTTGATATTGAGCTTAATTGTAAGTGTTTGAGTGAGAATTCACGAAAACATACACGAGTGGTAAAAGAAAAGATACGATTGGATTCGGTGTTATTAGGATCAAGGATCCGGCATTATTAGAATCACAATCGATATCTAAGTGAGGTTTATCTAGTACCCATAGAAAGCTAGAGCAGTTGATTCCTTGTCCGATAGAAAAGCAAAACGGTTTAACTTGGACCGACGCAAAGACAAGTGTGAATGGTTTATCGCGGACCAATAGAAGACGTGATTGTAAACGGTTATACCTCGACCGATAGAAGAGAGATGTAGAGGTTTTTCTTTAGCCTATTGAAAAAGATACCGAGAGAGGACGTAGGCTCAATTATAGCCGAACCTCTATAAATCTTTGTGTCATTTATTTCCGCACTTTAAATTTACGCTTCCGCAACACGGCGCAATATCCGATCCCGTTCCAACAAATTGTTCGTTTTGGTCCAAGGAACAAGTTGAGACCGAGATACATGGGTCCATTCGAAATTCTCGATCGTATTAGAGATTTGGCTTATCAATTGGCTTTACCTCCCGACTTATTAGCGATGCACAACGTTTTGCACGTGTCGATGTTGAGAAAGTATGTACACGATCCGAGCCATGTCATCAGTTATTCTGCTATCGAGGTGAATAAAGATCTTACTTATGTCGAGCAACCGGAAGCGATTCTCAAATGATCATTTTGCCTACTGAGGAACAAAGACAAGGTGTTCGTCAAGGTCCAATGGCGTAACCATAGTTCGGACGAGGCCACATGGGAACGAGAAGAAGAGCTTCAAGCTCGATATCCTGACTTCTACAATCAAGGTACGTTTTATTTCGAGGACGAAAATTTTATTAATAAGGGTATGATGTAATATCCGCTATTTTTATATGTATTTATTTAATAAATATTATTATAATATTAATTCATGCATATTTCACTGATGTTCATAACATTCATTATTACGCATGACCAGTTAGATTTCAGCAATTCATGGGATTAGTCGAGCCTAACACATTCACGTTTATTTCACTTCAATTTCATATCATGTGAATTAGTCCATTTAGTCTCATTAAGGTCGAAACCAATTTATTTCGACGTATCACAAATTCTAGCCCAAGTCATTTTGTCAGTTATCTTCAAGTAGTCATTATTTATTAATATTATTGTTATTATCAATAATAGTGTTATTATTTACTCAAATACTAACACTACTTTATTATTATTATTATTATTAATAATAATAATAATAGTATTACTACTTTTATTATTACTAATATTATTATTATCATTATTATTTTACGATATTATTATCATTATTACCAGAGTATTATTTTATACTTATTATTATACTATTATTATTATTATATCAGTTATATTTAACCTTGTGATTTAATTTAACTAACTACCATTAAATTTAATTAACCATAATTATGATTTCTCCTTCTAGCCGTTCTCCTCCCACATTCTTCACTTTATCAAAACTTGTGGATGTATATCCAACATACAATCTTACTTCAACCTATAACACTTAAAAACTTCAATCTATAAATAAAATTTTCCCTCCAACAACATTTCACATTCTAAACATATACCTAACAGCAGACGTCACAAAAAAAAAAACAGTACTTGCAACTCATATCTCATGGCAGTCATCATCAAACACAACTCTACAATCTGCAAATATCTCTACTGCAAACTAAGAGGAAGAAGAATAATTTACAAGAAAGATATAGCTTTCAGCCAATCGATCGAGATTCCAGCCGATTTCCACCCGATCTTGTTCAAATTTAACAAGGTAAAACATCAAAACTTGATTATACTTGTCCTATATTTTTTATACATAATCGAACCAACTTCAAAACCTTGCGAATTTTCCACCAGTGAACTCCAAAAATTTAGAAGCCCGACCATAACCCTGCTACTATTAAGCCTAAATTATCAATTGAACCATCTTTTTTAGCCCGAATTACAGTAGTCGAGCCTCACATGTCTTGGTTCTGGCCCGAAACCAGCAACCATCTATGCCCGTCTCGATCCACACCGAACCAGAAATCCAAACCCAGACCTTTAATAGCAAATCTAGAATTCAGGGCTTGAACTCTGAAGCCGTACCCATTAACCTCCGCCCGGTTGCGACACCAAATTTGCCACCGTAACCTGCTCCCCGGAATGACATTCGTCAACCCTGGTCACGATCCGACCCGGGTGTGCCCCTATTTAAGCCGATGCCGCTGGTCTCCTTTTTGTAACCGTGTGTATTGTGTGTGTATGTGTGTTTCGTGTTTGTGAGTGTGTGTGTGTATGTGAGGATTTTCTTTCTTATAGTAGAGAGAGAGAGAGAGAGAGAAGAGGATAGAGAGAGAGAGTCGAGAGGAAAGAAGTGAGTTCCTGTCGGCCGACCGTGAGGAAATAAGGGTTATATACCCGTAAGTTTCTTAGGGTTATTTAATTGAAGACCCGATTTCTAGATACTTCAATCTAGCTCGAGCCCTTTTTTACGGTCCTTTAATTTCAATCCCCAATTCTTAATTCCTGTGATTTTTACCTCGATCATCTTTCAACATATAAAGTCAGATCCTTTATTACTTTGACTTTTCAATTAGTTATGTTTCAATTATGTACTCCATCGGTTCACTTTTTAAAGTCTCATTTGCTCTCAAATATTTGTCCACAATTTAAAGTCTCACTCTACTTTTTGTACCATATTACTCTCTCTTCTTTATTTAATTAGTACATTTTTCACTAATGTACTCACTACTCTTTCCTCCAAACCACTACCTTTTTCTTCAAACCACTATTTTTTTTCTTCCAAACCACTACATTTTTCTCCAAACCACTACATTTTTCTTCCACTCACTTTACCTTTATCAATTTACCTTTATTTGAAAAAAATTCTTCGTCCATCTGATGTTGGGCGCGGAGGTTAAGAAAAAATGATAAATGTATAGTGGGTGGAAGAAAAAGGTAGTGGTTTGGAGAAAAAAGTAGTAGTTTAGAAGAAAAATGTAGTGGTTTGATGAAAAATGTAGTGGTTTGGAGAAAAAAGTAATGGGTCCATTAATGAAAAATGTAGTAATTAAATAAAGAAAAAAGGGTAATATAGTACAAAAAGTAGAGTGAGATTTTAAATTATGGACAAATATTTGAGAGCAAATGGGATTTTAAAAAGTAGACGGATGGAGTATTTAATTTGTTTATTTTATTTTAGTACTCAATCGTAATTATTTATTCTTGTAGATAATAACAAGGATTTTCGGGCATAAAAATTTGTGAGTCGAGCTTTCTGCATTTATCCAATTCAAGCTATATATATCAGGTGAAATTTTTACGCTATCACCTTAATTGCTTTTATTGGACTGTGTAGGTAATAACTGTAATATCAGTTCATGTTATGCATGCTAGATTCATGTTATACGTGACAAGCAGTTGATCACAAAATATATACTACGTTATGCATGCTCGATTCATGTTATACGTGTCAGATTTAGATTCTATTATTATAGTATTTTTTTATTCTATGCCTCCATGAGAGTATATTATTGTGATATTGTGTAAATTCCTACGAGCTGAAGGAAGCTCACTCCTACCTAATTTTGTTAAACATTAGGTTAATTGAAATGGCGGTGGACGAATTGTGAGGCTACGAGGCATATGATGAAGTTTTTATTTCTCTTAATTTAGATTTTAGAATTCAAGTATTGGGAAAACAATTTAGTTGACATATATTTGTTTAAATATTCTGCTGCAAATTTATCCGATCATGTTTTAACACTTTGATTTGAATTCCTTGACATTCGATTTTTACAGTTGTATACAAAGAGATTTTTCACACGTTATAAGGTGATTTCAAAATTGAGCATTCAGTACTCCCTCGGTCCGAAGAACTTCATACATTAGGGCTGGCGCGTAGTTTTAGGTGAAAAACTAAAATAAATGATCAAATAAAAATATGGCAAAAAGTGTACTTTTAGTGGGTAAAATGTTTAGTTTGTGCTTAAATGAGATTTTTTTAGGTTTCATTTTTAATAATGTATGAAGTCTTGCGACCCAACTAAAAATGACAAATGTATGGACTTCTGCAGGCTGGAGGGAGTACAAAATAAATATTATAAATGATGTGACTTTATGAACTGTTCATTTGACATAGTTATAAATTCTCGATTAATGTAATATTTTATAACTTTTATAGACAATCTCTTTATTAGTAATACTGCTTGCCGAGTCGTACTTTATATAGTGTTTCCATTCCGTACGAAAATCAACGGGCCATAAATTAGTAAGAATGCAAAAGAAAAATCTAAACCTCAAAATAGATATTAATGTTGCAGCGAATATTCACAAGGCAGCAGCATCACAGTTGTAAAAATTAGAGTTAACGAGTCATTCAGACCCGGGCGATGCCCCGGGCTGTATATGATGGTATTATATATTTAAATTGTTATTGTTCAGCACAAATTTTCGTCATTTTGATCATGGATCCGTCATTTATTTTAAATCATTTTATATTGGGACGTATTTTGTCATTGTATATATAAGTTGTCGTAGTAGCATACATTTTGTAGCATGATACGTATTTAAAATAGTTTATTGACATACGTAATCTTTTAAGATGTATTTTTACGTAATATTTTTGTCTATTTATTTTGGTATTGACTCTATCATTTTTAATTGGAACTAACTAATATTAATACATTGGGCTAAGTTATAACTATTTCTTATGATAGTCAATGATGCGTCACGATACGCGTATCTTTGTATAGAAGTTTTCATATATTTAAAATACGTGCGATGCATGGGCTATATAGAAGTTTTCATAGCGTAATATTCGGCATTTATTTTCGTCATTTTATATTTAAGTTTTCATGGTGTCACACATTTGCTAAGTTTTATACGTCTTAGAATACTTTATTGAGTTGCACATTTTGTATATAAGTTTTTATATCGTAATCTTGAACTTATTTTCGTCATTATATATCTAATTTGTGATGTTATCACATTTAAGCATGACACACATTTAAAATAGTTTATTGACATTAAAGAGTATATGTGAAGAGATTTTTTCAAGATGTTATATTGAAAAGAGTCTATTCACATGTAATTTTTAATATGTATAAGTTACATAAATTATTTTAAATATGAAGCGATGACATTAATGTTGAGACCTTTTATATTCATCCACACGCAATGCACACATGTTTGACCGCCAAGACCCATGCGATTAGACCGTGAAAATAGGCCCGGGGCCATGGCCTTACCGTTTTTGGGCGGGCATTGGGCTATATTATTAGCCCAAAACCCAGGGCCTTTTTTGGCCGCCATAGAGGCCCGGCCATAGTGCCCGCCCTACCCATTTTTTTTTTTTAAAATTTATGTTACGTGTAATTATAATATTTAATTTTTTTCCTTGTTTGTTAGATTATAATACATCTATATGTTAATTATTGATGTAATTTTATTTTTGGGACTTTGTGATTATTTGTAGTATCTCATATCAATAATAATATTATTTTATGATTTTATAAGAAATTAGTAGTGATAAATGATATGATGATCAAATAAAAATATTTGTATATTTGTCTTTTGATTATGGTAGTGTAGTAAATAATGTAATTATCAAATAAAAATAATTGTATATTTATTTATCTGATTGTGATAGTATAGTGAATAATATAATAATTAAGGATCGAAAAATATTTGTATATTTATTTCAGAATTAATATTTCAAAAAAAAAAAAGTCGAGGCCCGCGGGGCGGGCCACGGGCCTAATAATTTTGGCCCAGGAAAAACCGGGCCTTTTTGGCCCGGCCCAAAAAAGGCCCGCCCGTTTTATGCCCAGCCCGTTTGGGCCGGGCCCGCCCGTTTGCCAGGTCTACATGCGATGCACTCATGTTGGATCTAATTGTTTTTTTCGTAATGTTCCGGACTAATTTTCGGTTCATGTTTGAAACTCTCATTTTTTTTGTAAAAGACGGACTTCGTTGTTCAAATAAATTACATTATTAAAAGCGAACTATAAAACAAATTTCCTTTTTAACAAAACTATAAAAACATAAAACATTAAAGTGATTAGTATATTCAAGAGTATAAATTATAATTCGTATAGTAAAATATTGCATGTTTAATTTGTAACGTACTATTAATATGAATGCCAGGTATTCATCTATATTGACACCGGTGGCCGTGGCGTTGTTCTTGTTGTTGTTGTTCTTCTTGTTGTCTTTGTCGTTGTTGTTCATTGGCATTTTGCATGTTTTGTTCTTGATACAATTTTCGTGACGTGTCAATCTCTTTCTTTAATGTGAAGAGGTTTTTTGTAAAATGTTATATTTAAATGAGTCTTTTCATATGTAATCTTTTAATGTGAGTAACTTACATAAATTATTTTTTGATTAATGCATTATTACAACATTTTTCCATAAAGTATAATATCGAATTTGGAGCATTTATTAGTAACTCATTCTAAGTATTTACAGTATGACGACATGAATCACATGATCTCAAACTCAAATGAATAATGCTTACCTCGTGATGTGTGGATAACATTTGAAATACGATTTTCTTCTCCTTTATATACTTCTTCGATTTAGAAGATTCTCATTGTTATGATGATAGTGTGAAGATATTTTTATTATATTTTTATTATATACTACCATTTGCAATATGTAACATCGACATAATTTACACAGTCATATCAAATATCAAAGTCACACAATATTCCAAGACGTTTAATTAAAAAAGTGACATTAACACAACGCAAGACAAAAAACTACATTAAGAGCAAAAATATTAAAATGCACCAACAAAGTGTAGTAATAATTATTGACTAAAAATTGAATGCTCTTCACATCATTTTCAAGAAACTTAATTACTTGCTAACGAATCAATAGTATTAGTCCGTTTATCGGTATTACATGAAGTAAAATATTGCATGTTTAATTTGTAACGTACTATTAATACGAATGCTAAGTATTCATCCCACCGGTGGCCACGGCGTTGATCTTGTTGTTGTTGTTGTTTTTGTTGTTGTTGTCTTTGTCGTTGTTGTTCATTGGCCTTTTGCATGTTTTGTTCTTGACATAATTTTTGTGATTTCTCGATCTCTTTCTTTAATGTTTCTTGATGCGCTACAAAAAAAATAGATATAGTTGATTGTTAGTAACTTAAATACAGTTAATCAATATATTGCATTTTCGATCAAAGTAAAAATATTCGTGCATGTTCCACTTAATTGATAAGACAACGATGTGTAGGATCTCTTAAACCATTAGAAAAGATGATGTTACTACCAAATCTCCTAAGCCACCATCTTTATGTCCTATATTGTTACACACAAAAAACACACGTGAAATTTACATAAAATAATATAAATCAATATGCTAAATAAGTAAGACGATATGATGCTTACTTTACCACCATAATAAGTTGTAGCCCAATGTGCACGCGGTGTGGAGGAAGTTGTGGTTTGTTGTGTGTGATTTTTGACACATTATATAGTTGATAAAATATTTGTAACTCATGGACGGGAAGGTAAAAAGACTAACCACTAATTGGTGTGTTTAATTTATGCATTCATGACATTTTTGGTTTGTATTCCTTGTGTTTAATATGCACGATTCCTATGTACTTACCCTTATGCATGACTATTAAATCAATGTACTAACACATGAAACTTTCACATTTCACTTTCAATTCATGAAACATTTATTGTGAGCACTTTGCATTTATAAGACAACTTAAGCTTTTAGTATATAAGATGACCAAATGGGTGTTTTTTAAAAACATATTTACGAATCTAGTGTACTTTTGAACATAATTACCAAAATGGTGTACTAACCTATTTATTTGGCTTTTTAATGTTTTTTTAAATTGTTTTACTGTTTTTTCACTTAATTTTTTACTGCAATTTTTTTACTTATTTTTTTACTGGGTTTTTTAATGCTTTTTCTTGCCTTTTTTAATGCTTTTTTACTTCATTATTTTATTGCAATTTTTCTTGTTTTTTACTTATTTTTTTACTGGGTTTTTAATGCTTCTTTTACTGCTTTTTACTGCTTTTTTTAATGCTTTTTTTACTTCATTTTTTTACTGCAATTTTTAAACAATGCCAACAACCTATCACAAACGATCGCCCCCTCCGATGGCCACCTCCGATCGCCACCACTAGGGGTGAAAACTGGGCGGATATTTCCCACCCGATCCGGAGCCGTATCCGATCGGGATCGAATTTGGGATGAAAAATAGGTATCCGGTCGGATTCGGATACGGATCCGGATAGCTGAATTCGGATAATGTAATATCCGCTCGTATCCGAGTTTTACCATGTTTTATCGAATATTATCCGGATATCCATATTTTTAAATTTTAAATGTACTTTATTTTATATATATATACAAAACACTTTTGGACTTCAGTGTAATAAATTTTCAAACTTTCAAGAAAAAAATATTTTTTTAAAAAAAATTATTTCCTGGAAAAATATATTATTTTTCAAAAAAATAAAAAAATATTTTCTAGGGAAAAAAAATTATCTTTTCGAAAAAAACATTATTTATGGAAATTAAAAAAATATTTTCTGGAGAAAAATTATTTTTTGGCAACAAAAATATTTTTCCAAAAAAAGTTATTTTCGGGAAAAAAATAAATTATTTTTTCGAAAAAATAAAATTATTTTCTGGAATTTTTTATATTTTTTGAAAAAATAAAAAAAATTATTTTCTAGGGCAAAAAATTATCTTTTCGAAAAAAACATTATTTATGGAAATTAAAAAAATATTTTCTGGAGAAAAATTATTTTTTGGCAACAAAAATATTTTTTCCAAAAAAAAAGTTATTTTCTGGAAAAAAATAAATTATTTTTTCGAAAAAATAAAATTATTTTCTGGATTTTTTATATTTTTTGAAAAAATAAAAAAAATTATTTTCTGGAAAAAATTATATTTCGAAAAAAAATTATTTTCTGAAAAAAATATTTTTTAAAAGAAATGTATTAGCAAAACACTTTAATACTAACTTATAAGCTATTTGTTTCATATATGAAATGTATTTTAAAATAAATGTTCTATTAAAGTAAATAGAGGGGCAATTAATGCCCAAATAAGGAGCCGTATCCGATCGGGATACGGCTCCGGATCAGCGAAATATCCGCCCAATTTTCACTTCTAGCGGTGGCGATCGGAGGTGGCCATCGGAGGGGGCGATCGTTTGTGAGAGGTTGTTGGCATTGTTTAAAAATTGCAGAAAAAAATGAAGTAAAAAAAAGCATTAAAAAAAGCAGTAAAAAAAGCATTAAAAAACCCAGTAAAAAATAAGTAAAAAAACAGTAAAAAAATTGCAGTAAAATAATGAAGTAAAAAAAGCATTAAAAAAAGCAGTAAAAAAAAGCATTAAAAAACCCAGTAAAAAAATAAGTAAAAAAAGCAGTAAAAAAATTACAGTAAAAAATTAAGTGAAAAAACAGTAAAATAATTTTAAAAAACATTAAAAAGCCAAATAAATAGGTTAGTACACCATTTTGGTAATTATGTTCAAAAGTACAATAGATTGGTAAATATGTTTTTAAAAAACACTCATTTGGTCATTAACTCTAAAAATTACCACATGATAATGCTGCAACGTCGTTTTATATCGTCGTTGCATTGCTTACGGAACATTTCCTCCGAAATTGTATTAATATCAATGTTGCTCATTGTCATGAATAGCTGCAGCATTGCATCCGAAGTTGTTGTTCATCGCATTGATGTGTGCTCTGTTATTTCATATAATCAGACTAAACGCAATTCTTCCGAAATTGGTAAGATCAATACTAAATTCTTATACAAAATGGACAAATTATTGAAGAAAATAAGAGGTTTAAAGTTGAAATGGTTAAATTTAGAATTAATTTTGTTGTAATTAACTCCGACGAGGTCGCCGGAAATGTCTTCGGTCGCCAGAGTAGTCTCCGGTGAGGTTACTTGTCGCCGGAGTAGTCTTCAGAGACTCGCCGGAGATGTTTCCGGTCAGATCGCCGGCGTCGGAGAAGAAGGGTGGTGGGGATGAAGGGTATTTTTTAATTTTATTATATGTTAAAACTTAATAATAATATGTAATTTTAATAAAGGGTATAAATGTACAATTACAATTACTTAATCTATTAATTGTATTTTGAATCTATTTTTGAATCTTTAAATTATGCCACATGTCAATTTTTGAAAGGTGTACAAACAATAGTACGATGCGAATGGATCCTACATTCAGCTCAGCCCAACAAACATTAAGGTTATTACTAAGAACTTATGATGTTTAGTTTTTTTTTTTTTTTTAAGAACTTATGATGTTTAGTTAAGAACATAATATGTGTTTTTCGTAAACAAAAATGTATTTTGTTAACATAGATATTTTGCTTAAAAACATCGATATTTTTATTAACAATATAGGGCGGTCTATATTTAAATTAAGAAAAGATGGTCTCCACAAGACTTTTAATTTTTTATTAATAAATGAACTTAAAAATAATAATAAAGTAAACGAAACGAAAAAATAAAAAGAAAAAAAAAAGAAAAAAAGTATAACAAAAAATAAAGCAGTAAAATTGGGTGAAACCGATTTTACCCTGTCAAAATCAGTTTTATTGGTAGAACCTCGTAAAATTCTGCTGTAGGATTTGCCGAGTTCCCCTCCAACAGGTAAAACCTCGTTGGAGATGGCCTTACTTCCTTCCCCTTTAATTTCATTTTCTGTCATTTTTTCACTTCACTCCAACCGGCGCCAGTTGTCAAATATTGATGGACTATGACGATGAGCAAGAGGTCCCCAACCAGCATCGCTGGGGTGAAGCTCATCCCGACTCGTCTTGTGTCACGCACACATTGAATGCCCCACATTATCTTAAGCTTTTGAGCATTGCTCATAGTATTTTTCGGAGGATTCATCTACTTTTTTCCATTATTCAGATAAGGAATCGCGGCAGATGAAGGCCATTAGGCCAAGGGCAAAGTATAGGATGATGGATTTGAACTGTCGGAGTATTCTTCTGGCCACGCCTCAGGTGTATAAATAAAAGAAACTAAATAAGGAACCGAAAACTGGAAAATTATGTAAATAAGGAACCGAAAACCGGACCTTTAACCGTTCCCGTTCTAACCGAGAATCGAGAACCATTTAGACACCCCTACAAGCAAGAAGAACTGACCGATCCCCAGGGGTGAAGCTACTCAAGTAAAGCGAAGAGTGGCTTTAGCTGTAACACCCCAAACTAGGCAGATATTACAGTGCCGTAGATCCCCAACTGGGACCCACCAGGCAAATGAAAATGAATGAATTACACAAGATAAATGTAGTACCGAACTACATTACAACAATAATTACTCCGATGAGGAGTTTAGTTACAACACACCAGGACAATACCGAATACTAGTGTATTTTACATGAAGATAAAATACACAACACTGAATGAAACGGAGTATTCAAATGAAAGTCTGCAGCGGAAAATAAAGGACAATAACATGAATAACTGAAAGATCGGGGCCCCCTACTAGTATCACTGGGACTCCTCGACGTCAGCGTGTTCTCCCCGTACTTTTGCCTTGCCAAGACCTGAAAAACAAAATCCCCAAATGGGGTCAGTTACAAAGGACAACAATCCTCAAGGGTTGAAAATACACAATCATGATTATATCTGAAGTTATGAAATATCTTTAGTTATAAATTACGCTGAAGAGGGGTATCATAGTACGCCCGTAGTGTTCTGTGCAAGTGTACAAGACGGATGTCCGGACACACCCGTCCTTGTACCTAATCAGTCTCACGGAGGTAAACGTTACCGTGTGCACAGTCCAATGTATCACTCCCAATACATGGTCATAACGTGCCCGACTAAAAATTCCACACATCTGCACCCGACCACGCAATATGAACCCAGAAGGTCATATGAACGAGAATGACCGTAATGAATATCAAAGAATAAATAATAATCTGACAAAGTTAAGAATGACTCACCGAGATGAGAGTAATAATGAAGTGATGGATAGTTTCAATGGAATGGTTGGAACCGCCGTTCCCGTTAATGAAGTGATTGTTCAACAATTACAAGTCTCAATAAGATTAATACAATGATGAATGAGTTATGATTATGAATGATCAACAACAAAAGGAATGAATATCCTTTTAACCGAGTAAGAATTAACTTACACAATACCGGTGACAATTATCCTTCCACGAACGACGTCCTAATTGAGATATCGGTCGCTCGAACAACCTTGAATTATACAATATCCAACAACCCGTTCAATATACGAATATAACGAACTCAAAACGTCGATACGATTAAACTAAATCCATTGAGGCATTAAATCAAACACGTTGCGGCCAAACTCCGATTGTTTACAATCAAACCTCAATATACCGATATCAAATCCCCCAAGAAGTGTTTCAAACCAACAAAACATCTTCAATATGATTTAATAATCCAAGACGAATATCCGAAAGCGTGATTATAACGACAATTAATCGAAAACCCCCAATTTCAACTCGATAATCAAAGTGTTCTTGAATAATCCCTCAATAATCCAATGAATCCTTATACAAACTCATAATCATATACATATCTCTTCATATAACATGATTATAACATCCAAAACATCATATCTCAACATAGAATCGAAATCCAAGGTGTTGAAGAAATTACCTCTTGAAGATTCAACCACTTCGATCCGAAGAACACGAGTTTAATCGAGTATCCAAGCTTCACAACCGAATGAAAATGATTAAAAACCACACTCAAGTGATAGGTGAAGAGAATATTCTCCCTCAAGCCTCTCTCTCTCGTGTATGAAGGTGAAAGAATGAAGAAATGAGCTGAAATGCTCAAAAAAAAATGAAATTATAGTGGTTGACTGTCTGTCGGACACGGCCCGTGCCGATCGGCACGGTCGCGGCGCGCAGCTGGCCGGCAGGGACTCGACCGTGTCCTGCTTGACACGGTCGCGGCACGAAGGGCCTTTCGATAGTGACCTGTCCGACAGCGACTCGGCATGACTCGACCGTGTCCTGGAACACGGTCGGGCGTCTGGGCAGTCGGTTCTGGCTTATCCGGAAGAGTTCGACTCGGCCATGCCAGACGACACGGTCGAGTCCTGTGGGCAGAGACTTCGGCATTACCGGACGAGTACAGCACGGGCCGTGTCGGACGACACGGCCGAGTTCGGTCGGCAGTGATCGGCCAATAACTGAAAAATGAGCGGGTGAGCTAGAACGACCATAACTCTCTCGTCCGGACTCCGATTGACTCACCGTTTGAACTATTGGAAAGCTAACTCGATGCTCTATAATATTGCAAAGATTCAGAATTTTTGGAGTTACCAAAAATTAATGGTGATCTAACAAAGTCGAACTCATATGCGGAAAGTTGAACAATGGACAATAACGATACACAACTCGAAGTTTTTCCGAACGGTGAACACGAGTGAATGAACATGATTGATGAATGATTATAAATGAGTGAAAATCCACTGAGTGACAATCACCGAATGAAATTAATGAATGATAATGACTGAATTACAACCGGGTATTACATACACCCCCCCTTAAAAGAGTTTCGTCCCCGAAACTAAGGGTCAAACAACTCGGGATAACTCTCCCGCATACTATCCTCGGTTTCCCAAGTAGCCTCTTCGACTCCGTGTCTAGACCACTGAATCTTCACCAAAGGAATTGACTTATTTTTTAACTGTTTGATTCGCCGCTCTAAGACTCGTATAGGACGCTCCTCATATGAATGGTCGTCGGCGATCTCGATTTCATCGAACTGAAGTATGTGACTCGGGTCGGCAACATACTTCCGCAACTGAGAGACATGAAACACATTATGAATTCGGCTCAAAGCCGGAGGTAAAGCGAATCGGTAAGCTAACTCGCCTACTCGATCCAAAATTTCAAACGGTCCAATGAATCTCGGACTCAACTTCCCCCGTTTTCCGAAACGGAAAATACCTCGACTCGGGGATACCTTGACCAAAACGTGGTCACCCGTCTCGAACTCTAGTGGTCGACGAAGATTATCTGCATATGATTTATGTCGACTCTGAGCTGTCAACATACGACTCTTGATCAAAGCTACCTTCTCCCGGGCGGCTATAAGTACATCGGGCTCGGTGCCGATTGATTCTGACAAGTCATCCCAACACAAAGGAGATCGAAAACGACGACCGTACAAGGCCTCGTAAGGTGCCATCTTAATGGAGGCATGCCAACTATTATTATACGTGAACTCGATCAGTGGTAGTTGGGCTTCCCAATCGTCCTTCCAATCGAGGACGCATGCCCTCAACATGTCCTCTAATGTCTGAATAATTCTCTCTGATTGTCCGTCGGACTGAGGATGAAAGGCAGTACTGAGATTAAGCTGAGTTCCCATAGCACGATGAACTGATTTCCAAAAATGAGACACAAACCGTCCGTCACGATCGGAAACGATACTTTTAGGAGTACCGTGCAGTCTCACTATCTCTTTGATGAATAACTGGGCAAGTCTCTCGGGACCCCAAGTATCCTTATTCTCAAGAAAATGAGCTGATTTAGTTAAGCGGTCCACAATCACCCAGATCGTATTCATGCCACGACGACTCGTCGGCAAGCTCGTGATGAAATCCATAGAAATGTCTTCCCACTTCCATTCGGGAATAGGAAGAGGTTTTGACATACCGCCGATCGGCGATGTTCAATCTTAACTTGTTGACAGGTTAAGCATCTCGAAACAAATTCTGCGACTTCTCGCTTCATATTACTCCACCAGTAATTTTGTTTCAAGTCCTTGTACATCTTGCTGGACCCCGTATGAACAGAATAAGGGGTAGCATGAGCTTCTCTCAAAATAGAGTTTTTCAACTCGTCATTCGCCGGTACGCACAACCGGTTCTTAAACCTCAAAAGTCCATCCTCGTGGATCACGAATCCAGGGGCTTTCCCCTGAGCCACATCCTCACGAATGCGCAACAATGCTGGGTCTGAACCCTGATTCTCCCTGATTGCATCCTCAAGAGATGATGAAATCTCTAACATACAAAGCTGTCCTTGAACTCGCTGAAGCCAGACCTCGATCTCGGATCTAAGGAATTCCTGTTGGAGCTCCTTCTGAATTGTTAAACGAGCAAGAATCTGCTCCTGAACGGACTTACGACTCAAGGCGTCGGCGACAACGTTCGCCTTCCCCGGGTGATAAAGGATCTCGATATCATAATCTTTGATTAATTCCAACCACCGTCTCTGTCGCATATTTAACTCCTTCTGAGTAAATATATACTTCAAACTCTTATGATCGGTGAAAATCTGACAGGTGACGCCATATAGGTAATGATGCCAGATTTTCAAAGCGAACACCACGGCTGCTAGCTCCAGATCGTGAGTCGGATAATTAACCTCGTAAGGTCTCAATTGCCGTGAAGCATAAGCAATAACCTTCCCATTCTGCGTGAGTACACATCCGAGACCCTGTCCGGACGCATCACTATAAACCACAAATCCTTCTGTCCCCTGCGGTAAGGAAAGTACAGGTGCTGACATTAACCGGCTCTTGAGTTCCTCAAAACTCCGTTGACACGCGTCGAACCACGTGTATCTCTTATCCTTCCGCAAAAAGTTCGTCAAGGGTTGAGCGATTTTAGAAAATCCCTCCACAAATCGCCGATAATAGCCCGCTAATCCGAGAAAACTTCGGATCTCCTTAACATTCTTCGGAGGTAACCAGTCTCGGATAGCCTCCGTCTTCTGAGGATCGACACGAACTCCGTCCGATGAAATTACATGTCCGAGAAAAGTCACTTCGGGCATCCAGAACTCACATTTGGAAAACTTTCCATAGAGTTGCTCTCGTCTCAACACGTCGAGAACCTGATGAAGATGAATCTCGTGTTCCTCTCGGTTACGAGAATAAATCAAAATGTCATCGATGAAGACAACAAACCGATCCAAAAAGTCGATGAAGACCTGATTCATTAGCTCCATGAATACCGCAGGTGCATTAGTTAGCCCGAACGGCATAACTACGAACTCATAATGACCATAGCGTGTTCGAAACGCCGTCCTCGCGATATCCGACTCTCGAATCCGCAGCTGATGATATCCAGATCTTAAGTCGATCTTGGAAAATCCGAAGCTCCACGAAGTTGATCCAAAAGGTCATCGATACGGGTAAAGGATACTTATTCTTGATCGTCACCGGTTCAATTCCGGTAATCAATACACAAGCGAAGCGAACCATCCTTCTTTTTGACAAGCGACCGGTGCTCCCCACGCGGGCCTTTTCGGTCGGATATAACCTTTCTCGAACAATTCCTCAAGTTGATTCTTCAACTCCTGCATTTCAGTCGGGGCCATCCGGTCACGGTGCCTTCGATATCGGAGGCGTGCTCCAAGGCTCGACTCAATCGTGAATTCCACATCTCTCTGTGGAGGCAAACCAGGTAACTCGTCTGGAAAAACATCGGCATATTCCCTTACTACCGGAATATCCATCAACATTATTGGTGACTTCTCGGTTTTGGTCATATAGCACCAATAACCAACACATCCCTGATTGAGTAACCTCACTGCTTTCATCAAATTAATGACCTTACCAAAACAGCCGGGATTACCTCCCTGAAGCACACATTCGACCCCATCGTCTGAAATGATAGTGATCATACGCTTACGGACACTAATGATGGCATCATGACGATCCATCCAATCAATACCCAAGATGACGTTGTCTCTCGGCAAATATACTACGATAAGGTCCGCTGGCCATACACAACCATGAAACTGAATCGGACAATCGTGAATCTCCCGATTACCGATAATTCGTCTACCATCAGGTAGACCAATGACATAAGGCTCACAACTAGTAGCACTACCCAGAAGTAGTCTACTCAAACATGACTCGGAAATGAATGAATGCGATGCACCAGTATCAAAAAGGGTACACACAGGTTGAGATAGAATATCGAGTGTACCTGAGATCATTCGGGCCTCGGGATCATCGGTCTTCTTCATCTCATAAATCCGGTTTGCTAGTCCCAGACCGGACGCTCCCATCTGCCGACTATAGGCTCCACCTTTAGTCGCTCCTGTCGTTTTAAGCAGCCGATTGAGTGGCCTTTGATTACGAGCATTGGCGCCGGGGCACGAGATGACGCCGGAGTAGGTTTGGAGTCCTATGGCAAAACGGGCCTTATGCCCAACAATTCCACGATTATGACACGTGAATTTGTCTCGGACACTTAGTGCGACATGACCAAGATCCCCACGGTTATAACGGTGATGGCGAACTAGCCGCTCGTGGCGAGATTCTGCGGGTTTAGACGTCACAGAGGTCGCTCATAAAAGCGAGCCCGCACGAGGTTTCTTGAAGGTTGTCGACCGCCTTGATGATTACGATTCTTCGATTTCTTGCTAGCGACGAAGGTTCTTTGCTTAGCAATTTCTTTAGCGATAAGCTCATAGGTAAGAGCTTTCTCAATGAATTCGGCCAACGTGGTGCAATTATGATTAAGAAATTGTAATCTCATACGGGATTTCACCTCTTGTGAAATACTTAATCTTATCCACCTCGGAATGAATGATAGATGAGGCGAACGGAAGAAGTTCCTGAAATTTCTCGGCAATGGCGAGAACATCCTCGTCTGTTGAGGGGTCGGGGGTGAGTAATTCTGACAGCTTGGCCTCTCTGAGTGGGGCTGGATAATATCTCTCCATCATGAGAGTCTTGAACTGCTCCCAAGTACATGATCCTTCGGTGGGCTTCAACGACAACCACCAAGAATGTGCGCTCTTACCCAGGTAGTAAGCCGCAACAGAAACTTTGTGTCCTTCGGGACACTCTACCATAGCAAACAACTTCTCGAAATGCTCGAGCCAATGAATAATATCCGCTGGCTCAGACGAGCCCTCAAAAGTAGGTGGCCTCTGGCGAGAGATGTCGCCGATGATATTGCTCACATTCCTATCTTGCCTCTGAGGTGGCGGCGGAGGAGCCTGTTGATTTTGATTGACTGAGTTATGCATCGGCTGCATCAGCTGTGTCATCTGGGTCATTTGGGCCATCATGCCCTGCATAAAAGCGAGTGGGTCAACCCGAACACCTTGGACCGAGCGGTGTCCCAGTACGACTCACGATAGAGAATGATCACGTCCAGGTGAATGAGTAGCAGCGTCGCTGCTAGATGAATTAGCATTATTCCTCGCATTCGCACGTGTATTCACACGAGCTCTCGGGATTCGGCCCGCTCCACGGCCTCGTCCTCCACGTCCTCTTCTTGCCCTTTCCATACTGAAGGAGGAAAGTCGCATAATGATTACATTTCCCGCATAATTATCACGTTATGATTATGTCATGAGATGATGAAAATGAGTATACATGTTCTAACTTAGTGATTATATGAATGATTTCTTGAAGTGACATGATTATCTCGATAAAATTCTTGAAATGATTATCTTGAATAACTTAATAAGATTGATAATATGGCCATCAGTGCGACAATCGAGTAATGAAATGAATTGAGTAATTAATGAGTTAACATAATCGTCACGATCATTAATCGAGTAATGAAATGAATTAAGTGATTAATGAGTTAATATGATCGTCGATCATTAGCGAGTATTGAAATGAATTAAGTGATTAATGAGTTAATATGATCGTCCTGATCACAATGAATGATGATGTTTGAGGATTGTTAATTGATGAATGATGAATGAATGACTATTGCCAGAAATTATACCATGGCGTTAGAAATCTTACAGTTCTTTCGGTCTGATTGGCTCGGCATTTGCACAGGTCACACGTGACACGAAAGTCTAATGATACTAGTCTGATGACGATGACTTCAAATGAGACATGACTCGGAAGGTAGTATTCAAAACCACTCTCCGATACCAACTCTGTAACACCCCAAACTAGGCGGATATTACAGTGCCGTAGATCCCCAACTGGGACCCACCAGGCAAATGAAAATGAATGAATTACACAAGATAAATGTAGTACCGAACTACATTACAACAATAATTACTCCGATGAGGAGTTTAGTTACAACACACCAGGACAATACCGAATACTAGTGTATTTTATATGAAGATAAAATACACAACACTGAATGAAACGGAGTATTCAAATGAAAGTCTGCAGCGGAAAATAAAGGACAATAACATGAATAACTGAAAGATCGGGGGCCCCTACTAGTATCACTGGGACTCCTCGACGTCAGCGTGTTCTCCACGTACTTTTGCCTTGCCAAGACCTGAAAAATAAAATCCCCAAACGGGGTCAGTTACAAAGGACAACAATCCTCAAGAGTTGAAAATACACAATCATGATTATATCTGAAGTTATGAAATATCTTTAGTTATGAATTACGCTGAAGAGGGGTATCATAGTACGCCCGTAGTGTTCTGTGCAAGTGTACAAGACGGATGTCCGGACACACCCGTCCTTATACCTAATCAGTCTCACGGAGGTAAACGTTACCGTATGCACAGTCCAATGTATCACTCCCAATACATGGCCATAACGTGCCCGACTAAAAATTCCACACATCTGCACCCGGCCACGCAATATGAACCCAGAAGGTCATATGAACGAGAATGACCGTAATGAATATCAAAGAATAAATAATAATCTGACAAAGTTAAGAATGACTCACCGAGATGAGAGTAATAATGAAGTGATGGATAGTTTCAATGGAATGGTTGGAACCGCCGTTCCCGTTAATGAAGTGACTGTTCAACAATTACAAGTCTCAATATGATTAATACAATGGTGAATGAGTTATGATTATGAATGATCAACAACAAAAGGAATGAATATCCTTTTAACCGAGTAAGAATTAACTTACACAATACCGGTGACAATTACCCTTCCACGAACGACGTCCTAATTGAGATATCGGTCGCTCGAACAACCTTGAATTATACAATATCCAACAACCCGTTCAATATACGAATATAACGAACTCAAAACGTAGATACGATTAAACTAAATCCATTGAGGCATTAAATCAAACACGTTGCGGCCAAACTCCGATTGTTTACAATCAAACCTCAATATACCGATATCAAATCCCCCAAGAAGTGTTTCAAACCAACAAAACATCTTCAATATGATTTAATAATCCAAGACGAATATCCGAAAACGTGATTATAACGACAATTAATCGAAAACCCCCAATTTCAACTCGATAATCAAAGTGTTCTTGAATAATCCCTCAATAATCCAATGAATCCTTATACAAACTCATAATCATATACATATCCCTTCATATAACATGATTATAACATCCAAAACATCATATCTCAACATAGAATCGAAATCCAAGGTGTTGAAGAAATTACCTCTTGAAGATTCAACCACTTCGATCCGAAGAACACGAGTTTAATCGAGTATCCAAGCTTCACAACCGAATGAAAATGATTAAAAACCACACTCAAGTGATAGGTGAAGAGAATATTCTCCCTCAAGCCTCTCTCTCTCGTGTATGAAGGTGAAAGAATGAAGAAATGAGCTGAAATGCTAAAAAAAAAACGAAATTATAGGGTTGGTATGCAGCCGGACACGGCCGTGCCCGATCGGCACGGTCGCGGCCTTATGGCCCGGCGAGGACTCGGCCGTGTCTGCTTGACACGGTCGCGCGCGAGGGCCTTCGATAGTGACTGTCAAGCGGCGACTTCGGCATGACTCGGCCGTGTCCCGGAACACGGTCGGGCGTCTGGCGATCGGCTTATCCGGAAGAGTTCGACTGGCCGTGCCAAGCGACACGGTCGAGTCACGTGGCGAGACCGGCATTTCCGGACGAGTACGAGCGGGCCGTGTCGGACGACACGGCCGAGTTCGGTCAGCGTGATCGCCAAATAATCGAAAAATGAGTGGGTGAGCTAAAACGACCATAACTCTCTCAGGACTCCGATTGACTCACCGTTTGAACCATTGGAAAGCTAACTCGATGCTCTATAATATTGCAAAGATTCAGAATTTTTGGAGTTACCAAAAATTAATGGTGATCTAACAAAGTCGAACTCATATGCGGAAAGTTGAACAATGGACAATAACGATACACAACTCGAAATTTTTCCGAACGGTGAACACGAGTGAATGAACATGATTGATGAATGATTATAAATGAGTGAAAATCCACTGAGTGACAATCACCGAATGAAATTACTGAATGATAATGACTGAATTACAACCGGGTATTACATTAGCTACTGAACAGACAAGGACAGGGACGAAGCTTATTACTTCAACAATCGGCTCGAAAACCGAAAGATTAGATGAGCTTGGAAAACTGTGAACGCCCACTCAGGGATAAACGGAAGCTGTGAATGACTAGCCCATGTGGCCAACCGCGTGCCCATCGTGTAGTCTTCATATGTGCATGCATTCTTACAGAATTGTTATCGCATAGAGAGTGAGTAAGAGTAGAAAGAATTAGGGAAAATTATAGTCAATGATGCATATATCACAAACAAAGACCTAATAAAACCAAATCAAACCAAAAGAATGCCAACTGTACTGTATATCACTGGATATACATATACAGAAATTGATATATAATAATTAACTATATATCTACGCTTAAAAATTATGTAAACAGAGTAAATAAATACTTAAAAGTAGGTGGTCTTTTTTTGTATAAAAGTTTTCAACTAGGTAGCGGCGTGCATTGCTCCAAAAGAATTAGAGGAGCCGTGGGATTACTGGGCCATGGTATTGGGCGGTGGGCCATGGGATTAATAATGGGCCGTAGACTTGTACAATGGGCAATGGGCCATGGGGGGTGTAGTAGTATGATTATTAGCGGGCCACAGTCGTATTAAGCCGATATGTTTTGAAAGTCTGAGAAAACATTTCTGTCCCTTGTTAATTTCAAAGATGGATAGGCAATATGTCTACACACAAATTATTCAGTTTGAACCCAGTTATATATACATGTAATATACGAGGGATGTATTAACAATCAAAAAGCAACAATTAAGTTGCTTGCTTATATATGCCCACCATTGTTATATTAATACGAGAGATGTATTAACGAACAAAAAGCAACAATAAAGTTGCTTGAGTCATAATATACCATGAAAGTAACGTTTCAATTATTCTTTTGTTTTTATATAGTGTGAATGTTTATTATGCCCTTGATGTAATTATGTAATTACAATTGTGCCATCTGAAGTTTTCCTATAAATAGGACTTCAGTTATTAATGAAAAATAGGCCTGGGCATGGGACGGGACGGGACCATTTTTAGGTAATCCCGATCCCGTCCCATTTAAAAATTATGGGACGAGATGGGACGGGATTGCACTTTTATAAAATTGATCCCGACCGTCCCGATCCCGAATGGGATCGAGACGGAATCGGAACACGAATGGGGCGAAAAATGGTCCCGTTGACCAATGTTGACTCTCAAATAAATACAATATTTGGACTTATTACATGACAATAAATTTAAGTTTTTCTTTTAAACCAATCTGTTTATCAAATATCGTTGTGAGTCATTTGTTAATTCTTGAACAAATGGTTCATAGAACTCTGAATGCTTTCTTATTTCCCCCGAAGTAATAAACATAAAGAACATTACAACATAGTCAAATACTCACTGATCTCTACTTCTGTACACAATTTCTTTATGGTTTATGGAAACTTCGTTCCCCGATAGAAGTAAACGAGATAAGTTAGAAATGTTAGATGATAAGACTGCTTTGGGCTTGGTAGTCGGATAAATTTAGTAACTAGACATTCTTACGGGACGGGACGGGATCCCATCGGGATTCGATATTTGGGCTTGCGGTCCGTCCCAAGTTTTTAAAACGGGACGGGACGGGACGGGCCCTGAGTTTTAAAATTTTGGTCTCGTCTCGTCCTGGTGCGGGACGAGACGGGCCCGAGACGAGCCCGAGCCTTCGGGATTAGTTGCCCAGGCCTAATGAAAAACACACATGAGAATCATTCTCTATTCTCTCTCTAAATTCTCTCTCTATAATATTTCGATTTTAACACGTTATCAGCACGACTCTAACCGTTTGAGTAATATGTCGAGAGTATGCTCTACAGTTGCATCTTGTAGATGATCTTCTGTGTCAGAAATCAGATTATTACGAACACAAACAAAAATCGAAAAAAACATGGCCGAGATGAAGCCTTGAAAATAAAAAAAAATCCATATTTGAGTCCTGGAACTCCAAATCCAGTTTCATTCGACTCTCATCTGGAATCCAAGAACCCGACTCTCAACCTTCTGCCCTAACTCTCACTCAAGGACCTCCGATCTCATCGTGGATTGCCCCCAAGAAGGCCGCCGTTTTCACCTCAAACTCTCGCGATCGGGCCTCCAAGGCCGAAAATCCCACATATATCTCTGACGATCCTCAAATTCCATCGGTTCGAAAATCACGACCAGAGAAACGAGCTAATCCGAACAACAAACTGTGAGAAGCAGCGATGTTGACCAGCGGCAGCAGTGGTATTGACCGGCGGACGCAGCAGCGTTGACCAAGCCGAAGAGGAAGTTAAACCCGTAACGAACCTTACGTCCCCAATCTGTGCCGCGCCCGTTGCCAACAACTCCAATCAACACTACCTGCACCAAATCCATCCCGATAGACAGGTACATATTCTAAGGCAAGAAAAACTAAAACTGATAATAATAATAATAGTAGAAATTTTGTGGTTCGGCGAAGCTGAAGGAATATCAAAGCTGGCAACCATAAAAAAAAATTAAAGCGAAACGTCGGAGAAGAAGATAGAATAATAAACAAACAAACAAAAAAAAGAAGGGGGAAGAAGACAGGTTGTCTGCAAAAGAAAAATGAGAAAAAACAAATTGTGAAACCAATTCAGCTTCGTATTTTGGTCACGGAGACCAACAAGTAAATAAACAAAGACAAGTTGTCTGGAAAAGAAAAATGAGGAAAAAAACAAATCATGTGAAACCAAAATTGGTGATGTGACCAAATTCCATATGATGTGAAACCAGAAAAAAGAAAAAAAAAAGAAAAAAAGGACAACCCACAACAGCCAACAGGTCGTCCTCACAAAGAAAAAAAATTAATAAGTGGCTCACAAGGAAATTCATAAAATAATAAAAAAATAAAATATTCTTTTAATTTGTTGAATAATACATTCGCTATCAGAATTAATTTTTCTTGATACCATCGTGATCCATTTTACGAGAACTTCAATTTGACACTAATATTGATATGGGTATTAACTCTTTTCATATATGTCATTATTAAATTTATTAAAATGTATGAATTAATATCTAACTCCGGTAATCGCAAAAATTTATACATACCCTTATACTTACTATAACGGCATTCGATATTTCGACCTATACCTTGACGATCACTATATTTTGAGGAATTAATTGGACGATCCTGTTTTGGTAGAAGCATTTAATTATTTTTGCAGTTTAATTTCTATCTCTTAAAGTGGTGGTTTTAAACCACGTATTTATCGAATTTTATTTTCTGCAATTACAATACCTCACATGTGATGAGTCCAATTATCACAAAATGGATGGTTTGAATATGCAATTTATATATTATATACCAACATCGTGGTTGGTTATACCACATGAATAGTTCATAAATTCTGCTCCCGGAGAAGCAGTTGATAAAAATAAATCCTACTCTGGAGAAGTAGTTGATCGATTATCTAAATCCTGCTCTGAAGAAGCAGTTGAAATAAATAAATCCTACTCTGGAGAAGTAGTTGATCAATTATCTAAATCATGCTCTGAAAAAGCAGTCGAAAGAAAATAAATCCTACTCTGGAGAAGTAGTTGATCGATTATTTAAATCCTGCTCTGAAGAAGCAGTTGAAAGAAATCAATCCTACTCTGAAGAAGTAGTTGATCGGTTATCTAAATCCTGCTCTGAAGAAGCAGATGAAATAAATAAATCCTACTCTGAAGAAGTAGTTGATCGGTTATCTAAATCCTGCTCTGAAGAAGCAGATGAAATAAATAAATCCTACTCTGAATAAGTAGTTGATCGATTATCTAAATCCTGCTCTGAAGAAGCAGTTGAAAGAAATAAATCCTACTCTGAAGAAGTAGTTGATCAATGATTCAAATCATGCTCTCGAAGAAGAAGCAGTTGATGGAAATAATATCAGATCTCCATAATTATTAAACACGAACAGAGAAAATTGAGCAAGTGATACCATAAGCTATCACCGATTAATTAAAGAAAATCCCATGCAAACCGCATGATGGAATCATTTGATAAGTGATATGGAAAACTATCACTGGAAAATAGTTGCTCAATAAATCCCATGTTGATTATATCACATGGTGGGATCATTGAAATCATATTGATTGACAATATTTTTGGAGAAACATATATCACATATTAGTGATAATAATATATTTGTACAACGGCAAAAGATGATCTTATTATTGCTGGAAGAAACACACAACAGTCGAAGTGAAAATATCGAAACTAGCTGAAAGGCAGTAAACACTCGACAATATGAAACGCGGAAAAGAAAATACATATGAAACCCATAAAAAGAGAAGAGGTGCGTCTCGAGAATATAAAACTCCGTAACTCTGCCACCCCCTGGCATCAGGGTTTATAATGAAAGATCTAAAGGATCTAAACTTCTTTTTCGTTTGGCGCCAATGCTCTGTGGCTGATGAGCTTTGACTTCCAAATTCTTAACTGAAATATATGCCTGAAACTTTATAAGTAGATCAGCAACAGTATCAGCACATATTACTATATCTCTTGATGGCTGAGATATAAACTTGTGATCTACTCCTTGATCCAGAAAGGCAAGCAAATCACTGAAGAAATTATTAATATTCAACAAACCTATAGGTTTGGTATGAAGTCCCGCTCAGCCCATGACGTGATGTTGAATATCTCATTGAGTGTGCCATAGCCACCTGGAAGAACAAGAAAGGCATCACTATTATTCACCACATACATCAAACTATCATGCACGGACTGTGCTTGAAGCATCAACCCAGTTGAACCCCCTATACTACTGGTTCTAACTGTGGGATAGTGTAAGGCACTTGTTGCTCTTATTCTCCCATTTTGTGCAGCCTCTAACAAATAACCCAAAAATCTATAATTACTCCCACCATACAATATATCGATTTTGTGTTTTCCTAATTCTTTTACGAATTGATATGCCATATCTATATGCTGGATATGACATATCATTTTGGATCCACCTAAAATACATATAGTTTTAATTGGATGAGATCTATATGAGGATTCTGAGAACTCCATCTTTCTACACTAGACTTTCAAAATGCTTTTATGAGAGATACATTTTCTGATTTGTGGATCCCAAATTTTAAAGAGCAAACTTCTTACTAAACGACAAATGACTTCACTATTTTTATTGAAATAGGAGCGGCAGATAAGTCATTACTTTTGACAAAATTGCAAAATGAAAACGAAAGATATGGTATTATATTTTTCAATGAAAATGACATTATCGATTGGCACATGAGAAATTTAAATATTGGAAAACAATATTCATCAACTTACATTATTTTTCTATTACCTTATACCAATTTTGACAGAACGGACTTACAAACTAGATCTTTTGAGATTAATTTTTCATGACTATAACGTTCCCGTTCATCCTTAAATTGTATCCACAAAGCCATTAATTCATAATGAACGTATCCACTGGGATGTGTATCAAGAATATGTTGCATATCATGATCCATAGATTCCTTACTCAATCCATCCTTGATAAATGCTATTTTATCTTCTCGATTTTTGGATACAAACCCCACAGATTTACATCGTGTGTCACATGTCCATCGAGCACATTTATAACACCTACCTAATCTTTTTGCTCTCCGTTTCTTTGCAAAACTACTCTTACCTGTACCTGGCATATACTTAAATGAATTTGAAAATTCACCAGCTAGTCGAACTTGTGCTTCGATCAACCATCGAATATCTTCTGGGATACCATTTCTCATTAGCACCCTTAATCTTTCGAGTCAAGCTCGATAAATTCTTTTTATGATATTTACTAGAAGAGATGGGTAATATTTACGAAGATTCGAAAGCATTGAATCTATCATGATATTCAAACCCTCGGTATGGGTGATTGTGAATGCGATGATATTCTATTTATATATTGAAATTACGCGTATGAGATTTGACTCCGCGTCCTGAAGCGTATGAACTACGACCCTATATTTGAATAATGAACATAATATGGCATGTGGGAGCAACGACTCCATGTTGATAATGATGTGCAATAATGACACCGAAAGATGATGTGATATGCCGGTAAAATATCTATATGGTGATACAGACACATCATGTCTTTAAATATTTGTTCTCGATTAATATCACTACTAGCCAATATTGGGAATGAATCCCTTATAAATTTGGAATATATTAAGGGGAAGTATGAGCTCACTTCCTCTACATGTGAACTACTATATATTATGGATTCACTAGATAGTCACATGTGTATATGACTTGTAATCAGAAATTTACGAGATGATTTGCTCACGGTTTGAGCATATATTCCAGATCATATAAAGCTAGTAATATATCCCAAATAAACTTGAATAGATCCCAGAAAGGATCAAGATATGCGCATACAAGTGGGATATTAATTGGCATACTATTCGAAGTCCTCCAGCCAATATCGAGAACATAATATATAAACTCCCATGACTGGATATGAATACTGAGATACTAGCATATGAGTTTGGTGCTCAAGAAATCTCTTAGCATGAGGGGGAGTATTGGTAGTTGGAAATATGTGAAATGCATCACACTATATCCTCACAATTATATGAACTTGAAGTTCAAAGATGCATGATAGGATATTAATCCTTGGTACCAACTACAACTGCTTTGATAAATACATAATAATTCCCCGAATATGAATCAAAGCAAATGATAAAAGGAGGCATATACTTTTGAGAAGTATATAGACATAACCACAATGTAAAATCCCAATGAATGATTGATAATGAGATATCTCGTTTGCCATGGGGAAATAAAAGTTTCGACACAATATAACGCTATGAATGAAATGATGATATCAATGATTGGAAAGAGGATATCGATAAATGGTATGAGGATATCCATGACTGTGAAATATGGATATTGGAAATGGGGATATTAAAATCCATGATTTGTGAAAATGAGGATATTGAAATTCATCAAAATTGAAATATATGCCCTTATAATAAAATGAAACATATGGGCTTACTGAAAGTGACTCATGATGAGATTAACATATTATCAATGCGTGCAGTCACTCAAAATAAAGCGTTGTGAATGAAAATTATATACTGTACTTTTTTCCTTGACTGAGGTTTTATCTCACTGGATTTTCCCAGTAAGGTTTTTAACGAGGCAGCTTAATCACAACCAATATGGAATCTCAAAAAGAAATTTGGAATATATTGCAATGAATATGAGTTCGATATTACGAACTACACAGAAAATGATACTCGTATTAATCCCTGAAGGATCATTGGAATACCTGGGGCATAGTTATATAAAATACGCATTGCACTCTTTTTCCCTTGACTGAGATTTTGTCCCATTGAGTTTTCCTAGCAAGGTTTTTAACGAAACAACTAGAATGGCGTATTAGTATAAATAATGTACTCTTTTTCCTTAATTAGAATTTTTCTCATTGGGTTTTTCCTATTAAAGTTTTAACGAGGCATATTCATAACATAATGAGGATTACTTAAAAGATCAAGATTATTCCTCAAAACTTGAAAACAGAATGAGTAGTTGTACTCTTTTTCCTTCGATCAAGTTTTTCCCACTGGGTTTTCTTGACAAGGTTTTAATGAGGCAACACGTAGATACTCCAACAACGAATGATATACATGACAGATTCACTCAGTTTTTATCCCACGAGATTTTACTGAGACGGCACAAGAATATTCATACAAGAACTATCAAGATAAGGGAGAACAAATTTACGAGACCACAAATTGCTAAAGTTTTATCCCACGGAGATTTCCTAGCAACATTATAATGCAACATGATATGATTACTACAAGCTTCAGTACAAATAGTTTGAAAGTTTTTTTTCTACCATTGGGTTTTTCTTCAAACTAGTTGAGCAAATATTTATATAAATAGTCATTCAAGAGAGAGTGTTATAATATACCATGAAAGTGACGTTTCAATTACCCCTTTGTTTTTATAGTGTGAATGACTATTATACCATTGATGTAATTATGTAATTACAATTGTGCCATCTGAAATTTTCCTATAAATAGGACTTCAGTTATTAATGAAAAACACACATGAGAATCATTCTCTATTTTCTCTCTAAATTCTCTCTCTATAATATTTCGATTTTATAACAGCTTGCTTATATGTCCACAATTGTTATAGTAATTAGCGTTGTGATCAGACTGAACTATACCGAATAATAGGATGGTTCGGTCCTGTGTGATTTTTTTTATTATTATTCAGTCCGGTCCGGTCCGATTCAATCAAATATCATAATTTAAGGTTTGATTCGAGTTCAAAACATACTTTTCAGTTTCAACGTTTGATTCGGTTCAGTATTTCGGATCGAAAATTTGCAAATAGTTTGGTCCGAATTTTAAACAACTATTCAACAAATATTTTACAAATATAAGAATAAGACCGGGCCGGATGGTTCGGTCCGGAAACTACGATTTGAGATGAATACTAAAATGTCGGACCACACCGAACGATTCAGCCCGATTTGCACCAAATTCAAATTTAACTTTTGATTTGATATTTGATTGCACGAATCGAACTCAAATCGAACTTTTTCGAGCCGAATATCTCGAGCCGAATCGAATATTTGCGTTCACTCGCAGGCCTAATAGTATTTACCTGTCGGGAAACCTTGAAGTCAGCAAAATCTGCTCCATTAACTGTGTGGCTGACATGTAATTAACGGTGGGAACATACATTACTACTACTACAACTATGCAATTACAAACCGAGAAAGCGTGCCTTGATAACCAACACGCGTTTATACCTTTTGCATTTGATACATTTGGCTTCCTTGCACCTGAGGCTGTGGAGCTGCTCAAAAGAGTCCAACGAGTTATGCATGACAATGTTACGACCCCAAGGTCTCTGAATGTAGTTTTTAAAAGACTTAGTTTTGCTATTCAAAAAGGGCTAGTGGCGCAGCTTGTTGCCCGCTTGCCTGTCGTTTCAGTGTAAAATGTTCACTTAAATAAATTTCAAACGGCAGTAGCATGAAGAATTATGCAATTAGAAAGCAGCACCCATAACAAGGTTGGAATTGAACAAATAGTAATGGCCTGACCAAATACCAACTTGAAAACAGCACCCAGCAAAAATACCACCACACACTTACCTTTTTTTCTAAACCACTATAGCTTCAAAAGAGTTCTCCACAGGAGGTGCCGGGTTCGACAAATTTATCAGCTCCAGATATTTGTCCTTCATTCTCATGCTGTTTAACTCTACTCAAAATGATTCCATGGCAATCTGTATGAGAATCATAAACAACCAGCCAAAAATTATTTATATTAGAACCATTCCTGCCTTGTTCAGAGTACAAACTTTTCACATTATAAATAATTTTACCTGACACTAGGCAAATGATACCGCCTTTGGCCAGTAAGCGTGTTCAACAAACGCTTCAACTACTACATTAGCATATCCTTTATGGCCCCAGTCTCTGTCCCAAATAACTTGCTATTAATATGTCATTCCAAATTTCCAATGAAACACTTCTAAAATTTTACGGTTTTTATGTTTCTTTTTCTGATTTTATTAAATGCCAGTCTATATATATTCCAAAGGATAAAACCAAACCCAAGCCAAGTGCTACAGACAAGGGTAAACATAAAAAGGCAGTAACATATGATGAGGAGAATCCAGATTTTATTAGACACGCCGTCCTTATCATAGGGTATGGGCGAGATCGACTATTAGGTAGGAAATTCTACTTAATCAAGAACTCTTGGAGCAGAGACTGGGGCCATAAAGGACCTGGGGCCCTAAAGCATTCTTTATGGCCCCAATCTCTGCCACAAGAGTTCTTGATTAAGTAGAATTTCCTACCTGATAGTCGATCTCGCCCATACCCTATGATAAGTAGGGCGTGTCTAATAAAATCTGGATTCTCCTCATCATCCGTTACTGCCTTTTTATGTTTACCCTTGTCTGTAGCACTTGGCTTGGGTTTGGTTTTATCCTTTGGAATATATATAGACTGGCATTTGGTAAAATCAGAAAAAGAAACATAAAATACAGTAAAATTTTAAAAGTGTTTTTCATTGGAAATTTGGAATGACATATTAATAGCAAGTTATTTTCAAGATAAACAAGATTTACCTCTCCATCAAACTGATCGAATGTACCCCTTTAAAATTCAATCGTCGCCCCTACAAGTCTCTCTCGAATAATTTGTCATCTTCTCGTAATCATTGACTGGATGACTAAAAACCATTTGAAAAAGCACGTTTGGAATCTTCTGGTATCGTATCGGGGGATCAGGTAACCTTGGCTTATTCTTCTTACCCTTCTTCTTCTGACCCTATAATCAATCAATCCAAAACCCAGTGTTAGTAAAAAGAGCAAATGAACTTTGATCCAAAATAAGAATTACTAAAAGAGTGTTGGCATTAATGTGAATGAACTTTGATCCAGTACTAAACTTAGTTCAGTTTAGATGTATGTGGTCGTTAGAAAAAATGTGAATGGATTTTTTTTTTCTTTTTGAGTTATATTTAACAGTTGACAGCATGAACTGGAAGTACTATAATTGGTCATCTACCCATCAGTAGAAATAATCTTTCTAGTGAATATCTCAAGCATGAGAACTATGCTAAAAGTTTAAGGCAGTACTCTTCTCTTCCTGAATCGCTACGTCGCCTTCTTAATTTTCTATTTTAGGTAGTTTCAGAATGTTCAATACCCAGTCATTCAACGTGGTAACATTTACATCAACCACTACAAGCCACAAAGAGTTGATTGCTTCCAGCAATCTTGAGAACCCTCGCTTTTTCGTGCATATCAATTTCAGCAGGAAATCATCCTTGCCAGTCTGACACACTTCAATCAGGTGTATCTCCACCGGTGGCTTTTTAGGGCCAACAGACTGGTTCTCATTCAAACAGTCCATGTTCAACAACTTTGAAATATTTGCATTGGCATTGGAGTTGGAGTTTTCCTCTTCCATTGCTGTAAGTTCATCACAGTAGTTTTCGATAGTCTTCCGCAGCTCCTTTACATAATTAGCTGCGTCGCCAACTGTAGCCAATCTGTCCATCTTGGAAATGTTTGGAACCAATGATCCAAGAGTATACATCCACGTCTTTATCTTTTCTTCGGTTTCTCTGTCTGAAGATTCTTCGATTTGAAAGGTCCCTTTTCTGCATGTTTCCTATCCTTGACACTCACTTCATCACACTTGTACCCCAAGTCACAATTAGAATCCTCTTCTTTATTGACCTCAAAATCCTTTTTTTGACATCTTTTCTGTTTAATTCAGTTGACATGGATCCCAAAAAGTTATGACGTTCAGTTTTAAGAGACTGGTGTTCAGTAGAAATACTGGAACCGATGCATGATCGGTCAAAGTTAGAGCTATTGGGAGAAGATTTAAAGGGTATGAATGACATATTTGTTCTCCGAGGTTAAAGTTCATATTGGCTATGTCAGACCTGCAGTCTTGAGAGTATAAGGTACTTTGAACTGGAATGAGATAAAATCCATGAGTTTCTGATCTTCTGGCAGCTGCTTTGAGCTAAAGAGTTCAATCAATCCAACGGCTGTTGGGATCAGAACATGGGTTCCATTCGGTTTGTTGTTGCCCAAAATATTCATCCGAAGATTAAATACTGCTGGAATGGACGAACAACAAACAAAATTTGCGGGAGCACTTCCGAGAGAATATGAATAAACACAAGATTTGCCGGGTTTGTTAGGCCCGGGCTTGAATGCTCTCGCGAGATGTTATTAATACAAATATTCGTGGATACAAGTATTAATGTGAGAATCTAAGTACAATGAGTGTAAAAAGACTCTGTTAATCCGGCTCTTGAGCGAAGCTTGGTGTTCTTCGTCCCTGCCGATCGTCTTCTGTATGAGAGAGGCCGAGAGAAGAAAGAACCGAGAGATAGCTGTTGCCAAGAGTAGGAGAAAGCCAAGTGCTGTGTATTGCTTCTGTATTGTGTGCTGAAATCGCGTGAGACGGAGAGTTGGCCGAGTGCAGGGAGCCTTCTATTTATAGGGGCTGAGGAGCCTTGTCTTCTGGCGGGCGATCGCCTTCCGGCCAATATAATAATGGGGCGATCGTCTGCCGGCCAATATAATAATGGGGCGATCGTCCTTAAGTCACACGGGCTGTCGGCCTAAAGTCAGCATTCTTGGCAACATGTAGGCGGTCGATGAGGAGCCGACGCGCGTCCGAGTCACTGTCACATGCGGTCCTACCGACACCTTTCGGCGGGCGGGTGTGGTGGGCCAGATCTTGTGGTCAACGATCCGTGAATTGCGGATCTTGTCTCGGCTCTGCACGTGGGGTCTGTCCTGAGTCTCGGCCTTTGCCGACTGGATGACCAGCGGCTTTGAGCGGCATGAGACGGTCGTCAATGATCGGTCACCAAGGGTCGGCATCGGTTGGTCACCAAGGGTCGGTCGGCAAGTGCCGAGAGATGATCGTCTGGTCGTCGGCCACCAGGAGTCGATCGCCAAGTGCCGAGAGACGATCGTCTTAGATGTCGATCGCTCGGCACCGGAACTTGTCCTGGGACCTTCGGTCGGCCGATACATCTTGTCTGCGGGGCTGAGACTAGGTCGCCCAATCTCTGGTCGGCAGTTCTGCCTCGACTGCTCGGCAATGGCTAGGTCGCCCGATCACCGAGGCGATCGCCGGTCGGAGAGTATAATTCTCGACACAACAATTGCCCCCCAGCTTGCTCCGATGTTGAAGACATGGGGCGAGGTGGTTCTTGCTGGCGATCGTGTAGGATGAGGACGGGCGATCCGTCGAGCTGACTTTGGATTCGGACTTGGGCTATCATGTCGATTGGCTAGCTATCTATCGGTTCTTGTACCTGCAAAAACAACATTGGCCGATCCCTCGTAGAAACTTGGCTGTTTCGTCGCTGAGGAACCGTGCACAGTCGCGGAGTTCGATGGACCGACTCCATGACCGTGTCTTGTGCGCGAAAACATTGAGTGTCTCGTGACTCATTTTATTGTGAGGGTCCTCTGTTAGGCTGCGTCTCGCCTCGTATTTAAACGAAGGGCGTGCGGTCTTGGTCTAGAGGAGTCCTTGCGCGGGGCGTCACCGGATTAATCAACTCCACTTCCGCGGCTTATTAGCTTTGCTTCCACCTCGGCCCACCATGAAGATGACGAACCTCGACGGTGTACGTTGAGACGGGGGTAGTGGCACGTGTCGCATTGTCCGGGTACATCATGATAGATGGTGAACCTTGAGGGCGGGCGATCGTGTCCACTTGATTAGTTTTGGAGAGCTCTCAGACTACGCCGACCTCGTATTTAAACGAAGGGCGGGCGATCTTGGCCCAAAGGGACCTTGCATGGCCGAAACAGCCAGTTCCATCAACTACCAGGACCATGGCTTTATGATGTGCGGTGGAGGCGATCTCGTGCCTTAGTCCATCATGTTAGATGGTGAACAGTAGATGGCGATCGAGTCCTCCGGTTTGTTGACGTAGCTTGATGATGGCGATCGGGCTGGAAGACTGTGATCGTCGCTCGGCTGCCGATCGCATTATTCATAAGTTGATATCAGCGATCGGGCGGGAGATCGTCGTTCGGGCGCCGATCGCGTTGCTCAAAGGTTGAAAAGAATCCTTTACCTGGCCAGAAAGTCTGCGGCCTTAGCTCGGAATATCGCGTAGGTCGTGGGTTGGTCCTTCGTAAGATGCCTGAACATAGGCGAAAGACCATGGAATCCTCCTAGGACCACGTAGAGGGCGATCTCATCGCTTACGGGCTCGCCGTTGAGGATGATCTCGTCTACCCGGTCGATGTAGTCTGAGTCGGACTCTTCTTCGCCTTGCTTTATTCGCATCATGCGATGGGGACCTTCTGGCCGAGCGACCCTGGTGGCGAAGTACGCTGTGAAGACGTTCGCCAGCTGGTTAAAGGAGCCGATGGACCGAGGCGGCAATGAGGCGTACCACCTGTAGGCGACGTCGTCCAGCGTCATAGGGAACATTCGGCACCTGGTCGCGTCAGATGCCCCACACCCGGTCATGTAGATGTTGAACTTGCTCAGGTGCATTTCGAGGTCCGATCTCCCCTCGTACAAAGGTGTTTGCGGAGGAGCGATCTTGTGCTGCACGGGGGCAAGCTCGATGTCGACCGCGAGCGGCTCGCTCGGCTCGGCGATCTTGTTCTTGGCGCCTGCCCCGGATTCGAGGAGCGCCTTCATGTCGTCGAGCTGGCGTTGCATCGCGGCCATCGCCGTGGCTCGGTCGTTCGCAGATCGGCTTTGGGAGCGGGAGCCGAGGCGATCGTGTACCGATCTCCTGACTCCGCTGCTGCCGACCTCGGCTATTTGGCGAGGGGGAGCCAGACGGCTGGGCTGCCTTCTATGAGTCGGGTAGGCCGAGCTCCTGGTGACGGACTCAAACTCCGTCGTCTCGTTGCCCCGGTCGCCAAGATGGGTCGCTGCCCAGGCGATCAAAAACAGAGGTGCCCCGGCTGGTGAGCGCCTCTCCTTGCGGATGAGAGCCTCCTGGCGATCGCTCGGCCAGTAACGCCCTGAACTTCCGCTTGGTCTTCCGGCGGATGGCCGAGGGGGTGATAGCGGGAGGCGCGTCGAGAGCACTTCGTCGCTCCCGCAGGACGGCCATGGCCTCGTCGATCTGCTCCGCGGTTCGGAGCTGATCGAGCGAGAGGCTTGGGCCGTCGCCCAGGGGCGGGATCGAGCGCCTCTCACCGCGGCAGCTACCTTCCGCCATCGGCTGTGGCTCGGACTGAGACGGAACAAGGCGTCTGGCGGGCTGGCCAGCGGCTTTCTTTGACGCGGAGGCGGAAGACATTTTTTCTGAAAGATTTCTTTGAAGCGCAGTGAGTGTGACTTCAAGTATATGCCCCGAGAACAGTGAGTGTTCTTCGGGACGGTAGGAATAAAAATTTGAGGGTTAGATCCCCTTCCTCTAGCGCCAATTGTTGTTGCCCAAAATATTCATCCGAAGATTAAATACTGCTGGAATGGACGGACAACAAACAAAATTTGCGGGAGCACTTCCGAGAGAATATGAATAAACACAAGATTTGCCGGGTTTGTTAGGCCCGAGCTTGAATGCTCTCGCGAGATGTTATTAATACAAATATTCGTGGATACAAGTATTAATGTGAGAATCTAAGTACAATGAGTGTAAAAAGACTCTGTTAATCCGGCTCTTGAGCGAAGCTTGGTGTTCTTCGTCCCTGCCGATCGTCTTCTGTATGAGAGAGGCCGAGAGAAGAAAAAACCGAGAGATAGCTGTTGCCAAGAGTAGGAGAAAGCCAAGTGCTGTGTATTGCTTCTGTATTGTGTGCTGAAATCGCGTGAGACAGAGAGTTGGCCGAGTGCAGGGAGCCTTCTATTTATAGGGGCTGAGGAGCCTTGTCTTCTGGCGGGCGATCGCCTTCCGACCAATATAATAATGGGGCGATCGTCTGCCGGCCAATATAATAATGGGGCGATCGTCCTTAAGTCACACGGGTTTAGGGCATTCTTTGGCGGCCAATGTGCGGTCGATGAGGAGCCGGCCACGCGTCGAGTCATTGTCACATGCGGCCCTACGACACCTTTCGGCGGGCACTGCCAGTGGTGGACGGATCTTGTGAGGCGTAGTCGGCAATCCGTGAATTGCGGATCTTGTCTCGGCTCTGCACGTGGGGTCTGTCCTGAGGCTCGGCCTTTGCCGACTGGATGACCATCGGCTTTGAGCGGCATGAGGCGGTCGTCAATGATCGATCACCAAGGGTCGGCATCGGTTGGTCACCAAGGGTCGGTCGGCAAGTGCCGAGAGATGATCGTCTGGTCGTCGGCCACCAGGAGTCGATCGCCAAGTGCCGAGAGACGATCGTCTTAGATGTCGATCGCCAATGTTCTAAAAGGCGCTAGGCGGTAGGCGGGCGGACGAGGACCTTCTAGCGCCTAGGCCTTGGAGGCGGCGCCTAGGCGGCTAGGCGCTAGGCGGTTTTTTTATATATTTTATATTTTATTTAGTTTTATATATGCATACAAAATGCATAATAATATTCTTTTCAAAAATAGTCTTGAAAAAAAACAACATTCCAATAGTCTTGAAGAAAAAACATTCAAAAAGCAAAAGTCACAAATTAAAGTCAAATTTCCATGTCTTCCTCATCTCCATATCCTTCCTCCAATATATGTTCTCCATCGGACTCATAGTCATACTCTTCATCATTTTCCTCCTCTTCCGAGTCATCATCCGACACAAAGTCTTCTTCATGGAGCTCTCTTGTTACGATGTTTCTAGCACTTTTCTAGGCTCAAAGCATTTCATCCGCTCGGTTGCTTCCCAAACCATCTCCCAAGTAAGATCCGAATCGGGCTCAACTTCACCATCATCACATTCAACAATCCATGATTGTCCAATGAAGAAAACACGTTTTGGACAAAACGTTAAAAATAAAATAGAAAAGGAAAAAAATGCGGAGATGGAAAAAAATCGACATAAAAGGAAACACAGGACCCTTTAGCCTAGCCAGACACTTTAGCCCACCTAGGACCCGCCTAGCCCACCTAGGACCCGCCGAGCCGCCTAGCAGAACCGCCTAGGGGGTAGTCGGGGCGGAGGACCACCTTCTAGCGCCTAGGCGGCCGCCTAGGCCGCTTTTTAGAACACTGTCGATCGCTCGGCACCGGGACTTGTCCTGGGACCTTCGGTCGGCCGATACATCTTGTCTGTTGGGCTGAGACTAGGCCGCCCGATCTCTGGTCGGCAGTTCTGCCTCGACTGCTCGGCAATGGCTAGGTCGCCCGATCACCGAGGCGATCGCCGGTCGGAGAGTATAATTCTCGACACAACACTGAGTTTAACCAGCTTGGTTTCTTGGACATCAATACATCTCCATGGATCCCAGAATACAAAGGAATGGCATCGGGCAATTTGGCAAGAAACTTGCAAGCATGAGTTCTAACAGGATGCTTAATCAACTGATCCTTACACTCATCGACCACACAAAGATGACTATTTTCAGTCTTGATCCTCAAAATGTGTTTACCAACTTCATTTCCACCACTGCAACAACAAGCACCCCACTGTATAAACCTTGAAGGATCCGCCTAATGTCCAAATGACACAGTAGTCCCACGGCATGATTGTAACCATTTGTGAATGAACTTTGATATGGAATAAGATGCACTAATAGATAAAGTTGAGCTATTCGTACAAAAATTACGTGTTGAGCAATCAATCAATCCAAAACTTGGTAAAAATATGAATGAACTTCTATCTACAAAACGATTTACTACATCTAGTGTTGGCAAAAATGTGAATGAACAGATAAGATGTACTAATCGATCAAGTTGAATTATTGGTACAAACCTTGGAAGTGAAAGATTCTGGATCACCGCATTTCTCCTTTCTACCCACGAACTTGTAGACAGACTCCTCCACCCCAACATCTTTCATGAATTTGTAGATGTCTCGAAAAAGTGACGACTGGCATCCGACGATATCAGGAGACGAGTCATTATGCATGCAGTCACATACATGCAGTGGCGAGAAAAACTGGAGTACCCTTTGTGCAAGATCTTCATTGGCTCCCGCCAAAGCAGCAGCCATATTGGCGCACACGACACATGCGACACAACAATCTGAAAAATGAAAATTTATTATTATAATATACAGGACAAAAATACACAACATATTAAGTTAATAGATACTCACGGCAGTCTTCTTGATTTCTCGGACTACCGATGACCTTTTGTCCGATGCAGCTATATATAACCTGTTAAATAAATAAATAAATAAATACTAGTTAATAAATTAGAAAAAACCTAAATATGGAAGTAGTAGACGAATTAGAAACCAACATATCACTTACCCCGGATTCACCGCCAAAGAAAGAATCAGCAAGTAAGTTTTCATCTTCTTCAAAGGATTTCAAGTAATCCCGATCTTTGTCTTCTCGAGACATTCCTAACCATCATACAAGTAAGAACAGTAAAAACAACAAAAATTGGTTGATTAGCATCTCAGTAAGAAAAAATCTGAAGGAGAGATGGTTCGGTTTATTACTCACCCAAGAGCTTATAATTGCAGAAGGAAAACTAATTATCAAATATATTTTATACCCAAATACGTCTACTGAGATAATAATTAAACACCTGAACAGCTAATAAGAACCTATACATCATTAAACAGACACTACTAAAAAATTACTCCAAACGTAAGAGCTAATAACTCTTACATAAAGCTAATCCCTCTTACATAAAGGTTTTATGTAAGAGCAAACACTCAATGTGGTCTGTTACAATTGTGGTTGTGGTAAAAGAATTCTTATGTAAGAGGCTCTTACAGAAGATGGTAAGCTAACAGCATCAACTAAGAGCTATTTGTTACATAAAATACTAATATTTGGCCAATTTTTAATCCAGAGTTCCAAGTTAACTCCAACATTAAAGATAATTACGTGAACAAACACAAATTAACAGCTCCAATCACCAGCACAGGTAAGATTCCATCAAAATAAGCAACTCATGGCTTCACATGACTTCACATGAGATACATTTTATATAATTAGCACATCCATCATTTTTAGAGACCTAAGACACCTTCTTCTTTGCAAATAGTTTGTAAGGCATGCTATATCACATTTCTATGCATAACAGATAAAAGATATTTCCGTCAATTTCCAGAAAAAGGTCTGCTATTGAACTTTCTCAAAATTCAGAAGCAAGGGAAATGGCACAACAAGGCTCACTAAGATAGGAAAAATATATATTGCCGAGTCTATTAAGAGAAACAGATGTAAAGAGACTTTTCAAGAGAATTTTTGCAGTTTTAAGCTCTCTTCAGTATGACCCCTTCCCGGACAGAACAATAACACAGGATATAGTAAAGACATAGCAGAATGAAAACACAAACCATCAATCCTAAAAGTCAGGATCCTGTTCAAGGCACGCGTATTTTAGAATGTCCATTGCATAAAATTAGACATTACAGTATACCCATATGACTAAATTAAAGGATTATTTACCTTTTGTTTGAATTCAACTTCCTTCTCTTTATACTCCTCACACCGGTTGAATGGCAGACATATTAATAGTATTAGACCTGGTGAAGCAATGGAACTGATTGGTAGCATATCATAGGATTGACTACATAGGGGCATGTGGAGGCTGGATCATTTTATATCCTCTAAAGTCTAAACCATACCAAACAAGTAACAATTTCCTATATATTCTCAACAACCTTACCCCATTATCATGACGATTTCATTGTACAGAGGACCACTGCAGCAAACTAGAGAATAACTTTTCAAGATTACGCCATCCATGCAAGTCTCCATATACATAATTCATATCCATTAAGTTTCAATTATAGAGGATGGCATGCATCAGATTGTATGCAAATAAGATTGAGACCAATATGTACAGGGAATATGGAGTCCCACGTCCTAGCAATGCATGAGAAAAAGAATAAAAGTTTATCTTTACTACTTTCATAACTATCTTTGGCGTGATAGACTTTTGAGCCTATAAGATTGACAAATATGGATATGGATATAATGTGAAGCTGATGCAATCTGAAACTATATGAGAATAGTTTGTGCTTGACAGAAACAAATCTCTGTTCTATTCTCCACAATAACCCCATATGATAAACATAGACGGTGCATCTTGTCATATAGTAATCCATCAAACATACCTCACAAACAGCTGGATGTTTTCATCACATATCTCATTGAGCAGCCTTCTATCAAGAGATGCTTCTGGAACAGAGACCTGTAATAAATTACACTAAGATTATATAGTCACTGAGACGAACAAATCCACCACTACATTATAAAGTGTTCTTTGACTCTTCAGCATGTTCTAACATTAATCACTTTTTATCTTTTTCCTTTCTCTTTTTCATTTTTTATGGTTTGATATGTAATTAAGCTGTAAGCTCAAAGATAAAAGCTAGGAAATCTACATTTACTTGTGTTGAAAAGTAAGATGAGGAGTGGGAGAGCTAGCTAGTACAACTGTAGAATGAATACACATAAGGGAGAAGAAAAGATCAGTATATGATGAAAAAGGTTTATGAGATGCACACAGACTCAAAAGCTGGTTGATAACTCAAACTCCAGAACACTTATTCCATTTGCTGCTTGAAAATATGAATTACCAATCCAACATTAAAAAGAAGTTGTGAATAGAGATGCTTGCAATACAGAGACTACTCCAACTCAGTTATACAGGAAAAAAAACCCAAAACAAAACAATTTCTGGTCTGAACATGGGCACAATTTAACTGTGAGTGAAGATTCATACCTTTTGATGATTTCGTTTGACCTCCAAATAGTACCCAAAACTCGTCACTGCATCTTAACACGTTGCAATGCTAAACCCGCCGGTAAAGAAGATGAGCTTTCAGACGTAAAATGGAAGAACTTGAGCGATTTTTTATGAAGGCTGTCGGAAGGTTTAAAAAAGACGGAAGGTTTGGGCGGGTGAGTGTGAATAAGGAAATATGGTAATGAATGGGATAAACCCTAGTTTTTGTTTACTCATATGGGCAAAAACGTCCCATCATTTCATAATGGGGTAAAAATTATAGGGTACGATGCATTATTCAACCCGTGCGATGCACGGTCTTTGGTTGAATATCTACGTGTTTTGTATCTAATGTTGGGCCAGACGGTTGAATGAGCAAATGACATAATTTAAATGCAGAGAAGTTTATATGTTTTTTTTATTGTTATTGTCCTTTTATTTTAGTTTATGTAATTAGTTATATGAAATGAGGCTTTACTAACTCGTATGTTGCTCCGGAGTTGTTTTTGGTTTATTTAACTCGTGCGATGCACCGAATGTATCTAAGATTTCATAGCTAAAATTTAACCATCTTGTAATTTATACTATCATTTAAAAGTTCATTTTAATCACCTTATGTATTAGAAGGTGCATTTGCATTATGATGTTTAGCATAACATTTGTATTTAAATTAGTTTATTTACATTAAAAATTACAATTAAAATAGTCTCTTCTTATGTAATTCCACCCCAATAATTACTGTCGTTTACAAACTGATATTTCTCTCCCTAAAATACCCTTCTACAATCTCTTTGCTAAAACCAAAAATTAATAAATTGAAATATGAAATTATGATAATAAAAATTAATAAATGAGACAGTTGTTTCGTCTTACAGAACCTCCAAATACGGCCGACCCATCTTTTGAAGTTAGGTATAATTATAATTTTTAAATCTTTTTTATGTATTTTGTTAGATTTTTTTATATTATAATTTTTAAATAAGTGACATAAATCCCCCTTCCACATTAAATTAAGGGGGATAAGTTTTATATAGTATAGATTCTCAATTTACTTTTACTGACCTCATTTCTCAGCGCCATTTGTGGGGATGAACGGCCAGCGACCACCGGCAGCCATCGACGGAATTTTTTTTCTGGCCGATCGACCATCCCGACCACCGACAACCGCCGGATTTTATTTTTTAATTTTTTTACTGCCAGTGATCAACGATGAAAATTACTATTTGATCATTTATATTATCAAGAGTATTGGTCAACCACTACCGGTCAACACTGACCAACTGCGAAAAAAATTATCAGCTGATAATTTATGTTACCGACAGATATCCTAAATTACCATATATACTGGTGAATATTTTGACCGTCGGCAACCACTTCCAATCACCGTCGCTGATTTGTTAATAAAATTAACAATGGATAACTTAAATTACCAATAGATATACTAAATTAAAACATAAAAAAAAAAAAGACTGTTAATTTCATTGCAAAGTCATCGTTAAATAATAATGAGGAATTATCTCTAATTGTTTATCATCAATATGCACATGACGTAAAATTTTCAGATATCTTTCTTTTTTTAACATAGAAATGTGTGATAAAACCGTCGAATATAATAATTGTGCTGAACCAAATCAAACCAAATCAAATATACTCAGTATATTCTGCCGTAATGCGTCTTGGGAGGTAAGATGTCGCACCACGCCCTTATTTTTTTGGTAGGGAGAATTTGTTTAGTGAAGATCCCCAACTTAGTGCACAGCAAAATATTGAGTGATAAATACAAAGAAGCACATGATTCGGAAAAGCTCAAAACCATACCTAAACTCATGGCTTAATTCACGTGAGACTTATCTAAGGGGGCTTTGACTACTACCCTCTCGATGAACACTGCTCTAACAAAAGAGAGGTTGACTGTGCACAGCTCCCTGTCAGAAATAAACCACACGCAAAAGCCAATAGGATAAAATATACAATAAAAATAAAAAAAATACAATGTTCTAGGTCAACGCTAACCGGGACAACCCAACTCTGGGACTCTCTACTACAGAACCGCTCCCTAGAAAAGAATCCACAACTCTGATCTGGCGTCTCCAAGAGCACCTATCAACTGTCATGATCTCGGATAAGTTTAAGGCCTTCAAATATAATTTCAGCTGCTCCTCCCACGTCCTCCTCGGTCTGCCTCTCCTCCTCCCCCCTACAATCAATAAACTCTGGACCCTCCTCACCAGAGCCGAGGCATGCCTCCTGCGGACGTGGCCAAACCATCTCAAGTGCTAAGTTATCACTAAATAGTATGGTGGCAAAATATACCGAAATGCCGAAATACCGAATTTATCGTACCGAAAAATTATCGAAATTGCCGAAAATTTCGGTATACCGAATTTTTGGTACGATGGTGCCGTGCCGAAAAATTTCGGTACGGTAACGATATGAAATTTTTTTATTTTCGGTATATACCGAGATACCAAAAAAAATCGGTATTTCAATATATATATATATATATATCAGTATGTCGATATTTTCAGTATCTTTTTTATTCGGTATTTCGGTATATATCGGTATATCAAGATTGTTTCGATATTTTGGTAATTCGGTATTTCGATAAGTTGAGTGGCTATCACGCTTGCAGACCTAAAGGAATAAGAACCGGATGCCGGCCTCGATAGGCTGCTAAGGCTCGGAAGGCCTCTACAATTGATGATCCGGTATACCGAAATAAAATTCGGTATACCGAAATAAAATTCGGTATACCGAAATTTCGGTATGGTATCGGTATGGACCGAAAGCCATACCGAAATTTCGGTATAGCGGATTTCGGTATACCGAAAGTTTCGGTACGGTATCGGTATGAATTTTGTTGTACCGAAATTTTTGGGCGGTATCGACAACAAAATTCGGTACGGTACGGTATGCCACCCCTACTAAATAGTCCCGCCAAATAATATTATTATTCTAAATTATAAAAAATAACCCCATTGAATTATTTCAAAATGTTTCACTGTATTATGAATGTGATATGTGGATTTTTTTTATTTTTTATTTTAACTTATAGAAACTTGTGTGAAATAAATATTATTACCGTTCTAAACTTTTATATGTATTATGATCTAAAATTTTAGTTTTCTCTTGTATTAATTATTTATATGATTTAGGATTAATTTATAATTGAAAAAAATCAAAAGAATGAAATGCATTGATTGAGACATAGGAAGTATTAATTAAAATGTTATAAAAAAAAAAAAGAGTTGATACAATAAGTTTAATCCCAGAAACTAGATACATGTAGAAATACAATATGTCATCAGACTAATGACTAATGAGTATTAGATTTGAATAAGTAAAACCACGCGCTTTCAATGTGAGTAAAGAGATAACAAAAAAAATTACTATTGAAAATCTGATATAAAAAGTTCTATCAAATTGTTGGATTACGATGAGAAATTTACATATGCTATTTATAATTTATAGTATATGAAATAATGATTTAGAATTGGTAATCATATTTAACTATTTATATTATTTACTACTTGAATGATGATGTGGAATTTTGTAGAATTTTCATAAATAGTTGAAAAATACTCGCAAAATTACACGTCATTCAAATGAATCTGGTGCATTTGTTGGACTGCATTTTAATATGTGTTATAGATATTATTAAATCCGGATCACATATCTATTGAAGAAGGTTCAACCCGGGTCAACTCGGTGGATTGGCCCGGATGCCATGATAAATATGCTACATTATGTATAATAGTATCCAAAAAGAAAAAAAAAACATATATATGTTTCAGGAGAAAGTAAAAGACTGTAAATACGAGTCAATCAATTGTATTCATAACACTGATAGAGGGACTTTTATATAGGCATTGCAATGAGAGTCCTTCCATACATAGGATTCCTAGATAAGGTAAGACATCTAATAGGATCCTACTACCTATAGAAGGATCTAGAACCTTCCATCTATGTATCTACAACCAGTATTAGGTAAGACACATCACAGGAATAATAATTCCCGGAACACTACCCCTGTGTCGAGCATTAATACAACAATGGTGCAGAAGATGTTGCCTTAGTAAAAACCTATTCCAAGCCAAAACAAAGCCCCGTGAGAAAAATAAAGGCTTGATGAGGAAAAGATTGCAACGCACCAACATAACATGTCATGTATACTCCCCCTGATGTATACATAATGACTCCCCCCGATGAGTACCTCAAATCATAAGAGTCACATGCCAAGTTGTCCTCACAACTATACCAAGGAAAAACCCAGTGGGAAAAATACCTATTGGTCTAAGTTGAACGGAAGTACAACGCATCATTGTATGGATGTTCTCATAGGTCGCCTCGTTAAAAACCTTACCAAGTGAAAACCCAATGGGAAAAAACAAACATTGATCTAAGGACAAAAAGAGCGCGACGCATCCAAAGTGCAGAGTCGCTAAAGACTTATCCGAAATCAAGTTTTCTAAAGTCTTGACTCTCATGCACTAAATCAGTCATAACTTCTTCGGTTCAATAGGTATCAACGAAACTGTAGGAATTCTGAAAACTGGACACTCCTAGCTTTTCATTCACATACAGTACGCAACCTATATCATCCTGAGTAGATCACACAGCTCTATCGAAGTTGACTCAGTAAATTACCGGACATATCCTCTCCTACTTTGCAACAATATTTATATGTCACTCAACATGATGGATGTGATCAAATGGTTGGTTTTCTTGAAAAGTATACAGAGACCTTTCCAGTGGTACTAATTTCACCATTTTCCAACAAGTGAGCTGCCTTGTAGGTCATATGGGAGATAGACCAATACATTTTGGGCAAATTCGGGTATCGATTTTCAAGTGTCCTTTTATCGAGATAGAGCGAGCTTCAAGCTTCTTGTCAATCACATATATTGCATGAACGCATCCTACGCCATCATCACAGTGGCTTTACCGGATTATTACGAATGAGTACATCGAGTAGAACATGAGTACATAATACCGTACTTTTGTCTTAAGACTGCATCATCACTTAAGTGAGTCAAGTCTTATTATGGCTTCGACTAATCATTGGGAATCATATAGGCATTACTTTATCGTCTCTTATGGAAACCGTCCCTTAGATTGCCTTAAACCGATTGATGAATACGCATCATCAAGTGTCCCCAGATCATTTCATTTTTAACTTTGGATTTAGCGGGATCTCTTAGTATCACAAGAGTACATCACTATACCCTTAGTTTTACACGCAAAAGCTTCATATCTCTTCCAAATTAAGTATATACTTAGTATGCGTTCCCGACAATCACTTGTCAACGCGCTCCGTGGTCAGGAGCCATTTGATTTGAGTCTGATCCACCACGAGATCCTTTTATCACTTAACTTAGTTTCCCACTAAGATAAGATTTAACCACAAGCTGCATGTCAGTTTTGCGGAAACTATCTAACTGAAAAGATAGTGGATGCTATAACATCCATTACGATAGCACAACTAATTTTCATGTCATCGTAGTCGATTCCAATGCGTTCATGAGAAACCTCGCGCCATGAGGTGAGTTTAACTCCTTCTCTCATTCGTTTTAACAAAGTATATAGATAGATCTTATCTTTGGAGTGTTGGCACCACTTCAACAAAGGGCTATCACTTTGTTTATACTGGAGTCGCATATGTTTCCATTTTAGGCCAATGCTGCAACATTGCAGAATTTCAACGAAGTATGGTTTGATTAAACTCACATTTCACGTCCTCATGTACCGGCTTTATTCATAGAGTACTCTTTATGGATTGACATTCATTGAAGCGTCCCCCAATGATGACTATAATCCAGAATCACATGAGACGGATGAGTTCATTTGATCATATGATCAAGTTTCATGTACCAAACTCGCATACATTCTTAGCGAGAGTATTTATCGAACCAAGTGGCATCCCAATACTCTATGAGATCCACGGCCTAGTAACACCGTCTACCACAATTTGTGGTGTTACCATATCACCATTCATAGGTGACGAACGTCCATGACCGGACACAATCCTTGCAGACATGTTTGCAGCATGTAGTAATCTCGTCACTTTAGGGAACTTGATGAGGCACAGTAGGGACAAACTATGACAATTCCAAGTCGTTCTACTCGAACATGATGGTTCGCATCTCCCCCTAACGACGGGAAGACTGGCTCATCAAAGTGACTTACGAGATCGTCTGCCAAGGTATATTTTAAGCAGACTATGAGTGAAAGCGCATGTCGTATTCATCATTTATAACCCATCATAATGCGTTGTGGTGACGCACTTTGGCACATGAACATGTGGATGATAAAGGTTTTTCATTGTTAACGCAATCCAGCTAACAGAATGCATATTGTTACACTCGTAACTAAGCATTTGAATGATGATAGGTATATGTGAATATGACATGTTGACCTATGCTACATAACCGTAGCTATTGGTCTTGAGAATCCAACAAAATAGCCACCATGCACCACAGGGATCGAACATAAAGAAACGATTGAATCGATGATAGGCCGTTGGTTTTGTCGAACCTCTAGTGCTTTCTTGAAGAGTTCAATCCCTTAACCAGTCCCAAACACCTCAAAATTTCGTGATCATGTGTAAACTGGTGTTAGGATTCCAAAACCATTAACTTTGGTCAGAAACCGGTCGAAAAGACATCGAACTGGTCATTGGAATGGCTGGTGGTATGTGAAAACTTCATTTAAGTGGTTCACCTCTTTCCAAGTCTCCAAATGGCACCACAATTTGTGAGAAAGTATCTTTGGACGTTAGGAAGTACTCATTAAAATTTCACTTTAAGACTTGGTCTAAAAGTAGGTGAACCGATCTTTACAATGACTGGTCCGCAAGTTGGACAACCAGGTTTCATCAACTTATCAATCATTGTCAAAGGAACCACATAACATATAAATGTTATAACTTGAATACGACCATTTATGAACACCATAATAACAACATAAGCCACCCAGGATAAACCATATAGGAATATTACACGCCGTAGACCCCTTTTCACGAGGATCTACCAGGCTAAACCTTAGAAAATGACCAAATGTTTGCCTGGCCAGGGTCAAATAATAAAATAATACAGACCGTTAAGGTTACTTACACGTGAATACACAGACCGATGAGGTCACACGACTCAATCATCAGAACTGACTAAAACAACATTACCCACACAGGGGTCGAAACACAATACAGCGGAAGACTGGAATCAACTCTGACAACACAATGAAAATAAAAACAACTCTCATCTCTTGATTAGTATCGCAACTCGTCATCCTCCTGTGCCAATCCTGTGATTGCTCCCCTGAACCTGCATATACCTGGATGCAAAACAGACATCCACCCCCCGATTACTCGGGGGTTAGTAAAACTCCACTGTTTTACTAGTGCAAGTATACTACGATATGAAATACAACAAGAAAATAGCAACCACGAATTTACCACGGAAATCAACTATCAAAATATTCCCGAGAAGTTCTAGAATTTCGGATTCCAGCTAGCAATATTTGAAAAGGAACTCATTAGCTCGGGGATTTTTAAAGTAGAAATTCTTTTCGACCTCAAGTCCCGATTTACAAAACCTTTTCGAAAATGTTAGGGCCTCAGCCCTATTCTCATTTCAAAACACACTAGTTAAGATATCATCATGAGTTCGTGACCCATGTTATAAACGTTATCCAAACAATCACTGTCATACGATCACTGTTCGTACACATCATATACCGAACTCCGGAGGCCTCGACGGACCCTACCCGGACCACATGCATTGTTCGTACACGTCATGTACCGAACTCCAGAGGCCTCGACGGACCCTACCTGGACAACATACATCATTCGTACACATCATCTACCGAACTCCAGAGGCCTCGACGGACCCTACCTGGAATACACATCTTGTTCGTACACATCATGTACCGAACTCCAAAGGCCTCGTCAGACCTTACCTAGAACACACATTATTACGACGCAACTCATATTGATCAACTCAACACATCACAGCAAGTAACACACATGGTTATCAATAAGTCAAACCAATCAACAATACATCGTAATACATATTCAAATATATAATCAAACCGACACAAATGTCATGATCATCACGATAAATTCAACCATGACCAATCACGCACAACACGAACCAAGTGAGAAACATCATCACTACCATCAATTGTTCACACTTATCAAATTATACGAAGCACATTCACGAAGGCAAAACAATTTATCACAAACCTAACACGAAGTTTCTATCCACAAGACACAAATCATATAGCAAGATACTTGCCTCAATAACCGCTACCGAACACTCCGAAGAACACGGTTCGACCCGAAAGCTCGGACCCCGAAGAAGACGACGAACGGGACGGTTCCGACTCGAGTTCTTCACAAGGATTTCGTCCCTAAGTCATATCAACAATAAATCAACAATCGTATGATGAATAATAATCGCATAACGCCCGAATCCCCCTCTAAGACCTTTCATCGGACACCTTCAAGGCGTCGATTAAGAACTCGACCAAAAAGACGAATCTAGACAATCCAACCATGGAATATCAAGGGAAATGATAGGATACATCTTAAATAATACTCAATCCATCACAAATCTAAGTTATTACGGTTAAATCGGACAAGAATAACAAAACCCCCAATTTTCCCAAACTAGGATTTTCAGAAAATCTGACCTGATTCACTCGATCAAAGGATGTTATAGGATGGATAATCGATGATATGAACTCCAAGACTTCATGGATTCATCACTTGACAACATGCCTCCACGCCTACAAAGTCTCCAGCCGCGGAAGGGAAAGAAACGAGGTGAGAAAATGGGTGAAAACCCGTCTGTTGGCCTTATATAGGCAGCCTTTCGGCCGCCTTACGTACGTAATCGGCCATGGCTTACGGCCGTAACCGGCCATGGCCGAGTCTTCTGCCCAACACTGCCGGCAGCGCTACGTACGTGACCGGCCAAGGCTTATGTACGTAGCAGGCCTTACGGCCGTATCTGCCGGGCTATTACGGCCGTAACTCGACTAGGAGTGGCCTAGCCCCAAAATGCCCGGCCATGACTCGCCCGTGGCCAACTCCGACGGTCCAGACAACTCTGAAACCCAGACCCGAATACAAACCAAGGATACGATTACAAAGTACTCGCAAAGACGAATCTAAGCGCTAAGAGAACACCCGATTCCGACCACCCGAAGGCTCGAAATTCGACAACGGGAGTAATTACCCCAAAGTTTGGGAAATTACGAAAACGGACCAAAACGTCCGAAATACACGATACACGACCGAAACACTAAACCAAAGCTCGCAACATGAACAATAACATTAAATGAACTTAGAGAAACTCGAAACAACAGTTTCGGACGAGATTCGCAAGAATCGAACTCAAGTGCGGAAAAACCATTTAAGAACACGGAACTCAACAAAATGATACCGAAACGAACTCGGATGACAAAAAGTGCAGAATTAATCATTCTTGAAATAACGAAATGGTCACAAAAGAGTCACTAAGACGGAATTTCGCCAAAAAAGAAAATTACCGGAAATCGAAATTGCGGATATTACATACTACCCTCCTTAAAAGAAGTTTCGTCCCGAAACTTAAAACAAGTAGGGAGAAGCAATATCCCGACAGGAAAACTCAACGAGATACACAAGAAATGCGTAACTTTTTCCCATCGGCGAAATGTTACAAGCAACGGAAAGGAATATACGGTGTGAAAACACGCTCCACGACGACCAACACAACGCCACCGGCTATGATTCAAAACAATAACGAGCAAATAACGACACATCACATACCACATCACATGCACACATTTAATCAAAGAAACGCACGCGACAACAAGTCGCACCCCACTAAAATGGCTATGCGATAGAAACAAATATAGTATCACGATAAAAATCACTCTGATTCACATCAACAAGAAAATGTCCGGCGCCAAGACACAAACAATCCAAGATAACGGAAAGTGAAAATACTAGATATTACATTCTATCCCACTAAAAATAAGTTTCGTCCCGAAACTTAAAACAAGGTTATCAGAGTGATACATAACAACACAACGACACATAATAAATTACTAATTTCATGACTCCATGGTCCACTGTTACGTCTCCGTAGGTTCAGCAGCCATACGGAAATTTATTCAAAACAAATATCAGTCATCAAGCTCCAAACATAAAAACGTCACAAAATACATCTCAACACGAGAAACAATCCGCGTAACGAGCACGAAAACACCATCACTGGACATCACTGGCCCCTCCAGGAGTAGGGATGAACTCCGGTTCCCTACCATCTTGGCAACAACCTCGCAATACTGGACTCGATGCCCCTCGCGTCCACAATTATAACAAGTCATCGGTGGTTTCTTACAATGCGTACGTTCATAGCCTGTAACGTTACAGTTGAAACGCTTAGAGCATTACCAGAACTCAAAGACACCAGCTTGGGTCCTTTAGATTCTCTAGCTGACCGGGAAGGTCCCATACTCGACTGATACGAGGGTCGAGGTTTAGGAATACCAATTCCTCACTTCCTGATGCGTCATCGGAAATCTTCTGTTTCTTCGCTACCGATACAGACTCTGTAGACATCATAGCCATTTCAAATGCTAAGGCTCGATCTTGATAGTCCTTCAACGTTGTACACATAAAAGGGGTCATACACTGCCAAACCTGAGGTTTCATGCGCATATCAAAGTAACGAACCTTATCTGTCTCACTTCGCACTTGATCTCGAACGTAACACAGTTGTCGATTGTAATCGACTATTGCTTGAGATATCGACACATCTCGGGGCGTAGCCGAGAAAAACTCGACAATTCTACGTTCCTTAACAGGCGGCGGACAATACTCGGCCTCCATAGCAGTCTTGAATTCAGCCCAAGTAGCAGTACGATCACTAGGCGCTATGGCCTCCCACCAGTCTGCAGCTTCCCTGTCGAGCAGGTATTGAGCAATAGGCACTCTTCTCTCATCGGGACAAGCTATGGCATCAAATGTTCTGTCCAACTGGAAGAGCCAGTTCTCCCAACCTAACGAGTCAGAAGAACCTACAAAACGGGGCGGCTGCATCCTCATCACATCTCGTAACCACTTACTAGCCCCGTTATCCCCATCTGGGTTCTCATTCCGATGTACGGCCTGATTCATCTGCACTAACTGGTCAACCACTTGACGAAGGATGGCAGCGGCGCCAACGTCAACATTAACGCTGGCTGATTGTCCCTGATCATGCGACTGGTCATCACGACCATCTGTACTGAGCGGATTGGTACTTGACAAGGAGTGAGTTGCCCTCTCATGCTCCTGATTACGACCACCGCCACAACCACGGCCTCGGCCTCTACCTCTCAGCATACTGAACGGCCACCGATCAGAACAACAAAACAAATATCACAAAATCAACATAGGCAACAAACAACAGCACAATAAAGTATTCACTCCAATCATCACACGAGTACACGAACTAACACTGCAATAATATACTTAAATTCATAGGTAATTCGCACGCCTACACCAACAGAGGTGCACGACTTCTACCAAAGTAAACACAGTCAAGACCACATACATGTCATTGAAATCAGGCACTTGTCACATTCTTTAAAAATAAAATTTTTCCCGAGGTATTTGTTCAAATGATAATATTTTAAAATTCGCGATTTTGAAAGATTTTGCTGGGATGAAATTTTGAAAACACTTTGTTTAACACCTCGGTCATTTAACCAAAACCATGGACCCATTATCAAAACTGCTTTGATTTGAAATCACTTGCACAATAATACGTTGAAATATCAAATCCACTCTATAACCGATGTCAGCAAAATGACCTTATTAATATCTGCCAGCACACTAATCATTGCCGTAGATAAGCTATCATGTCCAGGATAACGTCATAGAACAATACAATTAAATTAGACTATGTCGTCACAACATTTAGGTGTACAATCAAATTTGCTAACAAGAAGGGTAACGATCGCCAACATGCCAATAATATCAGAACAGGATAAACAACCGAGCGCGACATTGCTGATGCAATAGCTAAAGTTCACAATCGTCGTCTGCAGACCACACGACTATATCCATAGGAATCGAACGACAGGTAAAGTGTACAGATATGTCTCTAACAATAAGATTACGGTTGTGACAGTAATAAGCTTACGGCCGTAACAACTAGAAGATTACGGTCGTAATACCAACATCTTACGGCCGTAGCAACTACCAACTTACAGCCGTAACACAGATTTCGTACGGCCGTAACTGTTGGCTGTTAGACGGCTGAAGTAACCCAGCAACCCCGAAATGGCTTCGGGAGTTAGGGGACGATACCTAACAACGTATCCCAACATCTAGAAAATACTACAAAATTCTCCGGCGAGCACAACAACTAGTCCCAACACATAAACACATAACGTTTGAAATTCCGAAAACCCATATCGTTTTGCAAAATAAAATTTTCCAAAATCCTTTAGTTCATAACCAAAAATGACGGTAATATTTTACAACGTCCGAAGTACTTCAAAACACATTTTCCAAATACCGTCTGATGGTGCTATTTGAAAATACATGACCAACTTGTCACAATTCAACCGATTTCAAAATCCACACACACCGTTGTTTAACCGCACCATCAAAATATTTTCAAAAATTGATTTCTACAAAAATGCTCAAACCGTAAAGTCCTTCAAAAAACATTTTCAAACCTACCCTTAGCGGCAAAATTACAACATTCCAAATACAGTCGAATGTAAAACCACATGCTCAAACGGCAACCAGGATCGCCAATTCAATCAAATGCATCTCTTGGCACCAAGTTAAAACACACAACAAAATCATTCATCGGAGTTTCTCACAAACTCTACCGTCGATACATTTTCAAAACTCATCAAGGTTTACAACTTTCATCCCATACCACCCACACGGTGGTTCAAAGGTAAAACAACAATATGCCTAGTTTTATACATATACTATGTGCCACAAGTATTAAATACCATTATATTTTACAACACCGAGCAAATAAAATTATGCACCGCAATTAACTCACTTAGAAAAATCATGATACACAGGTACCTCGCATAAAAGAGGAGACTTACATCCACAGGCCGCACTGTAACACCCCCAAATCCTATTGGGTTATTACAGTGCCGTGGACCCCACGGCAGGAGATCCACCAGGCGAACATGACTAAAAATACATTAATTAACACAACAAGGGAAAATCATAGTCCCCACCATGATATCCGACACAATATTCCGATAAGGAATTTTAACGACAAAAGTAGCCTACATGGCCAAAAACGAAATACAACAACATCCACGAACATCTGTTCGGGTAATACAACACGACAACAACTGACAAGACTGGAGTACACTCCAACCGACTGACCGACAATGAACAACTCGTACTAGTATCGCTTGAATGCCTCGTCGCCATCATCATGCCCCTGTGTCTCAACTCTCTCCTCGCAAGCACCTAAAACATGAAAAACATGTTCCGCCCCCACGGGGTCAGTCATCCAGATAATGAACATCAAATACATGTATAACATGATATGCATCAAGCGAGAATGAAATGGTACAATGATGATAATAATACGAAATGCTCACAAACCAAGGTAAGAACCGAGCATTCGTGAAATACTATGCCCACGGCATACTATTAATACCTGTTCGACAGGTTAGAACATAAGTGCCCGACGGCGAATCAAAATCACAGAATACCACAATGAATGACAAGACATGAACCAAACCAGGACTGAATTAATTATGAATCACAATGCCCGAAGGCTCCAATGAAATTACCAGGACAATAATAAAGGCCTGAAAGTCATTCAGCGGAAATTAACAAATATCACAAACACCTGAAGTTAAAAGCGGCCAATTTGTAACAATGAGGGCGAAGCCACGGCCAAGCCGTATCACAATGAGGGCGAAGCCACGGCATCCGGCCAGTATCACAATTAGGGCGAAGCCACGGCATCGGCCGTATCACAATTAGGGCGAAGCCACGGCATCGGCCGTATCACAATTAGGGCGAAGCCACGGCATCGGCCGTATCACAATGAATGATAGTGTCTTGCCTTGAGTCGGCCAACACGATGATAGTAACACACGGATAGACTCCGTCCTTGCGATCCCAAATTAACACCTCGATTGCCTTAGAACGGCCAACCGACAACAATGATGCGGCGGATGATTTAATACCTCGATTGCCTAAAAGCGGTCAATCGACAACAATGATGCAATGGATGATTTAATACCTCGATTGCCTAAAGCGGTCAATCGACAACAATGATACCATAAATGATTGAACACTTGATTTGCACGAGAACGGCCAATCGATAACAATGATACGATGAATGAGTGAATACCTCGATTGCCTTAGAAAGGTCAATCGATAACAATGATTTAGTGAATGATTGAACATTTCGATTTACCCGAGAGCGGCAATTCGATAACAATGATATGAAGGATGCCTCGGCACCTTTAATCGATTCAACGGCGAAGATGAGAAATGAGTAAGCCAATGCCTTAAATCGGCTGCAGCTTTTAATGACAATCCGAACAGAATAACAATGATCTCAACGATATCTTAAATTGACATCTATATTAACAACAATCGATACATCGATACCGCGAACCGCTATCGACAATGACATTAATAATGAGTATCACAATGCCTTGAATCGGCCGTTAACGAACAACAATAACATTTGGCAAAATTGCCGAAAGGTATCGTATCGAACGATCTCTTGATATCAATGAATTCATGAAGAGACTAAGTCTCGGAGTGATACAACACATTCATACACATACATGATGACATTAGCTCATTGACCAGTACAAGTATAAAACTTGCCTCAAACCGAAGGCGAGAAGGTACTTCCACGATCAACGTCCTTAATGAAATTACCGGCCGCTTGAACAACCTTAAACAACACAAAAACCAACAATTCTCTTAATACATGAATCAAGCATAATCACAACCAACTCAAAAGTCGATACAACAATACCCGAAACTTATTGGGGCATTTAAACAAACGCGTTGTAAACAATCTCCAATTGTTTACAACCAAAACTCATTTACATCCGAAACCAACTCCCAATGAATGATTCAAAACCACAAAAACTCATGAATACTATCAATAATCCATAAAAAATACTTAGAACGATATTTCAACAACATTTAGTCGAAACCCCCCAAAATTCCAAAGTCAACCCGTAAGGGTTCTTGAACAATTCCTCAATTATTCACAAATTCCGAAAATTACACCAATGAATCCGTAGAAATACATGTATCCAAGATAGATAATCCATATCTAATATATTCCAACATAATATCGATTTAACACGAAGAGATCGGAGACAAAACACCCAAGACTCGAAATTCTAGATCCAAGAATCATTACCTTGATTTGGAGTGATGAAACTGATTTAGATGATGATTAATCCAACTTAGAAGGTTGAAGATGATGCTAGATGATTGTAGCTCGAAAAGACCTTTCTGAATCGCCCGAGCTCGTCCGAAATGATTGAGAAATGAAGAAATGACGAACGTTGGACCAAGCATCTATATATCTTGTCCCGGTTTAGCGCGCTAACTCCCGATGTTAGCGTGCGCTAACGCGTGTACCGGTAGTCAGTACCCCAAGACTGAATCGTTAGAGTGCGCTAAGTACATTTAGTAGCGTCCGCTAACGGCTGACCTTAGCGTCGTTAACCTTATGTTAGCGTGCGCTACGATAGTTGATATCCAAATCACGGAGTCGAGAACCTCATGTCCTGCATTGCGGCGCTAGCGTGCGCTACTCTGAAGTCTTAGCGTGCGTTACCAGCATAGTTAGTGTACGCTACTTACCACTCGTAGCATGCGCTACGAATTTCCAAAATCAGCCCAGTACCTTCTGGACTGTCTGCCACACTTGCGCTAGCGTGCGCTAAAACTGAATCATTACGTGCGTTACATGCACCTCATTAGCGCGCGCTAACTACAATGGGTAGCGTGCGCTACCTCTCAAACTGAAAATCAAAACATGATGATGATGATGACAATAATCTCAGCTCGATCTCAAACAGTGATGATCCCAAAATACGCCGAATGGTGAACATAGTTGACTGAATATGAATGATGAATGATTATTACTGAGTGAAAAAAATTAAGTGACGATTCTTGAATGATAATAAATGAATTCACAAGGTATTACATACCCCCTTAAAAAGAGTTTCGTCCTCGGCGAGGGTAAACCACTCGGGATATGAACTATCCATCACGCTCCGAATTCAATAACGCCCAAATAGTCCTCGGGACCAAATCAACCGCAAGCCCAAGTCCCCAAGACTTGACGTCTCGAAACACAGTGAACGATTTCCCAAATTATCATGAAATCTCGAGCACAACGTCGAAGGGATGAACTCCCAACAAATGACCCAGATCTCAAGATTCTCGAGTATGATCATAATAAGATAGATCAACAATAAATGATCCATGATCACGATACATTATTACCGATAGATTAACACAGTCATCCAAAAACAAGGTTACACCTCAAATGTACCCAACATCGATATCCTCCCACATCATCGATTTCCTCTATCTCAACGATTTAAGGTATATCCGACGATGAACTCGCCGCTAACTAAGACCTCAGAAGGTCACGAGAATGAAAGTGACAAAAATGAATGATGAATGATAAATGACTACAAATCCGACACGGATTTAGAATGACTCACCAAGGTGAATTACTAATGTCATGAGTGATAGTTCCTGAAGTGATTGGAACCGCCGTTCCTCGTAAATTGAATGATTAATCGATAATTATGAGTCCCCATATGATTGATATATATGATGAATGAATTATATGAATGAATGAACGACAATGAAATGAATGATTATACTATTAACGCACAAGAATTAACTTGTTCAAACCGGTGATGAATGTCATTACCTCTGGCCCTCGAGGCCTGATAGGGTCCCTTGGATGATGCACGGGTTGGAGTAACGAAGTCTCTCGAGGCCCTCGAGCTCTCTTGAGATTTACTGGTGCTAGAACCCCTGCAGTATTTCTGCCGGTGTCCCTGCCTCCCACACAGAAAACAAACAATAGCCGCACTGCACCGGTACTAACGTGACTCTTGAATCACGATTAAAGCAAACAACGGTCGAACTCGTCGCTTTGAGAGGAAGATGTTGTTCCAGCACGAAGCGACTAAGCGACCCCTTGGATGGCGGAGCCGATGTCCCTCTGAACGAGCCGGCATTCTAGTCCTCTTACTCAAGAAGGCGAAGGATGCTTCGAGTAAGCTCCTTGATCAAAAGCTCTGCTCCAAGAGCCTTCCGATGAACTCACTAAGTGAATTACAATTGTGGTTGAACAACTGCATCCTCAATCGCGGATTTAGCCTCTTGCTAAAATACTTAATTTTATCCGCCTCGGTACGGATAATTGACGAAGCAAATGAAGTAGTCCACGAAACTTCTCGGCGATGACAATAACACCCTCGTCCCCATCGGGTTCGGGGTTCAAAACATCTGACAACTTAGCTTCACGAAGTGGAGCCGGATAATACCTCTCTAACATGAGAGTCTTGAACTCGCTCCAAATACAATCACGATCGATGGGTTTCACAGAAAGCCACCACGAATAAGCGCCCTTACTCAAGTAATAAGCCGCTACTGCCACTTTACTCTCCTCCGGACACTGAACCATGTCGAAGAGTTTATCAAAATGCTCGAGCCAATGAACAATATCAGCTGGTTCTGACGAACCCTCAAAAGTAGGCGGCATCTGACGAGAGATATCGCCAACAATCTGATTCACTCCTCCAGTCTGTCCATGAAATGGCACCTGGTATCCCTGTTGCGGTGGACCACAACCCATCGAGGTCTGCATGGTCTCCACTATCCGCGTCATCTGAGTCATCTGGGCCATCATGCCTGCATAAATATGAATGGATCAACCCGAACACCTTCCGAGTGAGATGCCTCTCGGGTACGACTCCTGACAGGTGAATGATTATCTGGCGATGAATGAGTAGCCTCATTTGTTTGATGAATTAATGATATCCCTCGCGTTCGTGTGGGCATGCACACGAGATCCGGGTTCGGCCCGCACCGCGGCCTCTTCCCTGCGTCCTCGATGACTCTATCCATCTTGAAGTAGGAAAGTCACATGATTATAGATTCCGCATGAATATCGTATTATGATTACGTTACGAGTGACAACAATGAGCATACACGCTCTAACACAATGAATGCATTAATGATTTAATGAAATGATCGTCGACATTACGTCAGTATGATAAGACCGGATGAAACATCAAATGAGGTAACATGATTGCACGATGAAATTCTGAAATGATTACCTTGAACAAGTTAACAAGGTTGAAAATTAGATCCTCAAGATCAACAATGAACCGTGAGATGGGTGAATGATTAATGAATTAACCGAACAATGAGATTATTGAATGAGGAATGAATTAAGCGAGCAATGAGATTGGTGAGTGGCCAGTGAATTAGCTAAGCGATGAGATTAATTGAGTGATGAATGAATTAGGTGAGCGATGAGGTTAATTGAGTGATGAACGAAGCAATCGAGTAATTGATATTGATGAATGATGAATGAATTAAGCGAGTGATGAATGAGTTAAGCGAGTGATGAATTAAGCGGGTAATGATATTGGTGAGTGATGAATGAATTATCCGAGTGATGAATTGGTGAGTAATGATATTGATGAGTGATGAATGAATTATCGAGTGATGAATTGGTGAGTAATGATATTGGTGAGTAATGAATGAATTATCGAGTGATGAATTAGTGAGTAATGATATTGGTGAGTAATGAATGAATTATCGAGTGATGAATTGGTGAGTAATGATATTGGTGAGTAATGAATGAATTAACATAATCGACAAGATCGGCATGACTATTGAGGATTATTAACCGATGAATGAGTTGATCCTTAATGCTTACACAAGCCACACGTGTCCCAAAACAATTAGTCATGAATCAATCATAACACTAATATCACATATAGGTTTCAACAAGGCACGAACAATTAATGACATGATGAATGTATGAACATAAAGAGAATCGAGTCCTTACACGAGTCATACGAAGCTTCGAGGTCTCGCGATACTAGTCTTCACGGCGGACGACTCGATGAATGAATGACTCGTGCGGTCGTACTAATATTACGACTCACAAAACTGTTGACTAGATTGTCATAACGACAATCCCACTACTACCGCGTCGGTAGGACCACATAACTCACATCTCGGGGTATTTCACAACCCAAATCTACGATACCATTTACGTAACACCCCCAAATCCTATTGGGTTATTACGGTGCCGTGGACCCCACGGCGGGGAGATCCAGGCGAACATGACTAAAAATACATTAATTAACACAACAAGGGAAAATCATAGTCCCCACCATGATATCCGACACAATATTCCGATAAGGAATTTTAACGACAAAAGTAGCCTACATGGCCAAAAGCGAAATACAACAACATCCACGAACATGCATTGTAATACAACACGACAACAATCGACAAGACTGGAGTACACTCCAACCGATGACCGACAATGAACAACTCGTACTAGTATCGCTTGAATGCCTCGTCGCCATCATCATGCCTGTGTCTCAACTCTCTCCTCAAGCACCTAAAACATGAAAAACATGTTCCCCCACGAGAATTCGATCATCCAGAGATAATGAACATCAAATACATGTATAACATGATATGCATCCAAAGGCAGAATGAAATGGTACAATGATGATAATAATACGAAATGCTCACAAACCAAGGTAAGAACCGAGCATTCGTGAAATACTATGCCCACGGCATACTATTAATACCTGTTCGACAGGTTAGAACATAAGTGCCCGACGGCGAATCAAAATCACAGAATACCACAATGAATGACAAGACATGAACCAAACCAGGACTGAATTAATTATGAATCACAATGCCCGAAGGCTCCAATGAAATTACCAGGACAATAATAAAGGCCTGAAAGTCATTCAGCGGAAATTAACAAATATCACAAACACATGAAGTCAAAAGCGACCGAAGTCAGTAACAATGAGGGCGAAGCCACGGCGCGGCCGTATCACAATGAGGGCGAAGCCACGGCATCGGCCGTATCACAATTAGGGCGAAGCCACGGCATCGGCCGTATCACAATTAGGGCGAAGCGGCATCGGCCGTATCACAATTAGGGCGAAGCCACGGCATCGGCCGTATCACAATGAATGATAGTGTCGCCTTGAGTCGGCCAACACGATGATAGTAACACGGATAGACTCCGTCCTTGTGATCCCAAATTAACACCTCGATTGCCTTAGAGCGGCGGCAAACAACAATGATCGGCGGATGATTTAATACCTCGATTGCCTAAAGCGGTCAATCGACAACAATGATGTGGATGATTTAATACCTCGATTGCCTAAAATGGTCAATCGACAACAATGATACCATAAATGATTGAACACTTGATTTGCACGAGCGGCGATCGATAACAATGATACGATGAATGAGTGAATACCTCGATTGCCTTAGAAAGGTCAATCGATAACAATGATTTAGTGAATGATTGAACATTTCGATTTACCTGAGAACGGCAATTCGATAACAATGATATGAAGGATGCCTCGGCACCTTTAATCGATTCGGCGGCGAAGATGAGAAATGAGTAAGCGATGCCTTAAATCGGCATGTACAATTTTAATGACAATCCGAACAGGAATAACAATGATCTCAACGATATCTTAAATTGACATCTATATTAACAACAATCGATACATCGATACCGCGAACCGGCTATCGACAATGACATTAATAATGAGTATCACAATGCCTTGAATCGGCCGTTAACGAACAACAATAACATTTGGCAAAATTGCCGAAAGGTATCGTATCGAGCGATCTCTTGATATCAATGAATTCATGAAGAGACTAAGTCTCGGAATGATACAACACATTCATACACATACATGATGACATTAGCTCATTGACAAGACAAGTATAAAACTTGCCTCAAACCGAAGGCGAGAAGGTACTTCCACGATCAACGTCCTTAATGAAATTACCGGCGCTTGAACAACCTTAAACAACACAAAAACCAACAATTCTCTTAATACATGAATCAAGCATAATCACAACCAACTCAAAAGTCGATACAACAATACCCGAAACTCATTGGGGCATTTAAACAACGCGTTGTAAACAATCTCCAATTGTTTACAACCAAAACTCATTTACATCCGAAACCAACTCCCAATGAATGATTCAAAACCACAAAAACTCATGAATACTATCAATAATCCAATAGGAATACTTAGAACGATATTTCAACAACATTTAGTCGAAAACCCCAAAATTCCAAAGTCAACCCGTAAGGTTCTTGAACAATTCCTCAATTATTCACAAATTCCGAAAATTACACCAATGAATCCGTAGAAATACATGTATCCAAGATAGATAATCCATATCTAACATATTCCAACATAATATCGATTTAACGAAGAGATCGGAGGCAAAACACCCAAGACTCGAAATTCTAGATCCAAGAATCATTACCTTGATTTGGAGTGATGAAACTGATTTAGATGATGATTAATCCAACTTAGAAGGTTGAAGATGATGCTAGATGATTGTAGCTCGAAAAGACCTTCGAATCGCCCGAGCTCATCCGAAATGATTGAGAAATGAAGAAATGACGAACGTTGGACCAAAGCATCCTATATATCTTCATCGGTTTAGCGCGCGCTAACTCGATGTTAGCGTGCGCTAACGCGTGTACCGGGTAGTCCAAGACCCCTCGATCGAATCGTTAGCGTGCGCTAAGTACATTTGGTAGCGTGCGCTAACGGCTGACCTTAGCGTCGTTAACCTTATGTTAGCGTGCGCTACGTGATAGTTGATATCCAAATCACGGAGTCGAGAACCTCTGTCCTGCATTGCGGCGCTGGCGTGCGCTACTCTGAAGTCTTAGCGTGCGTTACCGGCATAGTTAGCGACGCTACTTACCACTCGTGGCGTGCGCTACAATTTCCAAAATCAGCCCGGTACCTTACGGGTATGCGCCACACTTGCGCTAGCGTGCGCTAAAACTGAATCATTACGTGCGTTACATGCACCTCATTAGCGCGCGCTAACTACAATGGGTAGCGTGCGCTACCTCTCAAACTGAAAATCAAAACATGATGATGATGATGACAATAATCTCGGCTCGATCTCAAACAGTGATGATCCCAAAATACGCCGAATGGTGAACATAGTTGACTGAATATGAATGATGAATGATTATTACTGAGTGAAAAAAAAATTCTGAGTGACAGTTACTGAATGATTATAAATGAATTCACAACCGGGTATTACACGCACGGAGTGTAACACCTCCAAAACCATCCGGGATATTACAGCGTCGTGGGTCCCGCGCCGAAACCCACCAGGCTAAAATCCATTTTAAAAAACGTTCAAAAACGCCAAAAAGGACGATGACGGTAATATTTTCAAATACTCACAAAAGTCATTTATAAAGTATCAAATACCGTCATGAAAATATCGTTAAAACGTTCAAGGCCAAAATGCCAAAGCTCAGTTTAGGGAATCGGTTTTACGAAATAATCCAAGTTTATGAAGTACCCAAAAAGCCATTTTGAAATGTACACACGATTTGGTGAAAATACCGGAAAGATATTTTGAAATATACACACGCAACGGATAAAACACACTTCAAAATATACATTTGCAGCGGAAATAAAATAACCAGAAAATATTACTCGATTCCCAAAATAATGCCACGTCCAGTATCACCCGGGAAGCTCATCTCTTCATGACCGCTACTAGCTCGATCTCCGAGCACCTAAAAATAAAGCCCACGATGGGGTCAGCCACAATACTCAATAATGATATCGATCACATCACATAAATAATTACATACGTAGTGGACAAATTTTGTCAATCCAGCCCAAGCCCAACAAAATCTTTGCAACCAGCCCAACAAACCCAATTGACTAGACACTTTGTCTAAGATAAAATTCGTTGGGCCCCTGGCTTGAAAAGATCCGCAAACCAACCTGAATCCAGGGGTTCGCCACGTCAGCCACACGTATTCGAATGGTCAGATAAAATGACTTTTGAGCCAGTCAAAAGTCAAAAAAGCATGCTAAAGTAACGGACGAATAGAGTTGAGGGCCAAGGAGGTCAACAACGGGCATGTAACAGACAAAGCGAATCAACAGGCATGTGACAGACAAAACAAATCAACGGGCATGTGACAGACAAAGCGAATCAACGGGCATGTGCCAGACAAGCGAATCAACGTGACGGACGAATAAGGGAATAAGGATCCCAAGCTGTCCTATATAATGACAAGACAACCGACCCAATCGATTCATTGAATTCTAAGTCATTCTCTACTTAATTTACGCTCTCTAATAATTCTCTGTCATCCTCCTGCGCTCTGAACCACCGCCTTATCTCCTTCGCTAGCTGGACGTACCTGACCGTCTAATATCACCGATCTCCGGCGCTCTCAACCACCGTCTTACCTCCATCACTCATCGGACGTACCTGACCATCCAATACCACCAACATCATCAACTGCTCTATTATTTATTATATTTAATTCGTTTAGTTCAACTTTATTCAATATAAAATTGCTTACTGACTTGAGCGTCGGAGGCTCTTCGGCTGACACCCCACCGGTGCTCTCTGAGGGCTCTTACGTGTTTTGTGTTGACAGGTTGCTAGTGCCCGATTCAATCAACCTGACTGACGTTTCTGACGTCATCATCATCAATTGTAGGAATCACCCCTACAATTTGGCACCCACCGTGGGGCCCTAGCAATCGAGTTAATCAACAATCATACTATAGAGTCTTTACTACCAGCCATGTCTAACGGATCCGCTTCGATGATTTTGTCCGACCCGACAGCCCAGTTGGATCTCAGTACCCAGATCGCCGCTCTGACCGAGCAGATAAACCAAGAGCGAGAGAATAGGCTAAAGCTGGAGAAGGAAAATGTTAATCTACTTGTCCGCCTCGAGGCAGCGGCATCCAAAAGGCAGACCAACTCGACCTCTCACTTCAGGGTTCCAGTCAACCCAATGATATGTCTTGATGATGACATCGTAACCCCTCCTGGCGCGGATCTGAGCAACAAATTCCGATCCCGACCTCATTGGTAAAGAATTCTAATATTTCTATCGCACAATCTAACACAGGCCGTGTGACCTTTCTTGCGAGTGAACATATCATAACTCTCGAACCACCTATGATGACAAAACAGAAGGCTACTGGAGGAAAGATGGGCGATGCAATCACCACTGCAACCGGCGCCAACAACGCCACAACTGGATCTGGCCAGGCAGGGGCACCAAGGATCGAACTTGGGGCTTCCTGCGCCCGAAGCGAGAATCTTGAAATCACTTACGAGCCAACTCAGCCTCTTATATCAACTTCCTACACAATCAAGGAAGCAGACCTGACCCGTAAGTTGGCCGAGATGGAGGCCCTTATCCAGAGAATTCCAGGTGTTCCAGTGCCGATACACAAGAGCTCAGAGAACTGTTATGCCGACTCACCTTTTGTTGATGAGATAGCATTAGTGGAGATGCCCAACAAGTTCAACTTCCCAACCATGCAGATGTTTGATGGGACAACCGACCCAAGCGACCATATTACGCAATACAAATAGAGGATGTTCACCGCTGCCATTCCACGAGAATTGCGGCAGGCTTGCATGTGTAAGGGATTCGGTTCTAGTCTGACAGGACCGGCCCTTCAGTGGTACACAAATCTACCTAATTACTCCATCTCGAGCTTTGCCCAACTAACAGATATTTTCATCCAACAATATGCTACCAGCATGAAGCTGGAGAAGATCTCAGAGGACCTATATGCGATAGTACAGCGACGCGGAGAGTCCCGCAGAGACTATATCGGGCGTTTCAACAAGGAGAAAGTGTCCATAACTAACTGCAATACCAAAACAGCCGTCACTGCCTTCAGGAAAGGACTCCTCCCTGATTCGGATCTCTACAAGGAACTCACCAAGTATCCTTGTCAAACTATGGAGGACGTCCTCACTAAGGCATGGGCGCAGATTAAATGGGAGGAAAACCAGTACAATCATCATCGATCATCTCCACAAAGGAGCTTGAGAAGAGATACTCGAATGGAACGAAGGACAAATGACAGGAGAGTTGAACCTTACCCACCCCCTCGGCGACAAGAATATCTGAGAAGGGAATACAGACAAATTCCAGAAACACGACCGCGTGAAAAAGCTAAGGTTCCAGAATATAACCTATCCATCTCACCAGCCGAAGCTGTGGCAACTCTCAAAGGACTCGGGGGCAAAGTCAAATGGCCAGAAAAAATGAGATCGCCAGCCAACCAAAGAGACATCTCGAAGTGGTGCGAGTTTCATGACGACCACGGGCACCGAACGGACGACTGCATTGCTCTGAAGTTGGAAGTATCCCACCTACTGAAGAAGGGATACAGCGAGACCTCCCGGCCCGGCAAGGGCAAGCAGACTTACCAGGAAAATCAGGACAGACGCGATACTCAGAGAGAGATCAGTCCACCTAGACCACCGACCCATGAGCGGACAATATATGTAATCATAGGTGGCTCCGAAGTTAGTGGAGTCACTCACTCAGCGGCCAAGAGACATACCAGAGAGGCCGGACGAACGGGAACATAATCAAGCAAGACCGGAAGAAACGCAGCTATACAGTTGGCACAAACCATCAGCTTCACCACATCTGAATCAACGAGACTTCTAAATCCTCATCATGATGCTTTAGTTATTTCCTTATTTATTGCAAATTGTCTAACCAAACATGTGTTGATTGACAATGGCAGTTCTGCCAATATCTTGTTTTTGTATGCTCTCAGGGAAATGGCAATTGATGAATCCAAGATCATCAAAAAGGCCACTGTCCTCATCGGCTTCAGTGGAGAACAAAAAAGCACGATCAGTGAAATCGAGTTGCATGTCTATGCTGAAGGTGTCAATCTGTGCAGTCGATTCCTGGTGGTGGATTCTCCGTCTGCCTGTAACGTCATCTTGGGCCGACCATGGATACACGAAATGGAGGCAGTCCTATCCACCTATCACCAAGTACTCAAATTTCCGACCAAGTGGGGGGTGAAAGAGCTAAGGGGAGACCAGAAGGATTCGAGGGCCTGCTACCAGACGATGATGAAAGCCAAGCAAGCTTCTTTATAGCAATTACAGAAAGAGGGATCGTCTGACCATCGACCGAGCTTTCCGGTCCATGTGGACGAACCCAACATGGTGGAGCTAGATGAAGTCCCCATTAATACGGAGTTTCCAGACCACAAAGTCTGGATCGGGGCACAATTAGACCCCGACCTCAGAGAGAAGCTTATTCAATTTCTCACTGACCATTACGATTGCTTCGCTTGGTCTCATGCAGATATGACTGGAATTAATCCAAATATTATTGTTCACAGGTTGTAGGTCGACCCGGATTACCCTCCCAGAAGATAAAAAAGGAGAAAGTTCGCTCCCGAAAGAAATAAAGTGATCAATGAAGAAGTACAAAAACTTCTTGATAGCGGTCTGATCCGTGAGGTCTGTTACCCAGAATAGCTAGCAAATGTGGTTGTGGTAAAAAAGAAGAACAGGAAATTGCGGGTCTGCATAGACTTCACCGACTTAAACAAGGCGTGCCCCAAGGACTCGTTCCCATTGCCTCACATAGATATGCTAGTAGATGCGACTGCCGGACATGAAATTCTCAGCTTCATGGACGCCTACTCTGGCTACAACCAGATCCTGATGCATCCAGACGATCAAGAAAAGACTGCCTTCATGACCAACCTGGGCATTTTCTGTTACAAAGCGATGCCCTTTGGGCTTAAGAATGTAGGGGCAACTTACCAACGCCTAGTCAATAGAATGTTCAACAACTTCATTGGGAAAACAATGGAAGTCTACATTGACGACATGCTCTTCAAGTCATTGCATGCCGAAGACCATATCAACCACCTCATATAATCTTTTGAGGTAATTAAAGAATATAACATGAAGTTAAACCCCTATAAGTGTTCTTTTGGTGTAACTGCAGGAAAATTCCTTGGATACCTTGTGACACAACAAGGAATCGAAGCCAACCCGGCTCAAATTGAATCAATCCAGAGGATCACATCTCCAACTTGCATAAAAGACGTACAAAAGCTGACCGGCCGGATAGCCGCCCTCAGTCGGTTCATCTCAAAATCCTCAGAACAGTGCCAACCCTTCTTCAACACACTGAGGAAGTAAAAAACATTTGAATGGACAAATGAGTGCGAGGAAGCTCTGCAACAACTCAAACAGTACCTGACTAGCCCCCCGCTATTGGCCAAACCAAAAGACAGCGAAGTATTGTTTGTCTACTTAGCCGTCTCCGAGACAGCCGTCAGTGCAGTCCTAGTCCGAGAGGACCAAGGTAAACAAAATCCTATTTATTATGTAAGTAAGTCTCTTTTAGATGCAGAAACCAGATATGGACAGCTGGAAAAACTAGCATTGGCACTCGTTCACGCTGCAAGAAAGTTAAGGCCATACTTCCAGTGCCACCCAATAGTGGTGCTTACCACCTTTCCGCTGAAAACCATACTGCACAAACCAGAGCTATCTGGAAGACTATCCAAATGGTCAGTGGAGTTGAGCGAATATGACATCACTTACAGGCCACGAACCTCGCTAAAATCTCAGGTATTGGCCGACTTCCTTGTAGATTATACACCTAACCTCCAAGTGGAGGCCGAAAAGGAATTGTGCTGCATGACTGAAGGAGGGACAACTTGAACCTGGAAGCTAAGCGTGGACGGGTCAAGCAACTCGAAAGGAAGTGGACTCGGACTTGTCCTGGTTTCACCGCATGGAGACACGATTGAACAGGCAGTCAGATGTGGCTTCAAATCAACCAACAACGAGGCAGAATACGAGGCCATGATAGCCGGAATTGCCTTAGCTAAAGAGATGGGGGTGAAACGAATCAATGTCTACAGTGACTCCCAGCTAGTAGTCAACCAGATGCAAGGTAACTACCAAGCTCGGGACAACAAGATGATCGCCTACCTCCAAAAAACCAAAGAACTACAGGCACATTTTGAGGAGTTCTCCATCAACCAAATACCGAGAGGAGAGACCAACCATGCAGACGCACTAGCTAATTTGGGGTCATCAACCCAGATGATGGATCCAAAAACAATCCCTATTATCTACCTGTAATGGCCGGCAGTTTGGAAAGATGCAGAAGAACAAGTTTCAGACATATCAAGCAATCGGACCTGGATGACCCCACTGATGGAATATCTAGAGCAAGATATACTCCCTGATGATAGGAACGAAGCACGTCGAGTCAAAGCTCAATCATCCCGATTCTCTATCATCCGAGGTAAACTTTACAAACATTCTTATTCTGGTCCATACTTGAGATGTATTAACCCTGCAAAAGCAAAATACGTCCTGGCGGAGCTACACGAGGGGTAATGTGGAAACCACTCAGGCGGAAGAAGTTTGGCTCACAAAGCTCTGACAAGTGGGTACTACTGGCCTACAATGAGGACTGATTCGGCAGATTACGCGAGAAAATGTGACAAGTGCCAATGCTTTGCCCAGGTCTCTCATCTTCATCCAGAAAAAATGACCGCGATCACGTCACCATGGCCATTCATGAAATGGGGAATGGACATAGTAGGCAAGTTACCTACAGCACCTGGACAAAAGGTGTACATGCTAGCGGTAACTGACTACTTCAGCAAATGGATTGAAGCAGAATCATTCCATCAAGTCCGAGATAGGGAAGTGAAAGGCTTCATATGGAAGAACGTAATATGTCGATACGGAGTACCTAAAGAAATCGTGACAGACAACGGCTCACAATTTATTAGCACTGCATTCCAGGACTTTTGCCAATTCTGGAACATCAAATTAAGCTTCTCAACTCCAAGGTACCCGCAAGCCAATGGACAGGCAGATTCATCTAACAAGACGATCATCAACACTTTAAAGAGGAGACTAGAAAAAGCCAAGGGAAAATGGGCAGATGAACTTCCCGGAGTCCTTTGGTCATATCGAACTACAACCAGGACATCGACGGGAGAAACTCCATTCTCCCTGGCTTACGGGATGGAAGCTGTCATTCCAATAGAAAGCGAAGTACCTACTGCAAGGCACGAACTCACAGCAGACGATCAAAATTGGAGGGATATGTGCCACGAACTCGACACACTTTGATGAAAAGAGAGATAATGCAAGAATCAGGATGGTAGCCTACCAACAAAGTGTCGCCAAATATTACAACAAAAATGTGCGCACTCGTACGTTTAAACCAGGAGATTGGGTGCTCAGACAAGTTTTTCAGAATACGAAGGAAGCTGGATCCGGCAAGTTAGCACCAACCTGGGAAAGACCGTACTTGGTCACCAAAGTGGTCTGAGGTGGAGCTTATAAGCTACAGACACCAGACGGACGAGACATAAGCAACAGCTGGAATGCCAACCATCTGAAACTGTATCACGCTTAAAACTTTTTCATGATTTCAAATATATTTTCGGTCTTACGAGACCATCACTACAACAATATTATGTCTAACACTTCTACGCAGGTCCTTCTCAGAACTACATCTGAGCTTGATCCCTGAAATAGGGTATGTAGGCAGCTCTACGGAGCGCAGCTGATCAAAGCAACGCCCCTAAAAATAGGCGGAAGGTGTTTATACAAGCTGAAAACCCAGCAAATAAGCGGGCCAACCCATCGATAACTCATCATACATGAAGTATAAGACAACCAAGACAATCAGAAGAAGATAAAAAGCCTCAATCATAGATATCAGTCAAAGTTTAAAGCCTTACAAACAGACTTAAACTTGAGCTATGAGAAGACAAAAACTACATGAAAAATAAAACCAGTCAGAAATAAGAACAACAAACAACAAATAATAATAAAGATCAATCTTCAGGAGGAGGGACGGAGCCTCCATTCTGACCCGCCTGCTCAGCGTCCTCGGCCTGCATTTGCTTGAACTCTTCATATTCAACTTTGTATCTCGAGACATCCCATGTTCCCGCGGGACAACTCTCATACTCATCAACTAACATGCCTCGGATTCTGACTTCCGCTTCGAGACACATGTCGATCATCCGATTAACATTTTTGCCTTCTTTTCAAGAGCGGCGTAGTCGGTAGCAGCACACCGAGCGTCCTGATCCTGAGCAAACAGCTTGGCCTTCAAATCGGCAATGTCCCGTCCGGCTTTCTCATGAAGGGACTTGACTTCCCTTACTTCATTCCGCAGTTGGCTTTTCTCGGATCGGAGCCCAACAACCTGCTCACCCAACTCTTTTATCCTCTTTTTCACAAAAATAGTCTTCTGAAGAACCTACAATATACGAAGACCAAGTCAAGACATTAGTTGCACAATAATTTTTAGTAAAGTTGTGGTAACTAATAGACACACTTACCATGAAGACACCTTCTAAACTAGCAGCACCAAAGGAATCATCCCCCATGGCCTCGAGCTGATCATTGTCTTTGTCAAATAACAACTTTTCAACCTCCCCGACATGAGGAGCAAATTCATAATGAGCAGCAGCAGAAGAAGGAAATGACAAAGTGATAGAATCGGACAAGTCCGTCAGATCAAACGCACCATCACGCTTTTTCTTCAGCACGCGAGCTGGGGGACTAGGAAGAGCAATAACCTCTTCAATCCCTTTGGGGCCTTCATCACTTGTGCCAGCAACCATCTTTTTCTTGCGGCGCTGGCGATATATCTCCATGGCATTCTTGCCGGCTAGTGGGGGGAGAAAAACGTCAGACATGTTTTCGCCTATCAATAAGACAATCAGACACGTTAGCCAAGATATATCCAAATCAACTAAAATAACTACACAAACATGTAGACCGACAATACCTGTAAGAAAAGAACTGGTCGAAACACTCTGCACAGATATAATGTTGCGATAATCACGATCCTCTTCAGAGAATCTAAAGAACCAGGCAATCTTCTACTGAGTAGCCTTGGAAAGTACAGGATTCCCTCTCTTCAAGCACTCTGCACAAGGGATAAAGGAATGAATTAATCAGACAAATTAGAAGCATATAAATTAGACTAAATATTCTAACTCGTCAAAATCAGGCACTCACGGGCAACAGACCATGCTTGCGGAATGCCGTGATCAGTCGACACTCCCAACACATCAAAAGGAACAAGAAAGTAACGTTCTTTCCACCTCTCACCACAATCCTTAAGGCCAAGAATCAAAGGCGTCTTTGAACAACTCAAAAACTGGTATCGACCGTAGTCGCTCTTATGCATCTTAAGGCTGTAGGCAACCAGGACGTCCTCATAAGAAAAGCTAACTTCCCTCGCCTCAGTGAATGCCTGGATGGCCATTAAAACACGCCAGACATTCGGCATCAACTGACTTGACGCAATAACGTGGAACTTACAAGCTTCTAGCACCAGTCGGGGAAGCGGAAACCGAGCACCTAGCACAAATGGAAGCTCGTACATCACCAACCAACCTGGATAAATCCAATCAACCCTCTCTAGGTAAGAGAGCAGCAGAGACAGATATGTCTTGGGATGTCGTAGCTCTGGCGAAAACTCTTGAGATGCTCTAAGGTGATCTCAGACTTTGGGTTCCTCCCCAAGAGCAATTTTTTAGGTTGGCTATCTCTAACCGGCCCAACGCAGTCCACACCAATACCGGAGGTATAGGTATAACTACCCTGACTATCCTTCCAGCCTTTCAAATCAAAACACAGTACGCCGGTTAACACCTCGCCGCAAATGTCTCTATCATCGGACTCCCTGACCCTCTCACTAGTCGACCCACTAAACTGAGTTCGGTCGCAGAAAGACATTATGACTAGATGTCCTACTGATAGGTTACCTAATGATAAAATAAGAGGGAGGGACGGATGGTGTCAGTCGAAAGAAGTTGACAAAACTACTTGGATGACCATCCAGACATATCATTAGTTAGAATCATCACAATTAAACGAAATCAACAAACCCATCATAAACAAGTCAACAAGAAGACAACCGAAACACATCTTATGGGTCGACCAGACATAACAAGGATATACTACCTACGTGGAAGAAGCCATACGAGACCATCAGTCTCTTACACTATAAAGCCTCTACGGGGTTAAACAAAGGAAACCAACCTCCTATTTGATTAAGAGCAATCAAACAAACACATAATTTGGCGAATCATGAAACTTCGAAATGATCAAACAATATGAAGAGCAATCAAGAATGTGAAGAACACATGAAGAACATTTGAAGAACATTCAAACAATATGAAGAACACTCGAAGAACTGACCTGACAAAGACCTTGCACCTTGCTCCTTGCTTCCAAGCTCGCAACCCTCAAAGTATATAATGAAGTATCAAAGTGAGAAATGAACACATGCTTCATCAAACTCTTATAGTAGAGTCCGTCTCGAAACACATACAGGACATTATAAAATACGTGCCGAATCTATCTTATCTCATTTAAATCACGTACCAAGATATTTTGAGCGCGCGCTGTCTGGGTAGATAGTCTAAGACAGACAAGCACCCAAACTTAGTTGTTCGGATCAGACCGATCAAATCAAACAATCAAACTCTAATATAACGGACACAATCCGATTATGAACGAACAGATGGATTGGACGGACCTATCCACCCGACACCAATTAAATGGGCGTCGAACAATCAACCGACTAGATTGGCCACATGTATTCAAGTAGATAGACCAATTTCAATCAGACTCATGCGCGTCATCCAAATCAGACACATGTATTCAAATTGAGTCGCTTCCGGATCAATTGACTGGATGCATGACCAATCAGACAGCCGGATCGCTCGCGAGCTAGATCCAATCGGACGGCACAATCAGACACATGTATTCAAATTGAGTCGCTTCCGGATCAATTGACTGGATGCATGACCAATCAGACAACTGGATCGCTCGCGAGCTAGATCCAATCGGACGGCACAATCGGATGTGGGTCACGATTACCTTCAATCTGACGCGAGCTGGATCCAATCGGACACAGCAGGTCAATCGGATGTGGGCCACGGCTGCCTTCAATCGGACGCGGGTCGTGACTGGTTGCAATTGGATCAATCGGACAGAACGGGTCGATCGGACAACCTGACTACGGGTCACTTTTGGATCAATCGGACAAGAGTTGCTTCTGCTGCAACCAACTGGATCCACGGGTCATTCGGACAGAACGGGTCACCCGGATTCGGCCCGCCACAATCAGACCCGCGGGTTGTGCCTTGTGCCAAAATCAGCAAAAATATTTTGCTGAAGCAAGGACTCGAACGCGGGTTGATGAAGCCAGCAGCGGTTGTCCGCGCCACTCGACCAAGTCACTTGTTATGCTATACATCGGATGCAGTTTTATATATAATTGTTGGTCCACTTTCTCCTCAAATTCAAAAGATGAATCAGCCGATCCAAACGGTTTTATTTGAGTGATCAGATGACAAAGCCTACTCGTAGAGATTTATTAGAAGCCGCGTGTCAAGAACAACTTTTCCACTTTTTTTTCTTTTTTCGATTTATTGTCTAAATAAACGAAAATTCGCCATGGACGATGCCACATATGGGCATATTGGACCCAAACGTTGACTCGAACGCAACAATGATAATCTCGATTACTTGACCTCATTAACTCTCTAATTAGAAAAATTCTAATTAGAGAGTGGGGGACAAACTGTAGTGGACAAATTTTGTCAATCCAGCCCAAGCCCAACAAAATCTTTTCAACCAGCTCAACAAACCCAATTGACTAGACACTTTGTCTAAGATAAAATTCGTTGGGCCCCTGGCTTGAAAAGATTCGCAAACCAACCCGGATCCAGGGGTTCGCCACGTCAGCCACACGTATTCGAATGGTCAGATAAAATGACTTTTGAGCCAGTCAAAAGCCAAAAAAGCATGCTAAAGTAACGGACGAATAGAGTTGAGGGCCAAGGAGGTCAACAACGGGCATGTGACAGACAAAGCGAATCAACAGGCATGTGACAGACAAAACGAATCAACGGGCATGTGACAGACAAAGCGAATCAACGGGCATGTGCCAGACAAGCGAATCAACGTGACGGACGAATAAGGGAGTAAGGATCCCAAGCTGTCCTATATAATGACAAGATAACCGACCCAATCGATTCTGAATTCTAAGTCATTCTCTACTTAATTTACGCTCTCTAATAATTCTCTGTCATCCCCCTGCGCTCTGAACCACCGCCTTATCTCCTTCTATAGCCGGACGTACCTGACCGTCTAATATCACCGATCTCCGGCGCTCTCAACCACCGTCTTACCTCCATCACTCATCGGACGTACCTGACCGTCCAATACCACCAACATCATCAACTGCTCTATTATTTATTATATTTAATTCGTTTAGTTCAACTTTATTCAATATAAAATTGCTTACTGACTTGAGCGTCGGAGGCTCTTCGACTGACACCCCACCGGTGCTCTCTGAGGGCGCTTACGTGTTTTGTGTTGACAGGTTACTAGTGCCCGATTCAATCAACCTGACTGACGTGCCTGAAGTCATCATCATCAATTGTAGGTATCACCCCTACACATACCAATGTAATAATACTGTAAGAATACTACCAACGTAATCTTACCGTCATAACCTTACCAATCCAAAGCAATCCATACCAATTCAATCCTTACCATAATCCACATTTCGCATTCTCAAATGAGGAAATGAACTCAACAACACTCATCTGGACTGAACCAAAACAATACTCAAAATCCTCAAAAACATCATCATAACTCATAAACGGTAAATAATTTATCTGTGCCAAATCCTGTCCGTCGGATCGCACAATCAAATATCAATCCTGATAAAAACCAAACATACACAATACATCTGTAACTGCCACAAAATTATGATAACAAATCCGAAACATCGATGCACAGCCCAAACGCTCATATGATCAATAACCAGATCAACCAATACGTCAACTGAGAATATCACCAACATGACAAACTCCAAGCAAGACCAACAAAGAATCAACAACAACCAAGAATATCATCAACATGATCAGGTCCAACATGACCAACAAGGATCAATGATGACCGAGAATACCATCAACATGGTAAACTCAAACACAACCAATAAAAGATCAACAACGACTGAGAATACCATCAACATGGTAAACTCCAATACGACCAAATATAATAGATCTCAAAGAAATAACCTCGACTGTCGAACATACCCCTCGGGCATATGAACAACCAGTCGCAAACTGTCGAACATACCCAACCATACATGGAGGATGAACGACCAAATAATATGGCTCAAAGATGGACGTCACAGTACGCCCGATTCGGAAATGTGTCCGTGCACAAGCCACCCCGTGTATCGATCAAATACACGTGTGGTCTTGTACCTATTCAGTCTCACGAAGTAATCTTCTCGTGTGCACAGCCCAATGTGAGGACATGACCCCATCACACGTCTATATGTGCCTGCCCTGAAAATCCTATACATAACTGATCGACACGCAGATATGACTCCAGATATGTCATGATGCAACATGACAACGAAACTCAAATAATCACATATCCAATAAGGATCAAAAGACTCACCGAAGTGAACAATGACACACCAATAATGAAAGATCGAATCGACCGACAATATCCAAAACAACAATCCTGGGATCACAATTCCCAAAGAACGATCAACACGATCAACAACCTCAACACAACAGGCCTGGGATCAACATCCCTCAAGGATCGATCAACACAACCATTAATACCAAACAATAGCCCTGGAATCAACATCCCTCAACGAATAACCAATACGAATCTCACTATACGAAACTCCAACTTACGACATATACCACAATTCAACATAATAATTATCCTCATAACTGAACAATACTTGAAAACATCCCTAGCGTGCGCTATCCTTCCTTGATAGCATGCGCTATCGGGCAGTCCAGAGGCTATCACCTTGCTTCGCACATCATCTTACGTACGTAATGCACATGCAATAGCATACGCAAATCGGCGTTGACTTACTACAGTGAAATGCTCAGTAGCGTGCGCTATTCTCCAACAATAGCATGCGCTATTCCTCGTTGACCCGACATTCTGCACCTTCCCTGAAGATGCCCGGGCTCCACACGGCGAAAGTAACCTGACAAAGCCAAGATTCCCTTTTGACCGATCTGATATTAACGTACGCTAACTATATGCACTAGCGTGCGCTAAATGCCGATAATAATTAGCCTGGGCCTACCTGCCGGCCACCTTCCGAACCTTATCCAGAATGCCTTACGTACGTTAGGGGTCCTCCTTAGCGTACGTAATTCAAACCTCTTAGCGTGCGCTAAGTATACATCGTAGCTTGCGCTAAGCATACATCGTAGCGTGCGCTAACGTGGCTGTACTTAGCCATTTTCTGCTATTCTCGTCCAACGTATCGACATACAGAATATGAACATACGGCATACTGAATACATATACTCAATTCGATAACATTCTCATATGATATAGCCAATATCAAAAGTACGATAACCTGATACACGATATCCTCAAATGTAATTATCGATCAAATACGACAATTATACAAATACAGCTGTCTCAGTTCTCAATCTATTTTATCCATACTATATAGACACCAAGTTATCCAGTACATCTCACATAAAATAACGCGAAAAATTTATACTGAAAATTTGGATATTACATACTAAAAATCGGGGTATTACACTCTACTCCCCTTAAAATAAGTTTCGTCCTCGAAACTTACAACCTGCCACACGCAACAGATCAACCAAAATTTCCAACTCATCACAAAAACAATCAATCGTCGCCACAAGCGAATAACCAAAATGACATACTTACAGGTGCGTGAAGCCGATGATCTCCCGTGATACTAGCACATGACTCCCATACGAAGTCTCAACACAATACCAACACACACCGATATCGCAAATAGCAATTTTGAGAATATCTCAAAGATTTTGGAACCTCCAAAATCGGTTTGACTCAAAAGTTAGGAAAATCATTTAAAAAAAATAATCACGCTACTACCGTACTGGTAGAGCCACATAACACACATGCCCGGGTTTTACAAAACCTAGGCTCCGATACCATCTTCTGTAACACCCCCAAAACCATCCGGGATATTACAGCGTCGTGGGCCCCGCGCCGGAACCCATCAGGCTAAAATCCATTTTCAAAAATGTTGAAAAACGCCAAAAAGGCCGATGACGGTAATGTTTTCAAATACTCACAAAAGTCAATTATAAAGTATCAAATACCGTCATGAAAATATCGTTAAAACGTTCGAGGCCAAAATGCCAAAACTCGGTTTAGGGAATCAGTTTTACGAAATAATCCAAGTTTACGAAGTACCCAAAAAGCCATTTTGAAATGTACACACGATTTGGTGAAAATACCGGAGAGACATTTTGAAATATACACACGCAGTGGATAAAACACAGTCCAAAATATACATTTGCAGCGGAAATAAAACAACCAGAAAAGATTACTCGATTCCCAAAATAATGCCACAGCCAGTATCACCCGGGAAGCTCATCTCTTCACGACCGCTACTAGCTCGATCTCCGAGTACCTAAAAATAAAGCCCATGACGGGGTCAGCCACAATACTCAATAATGATATCGATCACATCACATAAATAATTATATACCAATGTAATAATACTGTAAGAATACTACCAACGTAATCTTACCGTCATAACCTTACCAATCCAAAGCAATCCATACCAATTCAATCCTTACCATAATCCACATTTCGCATTCTCAAATGAGGAAATGAACTCAACAACACTCATCTGGACTGAACCAAAACAATACTCAAAATCCTCAAAAACATCATCATAACTCATAAACGGGAAATAATTTATCTGTGCCAAATCCTATCCGTCGGATCGCACAATCAAATATCAATCCTGATAAGAACCAAACATATACAATACATCTGTAGATCAACTGCCACAAAATTATGATAACAAATCCGAAACATCGATGCACAGCCCAAACGCTCATATGATCAATAACCAGATCAACCAATACGTCAAATGAGAATATCACCAACATGACAAACTCCAAGCAAGACCAACAAAGAATCAACAGCGACCAAGAATCTCATCAACATGATCAGCTCCAACATGACCAAAAAGGATCAACGATGACCGAGAATACCATCAACATGGTAAACTCCAACACGACCAATAAAAGATCAACAACAACTGAGAATACCATCAACATGGTAAACTCCAACACGACCAAATATAATGGATCTCAAAAAAATAACCTCGACTGTCGAACATACCCCTCGGGCATATGAACAACCAGTCGCAAACTGTCGGACATACCCAACCATAAATGGAGGATGAACGACCAAACAATATGGCTCAAAGATGGACGTCACAGTACACCCGATTCGGAAATGTGTCCGTGCACAAGCCACCCCGTGTATCGATCAAATACACGTGTGGTCTTGTACCTATTCAGTCTCACGAAGTAATCTTCTCGTGTGCACAACCCAATGTGAGGACGTGACCCCATCATACGTCTATATGTGCCCGCCCTGAAAATCTTACACATAACCGATCGGCACGCAGATATGACTCTAGATATGTCACGATGCAACGTGACAACGAAACTCAAAGAATCACATATCCAATAAGGATCAAAAGACTCACCGAAGTGAACAATGACACACGAATAATGAAAGATCGACTCGATCGACAATATCCAAAACAACAATCCTGGGATCACAATTCCCAAAGAACGATCAACACAATCAACAACCTCAACACAACAGGCCTGGGATCAACATCCCTCAACGATCGATCAACACAACCATTAATACCAAACGATAGCCCTGGAATCAACATCCCTCAACGAACAACCAATACGAATCTCACTATACGAAACTTCAATTTACGACATATACCACAATTCAACATAATAATTATCCTCATAACTGAACAATACTTGAAAACATTCAATAAATATTATAAACTGAACAAGTATAACTTGCCTCGACACCGATACCACGAAGCCATTACCAAAACCATTGTCTTCGTCTACGAGCTCCTCAGCCCCGACCAAAAGCAATCTACGAACTCTTCAACCTCAATCTCAACACAACGGTCGTAATCAACGATCAATTATCACCACCTATTGCAATAATCGATTAACACAATAATTAACAACCGGTATAACCAATCCACAACCCTAACGATTCCAAAATATCTTGATTAAACACAAGTCCGAACAAGCTAACTCAAACAATTACGAATTCATTCCCATGATTCCGCAAAGTCCATATATCGATTCGATAAGGCGAGTATGTAAACTTAACAAAAATATTCCAATCAATTTCTCTTTCAAAACTTCAATGAAACACCTTGAAGGCAGAATTTAAAGGTATATTCGAATCTTCAATCAATAAACATCAACCACATCAAGATTGCGAAGAACACAATCATAAACATATATATCCTTCAACATTATATGATTCTAGCCATCGATACGAACTAAACAACCCAAATATATCAAGAATCTCAAACATCCCAAAATATTAGAGTTCAAGCCAATTACCTTCAATCCGGCGAAAGAATCAAGAATGATGTTATAATCCTTGTTTCAAGCTTTCCTAGACGTTATCACTTGATAAACCAACTCAAAATCTGAGGTTTACGGGTTAAAAACCGAGTTTGGGTGATTTGGGACGAAAGGGGATCGTGTAGGAATGGTTGAGAAATGAAATTCCCGACTGTTGTACGTTTTTATACGTCCAGACAGGTTAGCGTATGCTAACTTCATCAATAGCGTGCGCTACCTGTTCTCAGAATACAGACAATATAGTTTTTGCCATTTTGAGCATAACTCACTCATACGGACTCCGATTAACTCACCGTTTGAACCATTAGAAAGATAACTCGATGCTCTATCATACCGTTATGTTTCAGAATTTTTGGAGTTTTCAAGAATCGGTGGCGATTTTCCAAAGTCGAACCTTATACGCATTACTTTCCAAACAAGTGTCCAAATCTCATTTCTACTAATGTTTCAACATATAATCTTCTTAATCATATCATATAAACCAAGAATCATAATCACTTGCATGATCATCATACGAAGTAAATAATAACAGCAACATCAAAACCCGAAATGAAGGGAGATATTAACCAACACATCTCTTGAAGAAGAACAACACCATTCCAAACCACACGAATCATATCAATATCCGCATATCAACAATATCATCAATATAACTCAGTAATCCATCTCATAATCATATACTCATCAGCTCATATACATGACGATTATCAACTCAAGAACATCATATACAATTCAAAATGAAATCCCAAAGTGAAAAGTAATTACCTCTTTGAAGGAATAGATTGAATCCCAAGGTTGAATCCGTTTCTAATCGTTTCCAAACTCCAATGTTGTTAAGGACGATCAACTCAAGTGTTTGGAACCTCAAACTTCTCTCTAAGAACTCTCTCTATCGAAATAAGGGAAAGAATGGCCGGAAATGCATCTTAACACCCGACTGTCCCTTTATATAATGCACATTACTAGCGTGCGCTAAAACTTGTATTTGGCCTGCGCTACATCTCTAGCGTGCGCTATCCTTCCTTGATAGCGTGTGCTATCGGGCAGTCCAGAGGCTACTGCCTTACTTCGCACATCATCTTACGTACGTAATACACATGTAATAGCGTACGCAAATAGGTGTTGACTTACTACAGTGAAATGCTCAGTAGCATGCGCTATTCTCCAACAATAGCGTGCGCTATTCCTCATTGACCCGACATTTTGCACCTTCCCCGAAGATGCCCGAGGTCGACACACCGAAAGTAACCTGACAAAGCCAAGATTCCCTTTTGACCGATCTGATATTAGCGTACGCTAATCATATGCACTAGCGTGCGCTAAATGCCGATAATAATTAGCCTGGGCCTACCTGTCGGCCACCTTTCGAACCTTATCCAGAATGCCTTACGTACGTTAGGGGTCCTCGTTAGTGTACGTAATTCAAACCTCTCAGCGTGCGCTAAGTATACATCGTAGCTTTGCGCTAAGCATACATCGTACTGTGTGCTAACGTGGTTGTACTTAGCCATTTTCAGCTATTCTCGTCCAACGTATCGACATACAGAATACGAGCATACAGCATACTGAATACATATACTCAATTCGATAACATTCTCATATGATATACCCAATATCAAAAGTACGATAACCTGATACACGATATCCTCAAATGTAATTATCGACCAAATACGACAATTATACCAATACAGCTGTCTCAGTTCTCAATCTATTTTGTCCATACTATATAGACACCAAGCTATCCAGTACGTCTCAGATAAAATAACGCGAAAAATTTATACTGAAAATCCGGATATTACATACTAAAAATTGGGGTATTACACGGAGATGACGGTCGCCCACGATACTAATCTCATCCGACAACGTATACGACACGTTGTGACTACACACAATTCAACTTCTCACCCGACATCTCGAATGACAAAACCACACAATACTCGACAAATCACGACTCGACTTGACCTGACAACCTAGGTTTCCGCAACCTAAGCTCTGATACCAAAAATGTAACACCCCCAAAACCATATGGGAATATTACACATCGTAGACCCTTTTTCACGAGGATATACCAGGCTAAACCTTACAAAACGACCAAATGTTTGCCCGTCCAGGGTCAATCATTAAAATAATACAGACCGTTAAGGCCACTTACACGTGAATACACAGACCGATGAGGTCACACAACTCAATCATCAGAACGGACTAAAACAACATTACCCACACAGGGGTCGAAACACAATACAGCGGAAGACTAAATCAATTCTGAAAACACAGCGAAAATCAAAACAACTCTCATCTCTTTATTAGTATCGCAGCTCGTCATCCTCCTGTGCCAATCCTGTGACTGCTCCCCTGAACCTGCATGTACCTGGACGCAAAACAGACATCCACCACCGATTACTCGGGGGTTAGTAAAACTCCATTGTTTTACTAGTGGAAGTATAATACGATATGAAATGCAACAAGTAAATAACAACCACGAATTTACCACGGAAATCAACTATCAAAATATTCCCGAGAAGTTCTAGAATTTTGGATTCCAGCTAGCAATATTTGAAAAGGAACTCATTAGCTCGAGGATTTTTAAAGTAGAAATTCTTTTGGACCTCAAGTCCCGATTTACAAAACCTTTTCAAAAACGTTAGGGCCTCGGCCCGATTCTTATTTCAAAACACACTAGTTAAGATATCATCATGAGTCCTTGACCCATGTTATAAAACGTTATCCAAACAATCACTGTCATACGATCAATGTTCGTACACATCATGTACCGAATTTCGGAGGCCTCGATAGACCCTACCCGGACCACATGCATTGTTCGTACACGTCATGTACCAAACTCCAGAGGCCTAGACGGATCCTACCTGGACAACATACATCGTTCGTACACATCATGTACCGAACTTCAGAGGCCTCGACGGACCCTACCTGGAATACACATCTTGTTCGTACACATCATGTACCGAACTCCAGAGGCCTCGTCAGACCTTACCTAGAACACACATTATTACGACGCAACTCATATTGATCAACTCAACACATCACAGCAAGTAACACACATGGTTATCAATAAGTCAAACCAATCAACAACACATCGTAATACATATTCAAATATGTAATCAAACCGACACAAATGTCATGATCATCACGATAATTCAACCATGACCAATCACGCATAACACGAACCAAGTGAGAAACATCATCACTACCATCAATTGTTCACACTTATCAAATTATACGAAGCACGTTCACGAAGGCAAAACAATTCATCACAAACCTAACACGAAGTTTCTATCCACAAGACACAAATCATATAGCAAGATACTTGCCTCAATAACCGCAACCGAACACTCCGAAGAACATGGTTCAAGCCGGAAGCTCGGACCCCGAAGAAGACAACGAACGGGAGGGTTCCGACTCGAGTTCTTCACAAGGATTTCGTTCCTAAGTCATATCAACAATAAATCAACAATCATACGATGAATAATAATCGCATAACGCCCGAATCCCCCTCTAAGACCTTTCATCGGACACCTTCAAGGCGTCGATTAAGAACTCGACCAAAACGACGAATCTAGACAATACAACCATGGAATATCAAGGGAAATGATAGGATACATCTTAAATAATACTCAATCCATCACAAATCTAAGTTATTACGGTTAAATAGGACAAAAATAACAAAACCCTCAATTTTCCCAAACTATGATTTTCAGGAAATCTGACCCGATTCGCTCGATCAAAGGATGTTATAGGATGGATAATCGATGATATGAACTCCAAGACTTCATGGATTCATCACTTGACAACATGCCTCCACGCCTACCAAGTCTCCAGCCGTGGAAGGAAAGAAAATAGGTGAGA